>CAXHSM010001290.1:0-49864 GCA_964019185.1 Maratus speculifer | reverse complement strand
TCTTCATTACCAAGTGAAAAATTGTTGATTTGTATACTTTAAAGAAGTTATAATAGAAAGTAATAGAAAGTTTAAGAAGTGTAATTAAACTATATTTTCATACTTATGAATCGCCATTTCATGTGCGTTAGATATAATCATCGATTTTGAGTATTCTTTTTTTATTGGATGGGTTAAGTTATAATTCAAAATTACGCCTTCATGCTCGATTGCACGAGGGATGTGAGCCGTGTGGAACAAATGTTAATATTAAGATTTTGCAATTCCTTAATTGGAGCGATAGAAGAACATTTTGTTGGGTTTATTGCCGTTGCAGAAACAACGGGAGAGTATTTAAAAAATACAATTTTAGAGGGACTGGAAAAAAATGGCCTAGATATCCAAAATTGTCGAGGACAGGGATATGATAACGTCGCCAATATGGTCGGCATTAATAAAGGCGGCAGAACAAGAATACTGAATATTAATCCACGAGCATTCTTGACTCCGTGCGGATGCCATTGTTGGAATTTGCTTTTAATAGATGCAGCTAATTCTTCTACAACAGCTAAGTCATTTTTCGGCTTCATCAATAAAATTTATGTGCTCTTTGCAAAGTCAAGCAAGCGTTGGGATCTGATAAAAACTAAATTTAAATTGACATTAAAATCTCTGTCTGAAACACGATGGGAAAATAGAATCGGAGCAGTAAAAGCAATATTTTTGCAATTTGATAATGTCGTCGAATGCGTAGATGACCTGGAAAATAAAACTGATGATTCCGAAACCCTTATCGATGTTCCGAAACCCTTATTGATTTCGTTCAAGACTGAAAAGCAGTCTTGAACGAAATGTTAACTTTTGAATTTATTGTTGCAATACACGTGTGGTACGAGATTTTACTACGTGTGAACAATATAAGTAAACTATGGCAATCGGTTCAAGTGAACTTGAAAGTTGCTATTGATACTTCACGTTCATTTCGTGACTGGATTGAAGAATTCCGTAATACAGGATTTGAAACAAGCGTTGCAGAAGCTCTATTGTTTGTAGAAAAAAGTAGTTATGAAATTGAGTCTCAATTTAAAGCGAAAAGAATAGCAAAGAAATAACGAATGTTCGTTTATGAACATATTGATGAATCTGTACAATCTATTGAAATGCAGTACAGAGTTAACTTTTTTAACACAATGATAGATGCTTTAATAGTCAACATCGAATGTCGATTCAAAGCACTCAACGAATATTTTGAACGATTTGTCTGAGCCTAGTACTGCTCAGCCATCCTGACTGCACTCCATTCAGCTAGATTGTTCAACTTCCATGTTACTTTTAATTTGCGAGAAATCATTAATTTTATTAGTTTTTGCCTAGTTACTAAAAAAGTACTGAACTAATTTGAATGAAATGGAAGTGGTACCAATTTAACAGTAACCTCTTCCATTGCGATATCAATTATTTGAAATCTTTATCCAAGGAGGACCTTTTCAAGCATTGTAATGATTTAGGCACAATACTTCGGGAAGGGAAAAATAGCGACATACAGCCTTTCGAACTTTATGAGGAACTCCAGCTTTTAAAATCCAATTCACTGGACTCTATCAACGACGCAAAGCAACTTATTGAGTACATTTTAGAAAATAATTTGGAAGAAGTATATCCAAATGTTTACATAACGACCAGAATCATGCTGACAGTTCCAGTCAGTACAGCTTCTGCTGAGAGAAGCTTCTCAAAGTTAAAGTTGCTTAAGACCTACTTGAGAAGCACGATGAGCCAAGAAAGACTATCTGCGTTATCAATACTATCAATTGAAGCTGAAATAGCAGCTGGTATTAATTAAGACGTAATCTTAAAAAAAATCGTCTATTTTAATTTGTCTTTGTTTATGTAATTTATGTCATTATTTGATTAGCAATAAAACTTGTATAGTATACTAATAAATTAGTGTATAATTATCATTAGTGTATAATTCAGCTCATTTAACATTTTCTTTCTGACTGGAAAATGAAAGGGGCCTCGCAAAGCTGATGTCGCCGACGCCCATGTTTCGTGTAGCGCCGCCACTGTAGGAAAATCGTGCATGATTGCATTAAATGTTTTAGAATTAAACCTGTAGGTGTTGAACAGCTAATGGGTGATTTACCAAAAGAGAGGGTAACTCCTGACTTCCCATTTAATTGTTCAGGAGCTGATTTTTGTGGCCCATTCCTTATTAGGTATAGAAATCAAAGAAAAGGAATTTGCCACAAAATATTTGTGTGTATATTTGTATGCTTACAAGGAAGGTATCCATACGGGCATACCCAGAAAAATCTGAAAAAATTACAGAATGTTCTTCTCATATAGTTATATATGTTTATAAAAAAAATTTCGGCGGAACCTCCTTATAATGTCCGTAAAAAATAATAAAAATTTCGTTTATTTGGCGATTTATCTCCGGTTGGCGAAAAAACGAAATTTTGAAAAATACGCTTTTACGTTTCCAATACTTTTTAAAGAAAAAACTTTCTATGTTCAATTTATTTAAATAAGTTTAGTTTAAGTAATTTTAGTTTTGCATTTTTACTTTACTTTACGTGTAATTTTGTAAAATACGTTTATATGTACTTATAACAAAATGAAATTAATATATTTTATCATTTAAAACACAATTTAAATTGATTAAAATTGTTCCAAATTGAAAAATACACTGTTAAAAATCTGCTGCATTTTGTTGCAACGCACTCCCTTGCTTGTATAGAAAAAGGTTACTTGGCCGTAAAATGGAGCTTTCTCATTGGTTGGAATAGAGATATTATTATACAAGCGGTGGAGTGCGTTGCAACAAAATGCAGCAGATTTTTAACAGTGTATGACACGGTCAATTCACGGGTGCTATGGAGCATTCTCATTGGTCAGAAGAGAGATATTCTATAAAAGTAGTGGAGTGACGTTGCAGTAAATGCTGCAGATTTTTAACCGTGAAGTCAATTAAAATCAATTTTCAGATTCGTTAAAATCGTCTACTTTTGGCGAGGAAATGCACTGCTCGCCAAACCCAGCGTCGCTTTCAGCTTTTCACGCCAATTATTCCAAACTATTTTATTTTTTTACGTATCTAATAATGTAATTCTGCCGCTAATTTTCACTGATCCTTTATTACCTACGTGAGTAGTTTAATTCCTATTTTTTTTCAAAAAATTCTGAGTATGCCCCCAATGGAGACCTTCCTTGTTAGTCACAAAAGCCATTCATCTAGAAATTGTGACTGGTTTAACATCGGAGGCCTTTGTGGCATGTTTAAAGAGATTTGTGGCTCGCAGAGGTTTGTGTTCGAAATTATAATCGGACAAAGTAACAAATTTTATAGGAGCTAATAAAAAGCTTTCTAAGTTACATAACTTAGTTTTAAAACCAGATGAGAGGCTTGCATATTATTTGTCAACAGAAAGAACTGACTGGAATTTCCTTCCTCCAAGAGCACCTAATTTTGGTGGCCTCTGGGAAAGTGGTGTAAAGGCGTTTAAATATCATTTAAAAAGAGTTTTAGGCTATTCTAGGTTGACATATGAAGAATTTTTAACGGTCATTATTCAAATAGAAGGAATTTTAAATTCCAGACCGCTTGTACCTCTGTCATCAGATACTGATGTGTATGATGTGTTAACCCCTGCACATTTCCTAATTGGCAAACCCTTAAATGCCATTGTTGAGCCAAATTTAACTGAGATTAAAGACAATCGGTTGTCTAATTGGAAAAAGAAACTAACAAAAATAATTCAAACTTTTTGGAAGAAATGGCATATTCAGTATCTTAACAATTTGCAACAGAGGTCCGAGTGGATGGTAGAAAAAGATCATGTAAAAGTTAATGAGTTAGTGTTTCTTAAAGATAAAAATCTACCATTTCAAAAATGGGCATTGGGTAGAATAGAAATTTATTTTGGTGAAGATAAACGGGTCAGAGTTGTTAAAATAAAAACTCAATCTGGAGTTTACAAACGACCAATATCAAAAAATTTATATTTTGTCTCTTAATCTGTTTTCTTGTATATATTTTTTTCTGTTATCAATATATTGTTTTTAGTTTATAATTACATTGAAATGACTGTATAATTATTGGTTGAATGTACCATTGCAACGTGGGGCGGAACCGAAACCATTTCCAAATGCTGGTCGAAAGTTTTAAACAATGTCGAACTCGATGCTAACGAAGAAGATTCTATAGATATTCTAGTTCAAGAATCCAAGTCACTGGGTTTGAATGTAAACGAAGATGATTTGAAAACTTGGATAAATGTAGAAGATGACGAACCGATTTGTGAAACTCTCACAGATGAGCAGATTATAGCTCATGTACGAGCGGACGAAGATCCTAAAGACGCAGACAATGATGATGAAGAAGAAACGACACCTGTTTCCATGAAGGAAGCCGTTGTTATGCTTGAGAAAGCACATACATTGCATTTGAAAGATGCAACTCCACTCATATAAATGAAATGCAATAGATTAATTTTCGCTCACTGATATTTTCTGGAAAACAAGTTGTTTCAGAAAAATCTAAGCAGACGACTTTAGATTCCTTCTTCAGCAGAAAATGAAAAATGTGAATACACATGTGTACTCGTACATAAAATAAAAAAAGTTAAATGGAATTTTTCTGTCTTCATTATAAGATATTTTTTACTTGCTATTATTTTATTTACTATTACTCTACTTACTATTTTTATTACTGTACTTAAATTATTAATTTTTTTAAAAAGATTTATGCTCGTAAAAGATGTAAAATTTGTACTAAATTACCCGCTTCCCCGGATATATCGCGCATTTTTCTTGTCTAGCGAAAAGCGCGATATAACGAGGGGCTACTGTACATACAAAATTTTAAGTCTCTATCTCATTTTTTTTCGTGAGATAGAGCGTTTACAGACAGACGGACGGACGGCAAATTTTTTTTCTAAAAATATGTTTTTCGGAATCTCTATTATCTGAAACGTGTAAATCCGTCAAAAAAAGTTTTCGATTTTCAAAACGATTGCAATATTTACCCTATACTACGTATGATCGGAAGTAAAAGTGGGCCATAATTTTTGACACGACACTTTTTAGCTTGTCTGAAAGCAATAACATCGGAGGTTAAGAAACCAAAAATGAAGTTAATCCATCCATGGGATCGTTAGCTTTAGCTTGTTGAATTTTAGGTCTTCATTTTTTCCGTTAAAAGTTAAATAAAAAACTACAGTAAACTACGATATATTTTTTAATGCTATAATTTTATTTGACTCGTTGAGTTCTATCTTTTGAAAAAAAAAAAAAAAAAAAAAAAAAATCACTGTCATACGTCAACTAGCTCGCCAGAAATTTCAAAAAGACGTTTGCATTTTCCATTTTTACTTTCTTCTATCTTTACAAGAAGAAAGTATTGGATTCATGAAAATTTTCTACTTCCGTTTTTCGTCGGATTTATACGTTTTAGAAGGTCCTGAACACGTTTTGACTATTTTTAGAAAATGTCTGTCTGTGACAAAAAATTTGTGGGCGCTCTATCTTAAGAACTAATGCTCGAAATATAATAAAATTTTATATTCAGTTAAACCTTGAAATGAATTAGTGCCTATTGGTTTTTGGTGAAAATTATAGGGCGAGTTCTGTTTCAGTTAAGTGATATTTCAATAAAAAGAAAGTATATAAGTTCAGGCCTACCTTTCTAGGAATCTTCTTCGGACATAACTTTTTTCTTCTTTAGGCCTGCGTAGAATTTACTGGAATAATAATATATTATTATTTCATTACTATGTATTATGGAACAAATAATTTGTTCACTTCCGTTTTGGGAAAGATGACTTCTTTAATTACACAAATAAAAAAATTCACAGCACAATTTACGTAAACACAAAATAAGTAGAATTCTAATGTTTAAATTTTAAAGTTCTTTTAAAAAAGAAATATTATCGGAGCTGAGAATTTTTGCTTCCGAATTTTACAGTTTTAGGAAAAAATGTAAACATCACCAGCTTAGAATCATTTTCGGGGGAGAGTAGCTTCGCAGAAAAAATGTGACGTCAAAAGAAAAATTTTAAAGAGTTCTTTTCTTCGTTTCAGGACAAAAAATTTCATAGTGCTTCCATCTGGCGAGTGCTTTGGAAACAAATCAGTTTTTAATGAAGAGAAAAAGTCCTTTTCCATCACCCCCACTTTTGTTTTCAAAGTGCTAGCCTCAGTTGCAGCTGAGATCTCAAAGTTTCAAACTGAGGTTTCGCAAGGGGTTTGGTCATGATATCAGCAATCATTTGCTTTGAAGGGCAATAGTGTAGACACATTGTTCCGTTTTCTATCATAGTCTTTACGTTGTAGTATTTAACACTTACATGCTTGCTTCTCGATAAATGTTTCTCGTTCTTTGAGATTTTTATGCATGGAATATTATCCTCATAGATCGAAATCGGTAAGGTTTGTGGTAGGTCCAAATCTGTTAATAATGCCAGTAACCACTCCATTTCTTGATAGGTATTTGAGACAGATATATATTCTGCCTCAGTAGAGGAGAGTGCAACACTGGTTTGCTTTTTGCTTGACCAGCTTAACAAGTTGTTGCCCAATTTGAAGATATTGCCGGTAGTGGACTTCCGGTCACTTTTATCTGATGCCCAATCAGCATCACAATATGCTGTTAAGACGGGCTCTTTATTCTTATCAATTAGTAGTTTGAGATCTTTGGTCGTTTTTAAGTATCGAATAACCTTTTCAACTGCTAACCAATCTACTTCTCTAGGTTTTTCATTTCTTCTACCTAATATGTTCACGCAGGCAGATATATCAGGTCTGGCGATGGTGGAGATATATAAGAGTGCCCCCACTGCTTGTCGATAAAGGGTATTGTTACTCATTAGTTTACTATCGGGATCTAAATTAAAATAATCCGTATTCATGGAGTATAAGTTGGTTTAGAATTTACTAAGTTAAATTTCTTAACAATTTCGTCAATTTTATTTTCTTGATCTAACATTAGACTTCCATCTTCTGATTGTTTGATATTTATCCCCAAATAATGCGATACTTTACCTAACGATTTTATTTCATACTAGCTGTTCTGCCCGGCGTTGCCCGGGTTCATCAAAAAATAGCAAGAATTGCGAAAAATCTTTAAAAATCATAATAAAAACCTCGAAAAATTTTAAAAAGGCTGCACGAATTTCGTTTAAACTTCATTGAAAAGAGATGGGCTAGAAAATTGAAGTTGGAATATTTTTACTAATGTGGAAAAATCTTACAAATCGCAAAAAAAATTAAGAATCTCATAAAAATATAAAACAAAATTCAAAAATTGTGTTTCAAACTTCGAATAAACTTTGAAGAAAAGAGATCAGAATTTAATAAATTCGATCAAAAATTGAACCTCTAAAAAATCGAAGCGGGTCGCGAAGAAACGTAAACATCGCTTTAAAAATGGCAAAATTTACTCTACTTGGATAAATGTTTTGAATCTAATTAATTTGATAATGTAAAAAGCATTGAAAAACGAAAAAAACTGCTAAAAAATCGCAATAAAAATCTTTAATCGCACAGGAGAAAATTTATCATATTAGCGAAGAAATTAAAAACCGAATTCCTTTTCCGTATCTGAAAAAAATCGCCGTGAACTAAAAAAAAAAAAAAAAAAAAAAAAAAAAAAAAAAATACTGCATTAAAAATTGCTGTAGATCAAAATAAGAGAGCAAAACAATTACCGTAAAGGATAAAAGTTTGAAACCAAACTCTTATTAGTCCAGAAATTTAAAATAGAATTCCTTTGAAAAATGTAAAAAGACTGAGAAAGCCCGAAAATTGCATTGAAAATTGTAATGAAAGTCGTAAAACATTAAAAAATTCTTAGGGTAAAAATTCACTGTTATAATATAAAATATTGTAATCAAGAAATTAACCATATTAACCAAAAAGTTTGAAATCGAAATCGATTTCCCGATGTAAAAAAATCGCCCCTGAACTTGAAGAATGGCTAAAAATTGCATTGAAAATTGCATTAAAAATAGCTAAATATTTGAAAGTCAATGCTTAAAAAAATTATATTAAGAAAGGGGGGGGGGGGGTTATGATCGAAATCATTCATAAATTACAAAATGTAGACATGGAACGCCAAAATCATATTAAGAGATAAAACATTGCATTCGAAACATAACACACAAAATGTTTGATATCAAAATTGGTTTTTGAATGGCAGAAAATCGCTAAGGAACTTAAAAAAATGGCTAAAAATCGTATCGAAAACTATATTAAAAATCGCTGAATATTTAAAAGTCATGGCTGTAAAAATTTAATATTCAGTCGAAAATATTGTAATCGGAAATCGTTCATGAATAAGGAAAAGTCAACACGGAACACCTAAAATCCCCCAAACTAACTAAAAATTACATTGAATATCACATTAGAAATTGACAAAATTCATAAAAGCGTGGAGAACAACTATTTATGCTAAAAGTTAGAAACCGAAATTCTGTTACCGATGTCACCAACTGTCACAGAACTTGAAAAATCACTATAAAACAGATTAAAAATCAGTAAAATTAAAAAATCCGGACAAAATTTGCCATAGTAAGATAAATATTTATTTTAAATTCCTGCGGACATAATTTACCATAATGGGACAAAACATTAAAATCTGAACTCTTTCACAGTTAAAAAATATATGCTAAACATTGCTAACATTTTATGAAAATACACAAAAAATCTAAATCATTGATGTCAAAATTTACTACATTAAGCTACAAATTATTTAAAAATTTCTTTTCCAATTGTGAAAAAATCGCCGTAGACTCAAAAACATCTAAAAATTGTATTCAAAAATTCATTACAAATCGTTTCAAATTTAAAAATAGCGGGGGACAACATTTACATTAATAGAGTAAAATAGTGTAATCTGAATTATTTCTTAAATACGAATGAAAAAAATCGGCGCAAAGCGTGAGAAATGATGAAAACATTGCTAAAAATTGCATTAAAAAATCACTAAATTTCAAAATTCGTAAATGAAGTGTAAATGTTTGAAATTAATTTCCTTTTCGAAATTTCAAAAAATAGCCGTGAGATTCAAAACACCAATACAAAACCATTGAAAAATTCATTAAAAATCGCTAAATGTAAATACATCCCGTGAATAAAAAAATATTCTAGTCGTGTAAAACGTAGCAAGCATTCTTTTTTACATGAATTACAAAAAAATAGACGCAGAACAGTAAATATATCAAAAATCACATTGAAAATCGACAAAATTAAAAAAAGGTAAATGGTGAAATTTACTATATTAGGCTAAAAGTTTGAAACCAAAATAATTTTTTAATTGTTAAAACATCACTGTGGTGGGGATCGAAAAAAAATAGTACTAAATCGCATTAAAAAGTTAATTAAAAACGCATTGAAAAATGCACTAAATATCGCTAGTTATTTTTTAAATCGCAGTAATCAGAATTTCATCAAACGGATAAAACATTCTAATCGGAAATCTGAACTATTTGATTATCCGGTTGACCAAGAAACTATCTGGGTCAAACCATAAGATTAAACTACAATAATGGCGGATCGTAAATTCCATATTCACTTGACATTAAACATGAAACATATGTTTGTTACGTCATCAAGTGGTTTTTACTTCTTATTTTTATATGTATTTGTATTAATGTTTTTCTAAATTATCTCTTCTTTCATTATTTAACATAAAACTTACATCTATTTGCATAATTTGGCTTGTTTCACGATTGATATAATTTGGCAAAATTGGTCGACAGGATAATCACGTAGTAAAAGGAAATCCTTTATAGATAATAAAAAATCGACACGGAACACAACAACTCTTGAAAAATCGCGTTGAAAATCTCTAAAATTATATTAGATTAAAAATTTGAAATCAATTTTTACTTCCGAATATCAAAAAATCACCATAAAACTGGAAAAAATTCTAAAAATTGCATTGAAAAGTGCACTAAAAATCACTAATATTAAAAAATCACAGGGGTCAAAATTTACTCTAATAGGGTAAAACGTTGTAATTGGAAATATCTCATGAATGACAAAAATCCGACATCAAACGCAAAAAATCTGGAAAAATCGCATTAAAATTAGCTGAAATTCATAAATCTTAACAGCTAAAATTTAATACATCAGCCTGAAAGTTTTAAGCAAAATTCCTTTTACTAATGTCGAATAATAGCGGCAAAATTTACATTAAATAATTCACTAAAAATCCAAACATCGCTGCACGAAATCTAAATAAATTATAATGAAAAGAGAACAAAATTCACTAATTTAGGTCGAAAGAATGAAACCGCTTTCCTTTTCGCTAATATTGAAAAATCGCCTCGAAACCCACTAAAATTTGCATATGAATTAAATAAAAAAAAACTGAAAATAGACCTTCAAGGTGTAAAATTTCATACATAACTTCGTGCAGCGGTCTCTCCAGAGCATCGCCCGTACTTTAAAAATTTTAACATGCGTTATAAACTACCTTAAAGAGTAAAACAGATCTCCTTATTACATTTCCTAATTTTGTTCGCGCCCCTCCTTTCACGCACCCTGAAATGTGTCACACCATTCTTTGTTTACATTTTTTATCATGTATTATAAACCATTTTAAAATTTAAAATAAATCACATTGTTATATTTCCAAATTTTAACAAAATCGCGTTCTGTTAGTTCCATTTTTAACCACCAGCTAGCGCACTCTATTCTTCAAAAACTTTATCAAAACAATACTCTGTTAAACAACCTATCAGGTGACATATTACTCGAGAGGGTAGGGGTCTTAAGCAAGAATTTAAGATATTTTATGAAATTGCTATTCGAAAATAGTGGTAACTAAATTTTTGACTTTTTAGTTAAATTTCGCAAAAAAATACTACTTATTGCATTCTCAACAGCTCAAGATTTTTATAGAACAACTATGAAAAAAATAGATGCTAAACGCAAAAAATCTTGAAAAAGCGTTAAAAATCACATTGAAAATGGCATTAAAAATCGTTAAAATCTAATATTCGTAACAAACACAAAATTTAGGGCTAAAAGTTTGAAATGGTTTTCTTTTTATCAATCTCAAAAAAAAAAAAAAAAAAAAAAAAAAAAAAAAAAAAAAAATCGCATTAAAAATTCGTTAAAAATTTAAAAATCGCTGTACAAATTCCGAAACTTTGCTCAAAAGAGAAAAAAATTGCTATATTGGGTTAAAAGAATGAAACCGTATTTCTTTCACTAACGGGATAAAACTGCAAAAAGAACGCTAAAAATCGCCTAAAAAATTATCAAAAAAAATCTAATCAAAAAATTGAAAATCGGGCTTCGAGGTGCAAAACTACATGTATAAAAGTACCTTCCCTCCACATTTTGTAACTCTACGTACAGCAGACTCTTCAGAACAGCGCTGACACACACACAAACTTGTCTCTTTATTATTATAGATTTTAAAAAATAGCGTTCTATTAGTTCCATTTTCCACCACCAGGTAGAGCACTCTATTCTTCAAAAACTTTATCAAAACCATACTCTGTTAAATAACCTATCAGGTGATATATAACTCGAGGGGGTAGCGGTCTTAAGCAAGAATTTAAGATAGTTTATGAAATTGCTATTCGAGGTGCAAAACTAAATTTTTGACATTTTAGGTAGATTTCACAAAAAAATACTACTTATTGCATTCTCAACAGCTCAAGTTTTTGATAGAACAACTATGAAAAAAATATATGCTAAACGCAAAAATCTTTAAAAAATGTTAAAAATCGCATTAAAAATCGTTAAAATCTAAAAATCGTAACAAACACAAAATTTAGGGCATTAGGCTAAAAGTTTAAAACGATTTTCTTTTCATCAATCTCAAAAAATAGCCGCAAAATGAGAAAAAACACTAAAAATCGCATTAAAAATTCGTTAAAAATTCAAAAATCGCTGTACAAATTCCGAATAAACTTTGTTGAAAAGAGAAAAAAAAATTGCTATTTTGGGTTAAAAGAATGAAACCGTATTCCTTTCACTAATGGGATAAAACCGCAAAAATAACGCTAAAAATCGCCTAAAAAAATATTTAAAAAAATCCAAACAAAAAATCGAAAATCGGGCTTCGAGGTGCAAAACTACATGTAAAAAAGTACCTTCCCTCCAAATTTTGTAACTCTACGTGCAGCAGTCTCTTCAGAACAGCGCTGACAGACAAACATCCTTCTCTCTTTATTATTATAGATAGATTCCCTTGATAACTCTTTGTATATCTCTTCGGTATCCCTTTTCTTTCCTGCTACTAAAATATCGTCGACATATACTATAATATAAGACAAGTTTCCGTTTTTATTTCGTTTGAATAAGCATAAATCTGATGTGCACTGATTAAATCCCATGTTTTTGAGTGTTTGACTAATTTTTAGGTGCCAGGCTCTAGCAGCCTGTTTTAGCCCGTAAATAGCCTTGTTCAGTTTACACACCTTTTCCTTTTGATCTTCTACTATATATCCCTCGGGTTGTTTCATGAATACCTCCTCGTCTAAGTTTCCGTGCAAAAATGCTGTTTTTACATCTAAATGAATTATATCTAAATTTTTATATACAGCAGCGTTTAGGAAACTTCTTATTGTGGTGTGTGCCACGACAGGGGCGAAAGTTTCATCATAATCGCACCCGAATTTTTGCGAATAACCCTTTGCAACGAGTCTCGCCTTGTAGCGTTCTATTTCTCCACGTGCATTGCGTTTTGTTTTAAAAGTCCATTTACAACCTATAATATGTTTTCCCGGAGGTGGGTCGACTAATTCCCAAGTTTTATTTTGCATAAGTGAATTGAATTCCTCATCTGTAGCTGCTAGCCAATTATTTTTAATTTTTGGGTCTTTCATATTTTCTATATCTTCCCAAGTTTTGGGTTCCTCAACCTGACACATGTTTGCGCTAATTCCATACCTATCGGGAGGTACTCCCCTGTTTTCTCTTCCCGATCTTCTAAGCTGTATTTGACTCTGATGTGGAATTGCGTCCGCGTCATGTTTATCACCATCTAATTCAATTTGTGCAACTTCGGTTGGGGTCGAAATATTATTTTCGTCTTGTTTAGTATCATTTTTTACATTTTCTAGAAATTTTACTGATCTAGATATCATTACTCTATTATCCCCGATATATATTCTATATCCCTTGCTCCTTTGGTCATATCCCAAGAAAATGCCTTCAATGGCTTTCTCATCGAATTTAGCCCTTTTAGATTTTTCTACATAGGCGTATGCCTTGCAACCAAATGTTTTTATGTGTGACAAATTTGGTTTACGATTATTCCAAAGTTCAAATGGGGTTATGTTATTGTTTGCTTTGGTTGGCAGCCTATTTGTTAAATAAGTGGCAGTGAGAATTGCTTCACCCCAAAATTGTCTTGGTAGATTTGCGTCTGACAGCATTGTACGCGCCATTTCTACAAGGGTACGGTTTTTTCTTTCAGCAACACCATTTTGAGGTGAGCAAAATGGTACACTTAATTGGCGTTCGATACCGTTAAGGGTTAAATAATCTTCAAAATTTTCCCCAAGATATTCCCCTGCATTATCCGATCTAAAGGCCTTTATTTGTTTACCAAATTTATTTTTTACTAGTGCAGAGAAATCTTTAAATTTTTCTAGGGCTTCCGATTTGTGTGAAAGTAAATAAACCATAGTAAACCTGCTAAAATCATCAATGAAAGTAATAAAGTACCTTTTACCTGAGAATGTTTCCGTCTTCATGGGACCGCAGATATCACTATGGATTAGTGAAAGGACTTCGTTAGATCTATTTGATGCTACCTTTGGATAAGGTAATTGTGACATTTTCCCTTCGATACATTTAGTACATATATTATCATGTTTACACTTAAAGTTATACCATCCGCTAACTTATGATTCACAAGATATTTGATTGATTCAAAATTTTTGTGTCCTAGGCGTTTATGCCAAGTTGTAATACAATTCGGATTATCACAAAAATTTGTGTTTTGACAGCATATCCGTACTCATCTTTAGGACAAATTTCATATAGATTATTATTTAACTCGGCTGTTAAAACTATGTTATTGTCTTTAACAAAGTTACAAGAATCTTTTTCAAAAATGACTTTAAAGTCGTTTTCTGTTGCTCTCTTAACTGATAATAAATTACTTTGTAGGACAATAAAGAACATCTTTAAGTATAATTTGATGTGGTGAATTTGTACAAAGTTTAATATCACCCATACCATGTGAATCTAGTTTATTTCCATCCGCTATCATTATGCTACCAAAATTTCCGGTTTTGAAATTTATGAAATTTTCTTTTGCGAATGCTACATGTCTTGTGCACCCGGAATCGATAACGAATTTATTCACATTAAGTTCTTGTGCGCTATTAACAGACATTAAATCGCACGCGGGATAATTTTGTTCGGAGAACTTATAAATGTTTTCTTCCGAATTCGTTGAAGTAGAAAAATTATTCGTACCTATTTCTGCGTCAACATTACCTTTAAAACAGAAGTTGGAAGTGTCCCTTACATTACCTTGATTACCTTTGTAATTTCCCGAATTATTTCTGAAAGAGTTTGAATTATTATAAAACTTATTTCGATTCGGATTATTTCTCGAGTTATCATTTTGCATTTTATTCTTTAAATGATAACAAGTTTCGCGTACATGGTTGTCTCGTTTGCAAAACGTGCAAAATTTCTTATTTCTAGCGTTTTTATTTACTACCTTATATGCTGAGTCGCTTGAGCTCGAAACAGCTTCACGATTCTCAGATTTATTTATTACTTTGTAAGCCGAATCTCGCGAATTTGAACTCGCGTCTCTGTTTTCACATCTATGTTTATATTCATCGATCAATTTATTTTTTACGTAATTTAAAGTTAGATCCGTCTCGCTGGCTTCTAACGCGGTTACCATTGGGTCATAAGATCTAGGCAGGGAGCAAAGCAAGAGGGCACATATATGCGAGTCAGGGATTTCCTCGCCAATAGCAAATAATTTATCTTTGATAGATAAAATATTATTGACATGGGAAATCATGTCTCCCCCCTCATTCAATTTTTGAGAATATAATTTTCTTAAAAGAAAAAGTTTGGAAGAAAGAGTACTTCTTAAATGAACATTTTTCAAAGCCTCCCAGATATCTTTAGCATTTACTAGATGTTTCACATGAATTATTTGCGAATCTTCAATACACAGATTGATAATAGATTTCGCTTTAACATTATCTTTGGTCCATTGGGCAGTGACAGGATCCGGTGGAGGATCTTTGATTACTGAAAAAACGTTTTCCTTTTGGAGAAGATTTTCAATCTTAAATGCCCAATTACTATAATTTTGTTCATTCAGCTTTTCAATAAGGGCTATATTACTGGTAGCCATTATATTAATTCAAATCAACATCAATTCAATCGTTATTCAATTATATTAATTCACTCGTTTATTTAACAATCATATATATATTTTCAAATAACTGTTTATATTTTAATACTTTCAAATAATATAATCATGGGCAAGCTCTTTTATTTATATATATATAAGAACATCTCAGTACTCATAATCTATAGGGCGAGTTCTGTTTCAGTTAAGTGATATTTCAATAAAAAGAAATTATATAAGTTCAGGCCTACCTTTCTAGGAATCTTCTTCGGACATAACTTTCTTCTTCTTTAGGCCTGCGTAGAATTTACTGGAATAATAATATATTATTATTTCATTACTGTGTATTATGGAACAAATAATTTGTTCACTTCCGTTTTGGGAAAGATGACTTCTTTAATTACACAAATAAAAAAATTCACAGCACAATTTACGTAAACACAAAATAAGTAGAATTCTAATGTTTAAATTTTAAAGTTCTTTTAAAAAAGAAATATTATCGGAGCTGAGAATTTTTGCTTCCGAATTTTACAGTTTTAGGAAAAAATGTAAACATCACCAGCTTAGAATCATTTTCGGGGGAGAGTAGCTTCGCAGAAAAAATGTGACGTCAAAAGAAAAATTTTAAAGAGTTCTTTTCTTCGTTTCAGGACAAAAAGTTTCATAGTGCTTCCATCTGGCGAGTGCTTTGGAAACAAATCAGTTTTTAATGAAGAGAAAAAGTCCTTTTCCATCAAAAATTGGCCTGCAGGTGGCGCTGCTATACTACGTTTTTCATGATTTTCAAGATTGCTATATCTCAAGAACTAATGCACAGAATTTCACCAAACTTCAGATTCTCTGACCCCTTAATATACATAGAGGCTGGTTAAGTTTTGGTGTAAATTGGCCAGCAGGTGGCGCTGCTATGCCACGTTTTTCATGATAGCTATATCTCAAGAACTAATGCACAGAATTTCACCAAACTTCAGCTTCCGCGATACCTTGAGATACATAGCCGCTGATAAAGTTTTGATGTGAACTGCCCTATAGGTGGCGCTGTTATGCTACATTTTGCACGATTTTTGCGATAGCTATGTCTCAAGAACTAATGCAGAGAACTTCATCAAATTTTAGATTCTGTTACACTAGAATATATAACATAATTAGACGCTGATTACATTTTAGTATTAACCTTGCAACAGGTGGTGCAGATATGCTGCATTTTGCACGATTTTTCCGATAGCTATATCTCAACAATCAACGCACAGAATTTCATCAAACTTCAGATTTTGTTACAAAATGACATATAACATAATTACACGATGAGTACGTTTTGTTATAAATCCTTCAACTGATGGTGCTGCTGTGCTATATTTTACACTTTTTTTTTAATAAGCTATATCTCAAGAACTAATGCATATAATTTCATCAAACTTCAGATTCTTTTACACCATTCTATAATTAGACGCTTTTTTACGTTTTGGGATAAATTGTCCAAGATATGGTGTTGCTGTGCTACGTTTTGCAAATTTTTTGTTATAACTGTATCTCAAGAACTAATGGACGAAATTCCATCAAATTTCAGATTCTGTTAGGTCTTGACATAAATAGATGCTTATTAGGTTTTAGTATAAATTACCCAACATGAGGCACTACTAAGCTCATTTTCTCAGAGTATTAATAAAATTTTGCGTTTTAGGCTTTTCGGATACCAGAATCTCATTAGTCTAGGTCAAATGTTCGAGGAAATTCGATAGTGGGTAACTTTGGGGTCACCACGTGAAGAAAGTTTTGGGATTGACACATCCAACTAGTTATTTCATGTATCCCCGCATTGCCTTTTGCCATTTAATTCATATCTATGACAGTTTTTTAATGTGATTTTCACTTTTTACATTTTATATTAAATTTTAACTTTATTTTATTCCTACCTTGTTCTTGGTGTAACATGTCCCACAGGGGATCTAGCGCCATAAAACCCCATTCAACCAACTAACCATCATTTGCATTATGTTAAGACGGGCGTGTGTATTAATGCTACTGTGCGATATTATTGCTGCATGTTTTTAGTCGTGTGAATAATGAGGCCCTTCATTTAGTGCCAGGAGCTTAGGTGCGCCCCTATTTACTAAAAGTTTGGATAGGCTTGCCTTGTAGGAGTAATACATTCACCTTACTAAAAGAACTAAATTAATGATGACACATTATTTACAGCAGACGATCACAATAAACACAGAATCGGCATGGAATACAATTGCCGCTAACACATAAAAACATTCTATTTACATTTTCGCATTCGTAGTGATTAAAGTTTAATACACCGCATCTCTTCCCTTTCATAACTTCTTCTATAAGTCCAATCGCTTGGGAGGTTTCCGGATTCTAGTGGATCGGCGAACTGATTGTGGTGTTGGAGTTGAATCGTGGACACTGAGAGGAGTATGCTCCGGTGTAGGAACGGAGACTGGCATTGCATCAGTCGTCTCCGCCTCCACGCTGTGAATGACTGTTCTAACTCAACACTGGTTTTTGGAGCATCAGCATCTTGCACAGGAATGGCAGATTTTGAAAACGATCGTGGGAGCTCGCATTATTTTTCCTCTATGTCTCTTTTATCCTATATTTGATCTACATGTTTACATCACAACTGGCCATTTACATCGACAGTGTAATGTAGATGTCCATCTTTTCTAAATTCTTTTCCAAACCTCCATCTATTGTCTCCTTGCCGATAATTTCGCACAGCGACATTGTCGCCAATTTGGAATCCCTTATCCGAGAATTCATAAATTCCTTTACGAACTTATTCTTCTACTCTGCTCTTAAGATCAGAACGCAGCAGATCGATTCTCGTCCGAATCTCTCTCTTCAACATGAGCATGGCTAGACTATGAAGTGTAGTGATATTCGGAGCTTTTATGTATGGCATAAGGAATGTACTTAATTTTTGTTTTATTGTACTATAATTTTGCATAGCTCTTCAAGATTGTTTGACTGTAAAGACATATCTTTCGTTTTGCCCATTTTCAGATGGTTTAAATGGCGCAGTGTTTAATGCCATTATTACGCATAAACATTTCAAATTCAAATGATGTGAACTGTGGACCGATATTTTCCAGCATCAGTGGTAATCCAAATCATGCGAAAAAATCTTTTAATCATACGATGGTTTTGGTTTCTGTGATAGGTTTCATTAGATAAGCTTCCAATCACTTGAAATCAGCATCTATTATGATCAGGAACATATGTTCAAAGAGAGTTCCAGCAAAATCTATGTGAATTCGTTGATACTGTGTACTAGAATATTTTGCTTGCATTTGAATTTAAATGTGTAGGGATTTAAGAGAGCTACCTGTTTTCGTAGGTTATCTATAAAATCACCTGTAGGTATTGGCAATTTCCATTCTTCAAAATCGATGACATTAATCTCTCATTGTAAATTACCTCTCCAAAAACTTCTTTCGTCAAACAGAATCACTTCAAAATGGCTTGTACTCCGAAACCTTTAGAAAAATTGTTTTCCAAAGTGTGCCCGTAGCTCAGATTGTTTTAATTGTTCCCCTGGCACAGCGTGCTCAGTCCACATTTACAGCTAACTCGAATTTGGGTAATTTCATGAGCTTTACAGATAATCTGATTCCATTTCTTTTCTACGCTCTTTTTTACTTTGGAATAATATTTGCCAAAATTTACTGTAACATTTTTTAGATCGAGCTCTACTTTTCTCTATGGTTCCACCAGTTTTTTATATGATACAGACAAGGAATTGCTAAGGAGCGAAGTTCAGCCATAAAAGCACTGACATTTCCCCCCTCCTTTATTTATTAAAATAAGCTGATCTTTATCGGAAAGATTATCATGGGCTAGCAGGTTTTTCAACAAATTGTATAATTTTCCTGACAAACTAGAAATAAAAACTTTCCCACGTTTGCCATCCGAAACATTTTGAATGTCCACAAATGCTTGGAAGCGTTCTAAAATAGCATCAAAAGCTAGCTTTGTTTCATCGAATTTTTCGAATTGAACCGAAACTTTAGGTTCTTGTGTTTTCGGATCCACAAAAGTGTGCAGGTGATGTGCCCAGGCAGAGTTCGAATCAGAGAACCCATGGTCAGAAAGCGAATCTTAAGTGCCGAGCAAAAGGCTAGCTCGGTCGCTTCCCGTGAGAAACTCGTTTCACTGAGCGTACAAGATGGCGCCGCTACAGTACTCCACCCACAGTGAGAAGAACGTCGCGTTGACGTTGGACTTGCGATATGCACTCGTGTTGTGCTGGCGGTTGCCAGAGTGATGCGTTGTCATTGTCATGCTGCCGCCGAGCGCATGTGTGCACCCTCGATGATGCGCGGCGTGGCAGGCCTTGCGTGCTGTGAGCGTTACACAGGCTTTGGATGCTGGGGGTGTTTTCAGTGCTGCCATCTGTAGGTCTAGAGCGAAGATGGTAAAGTGCGTGTTTGTTTGTCCAAGGTCCGTGTTCAAATCACATCCGGGTCACCAATGCAGGTGATGTGGCCAGGCAGGGTTCGAACCGGAAAACCCACGGTCAGAAAGCGAGATCTTAAGTGCCGTGCAAGGCTAGCTCGATCGCTTCCTGCCAGAAACTCGTTTTACTAACCGCACAAGATAGCACCGCTGCAAGTGGTTAATTTTTCCAATAAACTTTGAACCAGCTGCTCCTTCTTAAAAGATGAATACAAAAATAATTGTTCTTTTACCTTGGCAGCCTTCGGCATCTAATCGTGGGTCAAATGTACATGAATCCGAAACTTTTTATTTTAAACTTCTCGTCTCCAGGTGTCACATATTATTTTTATATGGACTTACTATCAATTGCGTGGGGAGATGTAGGGGAGACCGGGGTTAGTTATGCCGTCGAGCATCCTGATTGACCCAATAGGTTGCAGCACATGTCGCGTCATGTGAGTGCTGAGGTTCATTGTTTCAATGTGCTGCGTATTTTTTGAAGTATAGCGTAGCGTTGTTTTCGAGATAAAAATATTTATCTTGTTTTCTATCGTAAAATAAATTTAGCGACCTCCATTTGAATCGTCATTGCCTCTAGCCATACTGAGGTATGTAACTTCCTTAACATTATTTAAATGCCTATATTTTCAGCTGTTATTCTATGTATTCTATTTGTTAATCATGCCAATATTTCGGAAATTAATGAATAAAATTCAAAATGGCGTAACGCGGGACTAGTTTTGACAATTCCACCTTACACAAGTCACAGATTACAGCCCCTTGATGTGTCAGTATACGGGCCGTTCAAAAAATTCTACAATCAGGCTGTATGTGGATGATTGAAATTGCATCCTGAAAGCACTGTGTCTATCTACGACATACTAGGTATTGTCAAAATAGCCCTTTCTAGTGCTGCCACTCCAAAATACATTCTAGCAGGATTTCGTTGTAATGGAATTTGGGAATTTAATAGGAACATTTTTACAGATGAAGACTTCCTATGTTCCTCAGTAACTGATCCACTGTTATCTATCGGAGATGAGAGCGTTAAAGACCAGAATGACAATGAAAAAAAAAAATAGTAAATACAGTGTCTCGCATAAGTTATGGGACACTTGTGCTTTACAAAAGGAAACTAATCAAATAGATAAAAAAAACATGTACACATTTTTTTGTGGGTGTGTTTCATACTTAAATTTAGTAAAGATTATTACATAACATACATTTTGTCAAAATATTAAAATATTAATTTAATAAAAATACAAATGTTTAGAACGGAGCAAAAAATAGCTCACATAAGTGATGGGACACCATTATATATGCAACAAAAATCGTCTGAAATAAGCAATAAAGATATTTTTTGGGGTTTTATTTTTACTAAAAAGCAATTGGCAATAATTTATAAAATCGTCTGCAGTATTTCTCTCCAGTTTGTTTTGGAATTTTTGTGTTTTTTAGCTCTGTGTAGCCATAAATGCTAAACGAAAAGAAACTTCGCCTGAAATTCGAAAATTAGTTATTAATTTGCATATTGAACGTGGAAAATCTATTAGAAAAACTGCTGAAACAGTTAACTTGAGTCGTTCAACAGTTTTCAATATCATTAAACGATATAAAAAGAATCATATGATTCAGGATAAAAGAAGACCTCGCCGACCATCAAAGCTATCCAATGGAATAAAGCGAATTATCGTTCGAAATATTAAAAAAAATCCAAGAAATAGTGCTTCAACAGTTGCTGCTGATTTACAAGCATTATATGGAATAATTGTTAATCCTGAGACTATTAGAAGGGTAATTCGATCTGCTGGATATCACGGTAGAGTAGCCAGGAAAAAATTCTTCGAAAGTGAAAAGAATAGAAAACTCAGACTAGCTTTCGCAAAATCCAACATAAATAAGAATTCTGATTACTGGAATAAAGTTATATTTGCTGATGAGAGTAAATTTAATATATTTGGTTCTGACGGTTGAATCTTGGTGTGGAGAAAACCCAGGGAAGAATTTCGCAAACAGAACTTGGTACCAACAGTAAAACATGGTGGAGGAGGAGTTATGGTATGGGGGTGTATGTCGTCCGCTGGAGTTGGTAATCTTGTTTTTATTGACAGTATAATGGATCAGTACAAGTATATTGATATTTTAAAGCAAAATTTGAAATCTTCAGCACGAAAATTGAACCTTCATAACGATTTTAAATTCTACCAGGACAATGACCCCAAGCACACTGCTCTGAACGTTAGACTCCGGCTGCTATATAACTGTCCTGAAATAATAAAAACACCACCACAATCTCCAGACTTAAATCCCATAGAGAATATTTGGCAAGAATTGGAATCAAGAATTCGCAAACACACCATTTCTTCAAAACAACAACTAAAATCGGTGCTTGAAGAAGAATGGGGTAAAATCACTCTAGAAATCACAAAAAAATTAGTCGAATCCATCCAAAAAGATTAAATCATGTTTTAAAAGTAAAAGGAAATCCAACAAAATATTAAAACCTTTTAAAAAGTAAAATTTTTGGATAAATATTTGATGGAAAAGTAAGTGTCCCATCACTTATGTGAGCCATTTTTTGCTCCATTCTGAACAATTGTATATTAATATTTTAACTAAATTAATATTTTAATATTTTGACAAAATGTATAATAATTGTTACTAACTTTAAATATGAAACACACCCAAAAAATTCTTGCACATGTTTGTTTATTTTATTGCAGTTTCTTTTTATAAAGCACAAGTGTCCCATCGCTTTTGTGAGACACTGTATATGTAACTGATAATAAACCAAGCAATTCAGGAATAACTTTAATTAATGATGGTGAGATTGCAGGACCGTCTTCAGAAGTAAGAAATCTCATTGAATTAGATGATTCTAATGCAGCTGATAATAGCAATGTGTCAGTAGTAAGTCGTATAGAAATAAGACTACCTCCTAAAACAGGACCTCGAAAAGGCAAGCAATCTATTCGTATATGTTTGAAATCTGCCATTCTAACAAGCACACCTGTAAAAGAGAAAATTCAAGCAGAACAAAAATCAAAAGAACGCAGAAAATAAATTGAAAAAGAACAAAAAGAAACTGTATGGAAAGGCCAAGCAGTGCATTAAAAAATTACACCTAGGTTATTGAAAAAAAAGGGAGAAGCAAGTATAGGATAGCTCTGAAGATGACGAAAATTGCTTATTAGTCGTTGAGCCAAGGGGTCGAGTGGTTTCATCTCTGGGGACTTGGTAAATCATACATTTTTGGATTCACCACAACATAAGTAGTACATTTATCCATGATACTTTCAAAATTAGGGTAGCTTAAAGATGCTACACCAGAAAATGTACACAATAAATAGCGTTTTTGAATCAAGCTGAATTTTTAGTTAGAAATATTAAATTGAAACCAGAAAAATTTCAATGGTAATTTTTATTTATATATTTACGACATTTCATTTAGGGTTCGATAACAAAACTAACTTAAAAAATTTGTTCGTGACAATTCGGAGTTTAAAAGTGGAAAATTCAGCCAATTGTGGCAACACTCTGGATGATATTGTGATCGGAAAGTTTTTCTGGCTTCGCATGATATTAATTTGGTAAGTATAAAAGCTATTATCTAATGGATTTTTGTCATTTTAAAAAGAAATTATTGACTGTTATAATTGATTGTTATATATAGATACAGTTTTGAAATTCGTAAATAAACAGAGCTTCAGATTTACTAAACAGTAAGAAATTTTAAATGATAGGGCTGATTTTAAAGTTTAAAAAAATAAATCTCTAAAATATATATATATATATATTTTTTATCTTCAATAGAAAAAAGTATTGTAATTGAAATTTTTTTCGACTTCCCGTTTTTTACGTATTTACACGTTTTAGAAATCAGAGATTCCTAAAAACTTGCTTTTACAAAATGTCTGTCTATCCGTGTGTTTGTGTGTGTGTCATTCATCATGAAAAAGTGTATGAAGATATGAATAAAATAGAACCAAATTTTTTGTGAATGTTTTAGGCTGTGGCAAGCAGGTTCTCCTTCATTTTTGAAATATTCCGCCGGACGGTGGCGTTAACAATTTTTGTGCCATTTTCAATATTGTACCGATTAAAAGTGTATGATTTTATGCATCGAATTGAACGAAAGCATCCAATGTTGATATTGAAGTTCTTCAAGCTGAAGTTAAAACATTGTTTCAAGATATATCTACTGCTAAAACGGCTGATTACTCCAAAATCATGACATCAGTGGAATTTTCTAAAGTATATGATGAGTTTGAGAAATTTTTGCAATATTTTCAGAAAAATAATGGACAACTCACATTGCTGTGGTTGTCTTATATATAGATGGTAGACATCTTACTTACATTGGTGCGGGCAACCAGAGAGGGTAATTGGATTCTCTACCTTCTGGCTGTCAGGAAGATACTACCATGGTGCTTCGCATATGATCATTTAAACTACGCACGTTATCTGAGTGTTAATTATGCTGATATGCTGGCATTAGAAACTGATCATCCTTCCATGTATGATTCTTTTATCAGAAGAGGGTTTTGTGTGCAGATTGGACAACGAAATCCATTTGGCAGAATCCCCATGGATCAGGCGATTCAAGAGACAATAAATAAAGACACACAGGGATCAAAAGGTACAACTAAGTTCAGCCAAAGACCTGCGGCAGTCGAGAGATACTATTTAAACTCTGATATGAGGACAGCATTTCTTCACATGATTCGTGAAAGAACAAAAGTCAATCCTTCAGAAAAATTCGTTTCACATCCAGATCTCTCTTTGAGTAGGATTCAGAAAGACGAACGCGATACTTCAGCTTTACAAAACCTTACCATCAATGAATGGATAAATCCATTCCAAGATTTAGACATGGTAGTATTATCAACTGGAACAGTGCCAAATTGTGAAATTGTCAAAGATATAATCAAGGCTCATGAAATGGGTGAAGAAGCTTATCAAACGTGTTCAAAAAAGAATATCTCTCGGAAAACTGAAAGCCAAAAGGATTTTTCAAACCTCTAAAGAAAAAAAAGCTAAAGATGTTCTCTGATTTGAAGAAGAAACAAAGTGTAAAGGTCAATAAATCAGAGTTTGTTGTCAAGGCTCTGTTAAGCAAAGAAATCTGTTTGCTCAGATGACAATTATTGCTGAACGAAGAAAGTTAGACATGAGAATTGTCTTTTCTTACCCTCTAGGGCCTCTCCCATGATCCTTAGCAACACCCGACGGTTCAATGCGAAAAACAGAAAATCAAAATTGATGTATGTTATAACAAAAAACTTTGCGCAGGCTGAAAGAATTCCAAATGATCGTGTTGTAAATATCATTGACGGAATGTGCTTTGTTCAAAAATTACCACAATCGCTACAAACATTTAGACAAGTAGCAGAGAATCTATTTTCTAAAATAATGAAAGAATCTACATCCTCTGAACGAATAGATGTTATATTTGATACATACAGACAAGTATCAATAAAAAGTGATGAAAGAAAAGGCGAACTGTCGGTGAAGCGATAAAAATAAAACACATACCTTCTGGACACCCAATACGTAAATGGAAGTAGTTTCTATCTAATGAGGAAAACAAGAAAGAACTTATACATTTTTTTTTCCACAAGAATGGCGAAATATTCATTATCTGAAACAGTTGAATACGCGTGTTATGTATGTTACCTGTGAAGAAAAATGCTATAAGTTCACAAAAGAACTAGTTGAAGAAGCGACAGAATTGACGTGATTTCAAGAAGAGGCGGATACGCGACTTTTATTTCATGCACATCATGCCCTAGTATCTGGATTTAAAAATATTATTGTTAGCTCGCTAGATACTGATGTGGCAATTATCACACTGTTTGCTTTAGAAAATGAGCTGAAGAACTACAGTGGTTCAATATTTATAAAATGTGGATCCAAAGACAGGATAAAATATTACAACATGAATGAGCTGCATGAACTTCTAGGAACAGAAGTATGTAATGCGTTACCTGGAATGCATTCATTATCAGGATGCGATACAGTAAGTGCTTTTGCTGGCAAGGGGAAATGTGCTGCATACAAAATAATGATTCAAAACGCTGAAATCCGAAATGCTTTAAGTGCCCTTGGTATTCAAGCTGATATGTCTGAGGAAATAAAAAACAGCTGGAGTCGTATGTTTGCCATATCTATTATGGCAAGCAAAAATTTTCTGACGTCAATGAGTTACGATATACTATTTTTCTGCAAAAAAGGTTCTGTGGAGTCGTATCACCTTCCGCCGTGTCGTAATACTCTCTACCTACATATAATGAGAGCTAATTACCAGGCTCTGGTTTGGAAGAAGTGCCTACAAGCTAATCCTGATCTTTCATCCCCAGATAATCATGGTTGGATTTCTGGAACAGACAGTGAAGGAAGAACTTATCTAGAAGTCCAGTGGACGGACAGTCCTGCTCCTGAAGCTGTTTTAGAATTGATGTCATGTTCTTGTCCAAGAACATGTGTCATGCCATCATGTGTATGTGTTTTGAATAAACTCAAATGTACAAGCATGTTCAGAAATCAAAACTGTTCCAACTATGACGATGAAAGTGATTTGGACACAGGAATATCAGCTGATGATGATAGTAGTGAAGAAGATTAAGATTTCTGTTAATTATTAATTCTTGAGAATATAACTACAATATTTTTCACCAGTATTAATTATTTCTTGAAATTCTGTGGCTTATCACATGAAAATAAAATGCATTAAAATTCAAAACAAGATTTCTGTTTTCTTTTATTGAAAATGTCTTTTAAACTCTTTATCTAACTGAAAATGTTAATAAACATAATGTGAAATTAGATGTTAAACATTATGTTAAAACAAAATTGCAACAAACCATTAATCAGGATAACGTTTTATGTACAATAATATGTATTTTTCCCATATTTTTATTGAAATGCCTCAAATTATATGATAATTGTAAAATTAATCACACGTATCCCCGTATGATAGATGACGTCAGTCTTTTCAATATGGCGTCTTTAAGCTACCACAAATTTCATAGTATCATCATAAAATGAACTCCTTGGATCATTGTGAATCCAAAAAGGTATATATTACCAAGTCCCCAGAGATGAAACCAAAAGGCCTAATTTTGGCCTCTGGCTCAACGACTATATGTTTAGTTTGCTTGGAGCAATACAAATTTTCTAGACCCGGAGAAGACTGGGTGCAATGCATAACATGTAAAAAATGGTCGCATGTCAAATGTACCAAAAATGAACCTTGTTATATTTGTATTAACTGTAAATCAGATTCTGAAACAAGCGATGGCAATATAGCATATAGGCCTACACGTTGTAGTAGGCTAACCAGTCAAAGATCAATATGGCCAAAGATTAGTGTTGGCTTACTTTTTATTTCTTTCCTGATTAAAACAGTTTTTTATTGCTAAGTGTCTCTAAAAGTATCTTTATAAAAGATTAAGAGTTTACAAATGTTAACAATTTAACTATTTAATTTTAATTTGATTTGCAATATTATTAAAACATGAAAGTGTTTTATTTTTTTAAGAACATTATGTTGATGCCTTTTGATGACGAAATACTGCCTCCTGCTTCTAATTTAATTTTAGCATTAAAGCATTGTTGTATTTTCACGGAAAAAATAACAATGCCAACAGGCGAGTAAAAAAATGCTACTGGCGATATTAGTACCCGGCTAACATAAAAATATTGAGAATTCTTTGCGATCATGGTCACTTTTATGAAAAAAAAAATTTATTAAAAAGGGAAAGCTTGCATATGAAAAGCAAAGAGGTTATTCACATGATTTCGATTATTATAACATAGATGAAATGATGGCGATGGAACAATATTCGACAATTTATTATCTGCGCCCAGCTAACATTAAAAGTACCAAAATGATCACTTGGCATACAAAAAGCGAAGTGGTGTGGTCAGCCCGGAATTGATGACAGATACTTGACTTAAGTTACAAGTAATATGTTGATATAAATGGTTTGTTTGGTTGACAAGTCAGTACTGCAGCTGACAATATAAAAGTAAAAAGTACATAACGTTGCTTATGAAATTCGAAAATTAAATATTGAAAATACCGAAGAAAAAAAAAACTGCCTGAAAATCTTACCGTTGAAGCTATTATAGGAGGAGAGTGCGAGATCCTCCAACAATTTCTAGATTTTATGACTTTCTCAAAAACACACAAGCTTTTTGAACACACAAGCACTTACTTTCTCAGTAAAACAAGAAACGATAGCGATGAAGATAACGTCCTGATTCTATCTATATGTGTGATGATATGAGATGCAGTATTCATAAAAGCAATATAAAAGCTAGGAAACATGTGAAACTACGTATAATAGTCAAATCATTGACAAATAGTAAGAAAATTAGACAGACTTTTAAACAGATTCAATTGTTTACAAAACTATTGAGGAGCTAGAAACGGAACTGACATGCAATTTACAAAAAAAAAAAAAAAAAAAAAAAAAAACAAGAATTACTCTCCTTGACATTACAACAAGATACACTTTAGAATACTCACGTGGTATTTGACAATCACTACTGCTTTGTTGAGACAACTTATGGAAAAGACACTTTGCATGGCAAAATGCGTAAATCAATTCATAAATAATTCTGAAGAAACTAAAACTTTTAATATTACTGTAACACTGAAAATTAATATTACTTGTAACAATGAAAGTAATAAAATTAATTGCATCTCAGCGAAACATACCACCAAAGACGAAAATGTTTGATAAAGTTTTAAAAGAAATTATATCATGTGACTAAAAAATTAGAGTTGGTGACTACATTGAAACCACTTGAAAAAATCAAAATAAATTATCCTTCAAAAGAAAATGCAATAATCCGTGATTTAATCTGGTTGTTTTTTATTTATAAATCCAGATAAAACACAAGTGTGGATTGGTTTTAATCCAAAATCAATTACTGTTGAAAGTTTTATGAAAAAAAATGACTAATTACAAGTTCATATGGCGTTAACGTCATGTGCCATAGTGCACGCAGCGTTCAATATTGCTCAGGAACTTAAAAAGAAATGTAATCAAAAGTACATTATAGCAACTTACAATCGCACAAATATCCAAAAATGGTAATGCTGATACCAAACGAGATTTTCCAAAGTTTAATGATATATTACCAAATTTAGAAAGAATGCACATTCAATCAGCTTACTTCGAAGATTTGGGAAAATTTTAGTTTGCTTGTGGTATAGACCAGTCAAATTGTCAGAAAAAAGGGCCGATAGATGCAAAAATTCTGCTAGAAGATTTTATGTTTTTAAAATGTTTGTGGGGATGCTAGTAACAAGAATTAATGGTTTTCCAACAAAATATCTCGAAGCTAAATTTTGTGGAGCCAAAAAACCATAAAATCTTCGGACTTTTTTTCAGTTTTTTGCCAATAACTCAAAAATTATAAATTTTTTGCGTAGCATACTTAGTTACAAAAAGAAAGAGCATTAAATTCTGTATAAATTTTGTTATAAAAATATTTTGCTAAACCCATTACTAAGCGCGCTATGGTTTTTTGAAAATGTCACTTTTTTTAACTTTGCAAAAAGTGACCTATTTTTCGCCTCACATCCGAAAAAAAACTTTTTTTCATCCCTAACAATGAGAATTAAATACACATATTGATGGATGAGAAACGAAAGTTTTAAGAAAGGAAGGCAGAAGAAGCACAAATTCTAGAAACCCTATAAGAAAAACAATTACAAAGGGAGGGAGGAGTAGAGATAAAAACAGGGAATGTAGATAGAAGATTGCGGCCACGTGACTTTCCTCAGCCGTTTTCATTTAGATGCAAGTGTTCTTTTATAAAGATATACTCTTCTAATACGCTGCTGTTCAGTTTTTTGTATCTCTTCTCGTGCAGTAATGAAAAATGAGTGAGCTCGAACCAAAATTGTGTTTTATTTGCCAAACGACTTCAAATAGTCATACTTGCGTTCTGAGCCCGAAAGGACTTGCCAAGCTCTTTGAACATAGAGTTTAGCGTCAAAGTAATATTCATCAAAAGTAATATTCATCAGTTTTTTGGAAAGTAGCAAGGAAAATACAATACATGATGATTGCCGAAAAAATTAGCAAATGCGAGAATGATAGCATCATATGTTCGTCGAAGTGAGGAATCTACAGCCCGAGGTTTGTCCCTCATATCGAGCACTTTTTTCAAATTTCAAGATAATTGCTTCTTATGTGAAAAAGGTAATCCCGGTGACTTCAACGAAAAACAATAAAAAAAAGCTCCACGCAAAGAGAAATTTGATTCACAAAGTAATGAAATTACAAGCGAAAATTATATTTTTGAAAGCTGCAGAAAAACGTGGAGATGAATGGTCCCAAAAAGTAATTGAACGTATTCAGCACGAATCTGATTAGCAGGTGCGAACTTGACTTGCAGATGCATTGTATCAAAGTTTTTGTCGTGTAAAACTAGATCAATCTTTACAAGTGGAGAGAAAAGAGGGCGTCGACTTGCACCATCCGTTGACGAAACCAATGACATAAACAAGAGCTTCTTCACTTCATTGCTTAAAAGAAATTAAAATTTTCAAAATAAGAATTTCAAAATAACAGAATTCAGAAGTTGAGCAGACAAAAGAAGAAGCTGATGTCATGATAGTTATCCCAGCCATTTCAAGAGCCGAAGCGTCGTAATTGTCGGAGACGATATTGACCTTCGCGTGATCATGACGAGCTTAAGCTATCAGCACAAAAATCTATTTTTCCAAAAGCCTGGAAGAGGTAACATCGAAACCAAATGGTTTTTAACTATGTCGTCCAAATACAATTACAACAATGTTCGTTTCATTTATGCAAACAGCGGATGAGATACAACATCCGCTATTTTTGGGCAAAGAAAGTCAAAGTTTTGTAACACTTTGAAAAAACATGATCATCTTGGAGAAATAGCCTGCGTGTTCAATAAATTAGGTTCTACCCGTTAAGAAATAATCAAGGTTGGAAAAAAATTCTATAGGATGCATAGATACTACACAGAAATTGAACAACTTAAGGTTTCAGCTATTTGCTAAATCTGCCACAAAAAGCAAAGTTCATCTTGCAAGACTACCACCAACACAAGAGGCTACGCAGCATCAATTTCTCCGATGTTATCATCAGGTATAAGCTAGACTAGGAAACAATATCCCTCATGAAGAATGGTGGTGGGCTCACAGATCGGACGATCTCTTTCAGCCAGTTCAAATGTGCCAAGAACCGGCACCTGAATCTTTGCTCCATGCTGTGTCATTTAGCTGTAAAAAAAGGTGCAGCAAAGCATATTCTTTTCACAAATTAATACTAAAATGATCGAAAATTTGTAAAACATGTAATGGGATCAACTACGAAAATGTTAACGACATTATTTATCCAGAAGGAGGAGGTATAAAAGTGTCACCGTAAGTATTTTTTACTTACAATCAGTTAAATACCTAATATTAATAGTAAGAATTATTTAGTAATAACCGTGTATTACTAAAGTGCCTATTGACCATGGCCTCAATAGAGGAAGAAGATGCATTACTTGGCAATAAACACCCAAATTACCTCATCTTGCAGACTCCCACCTAAAGAGTGCAATCCTCCCGGATGAAAGAGTATTGTTTGTGCAGAACTGGATAAATAGTAATGCAAAATGTCCAGTTTATATACAAGCTCAAGTAAAGAAGTTTAAAGCATTAATAGGACCAGATAAGAAGACAAGAGCACCAAGAAGATGCAGCGAATTCTTGTATGGAAAGATATATCAAAGTACCATCATGGAAGGGCCATCAAGCAACCCAACCACACCCATGTTAGACAGAGCCAAAAAGCAAGCTTTGCTAGGTGTCGGCATGATTCTAAGAGGGCTATGCAAGCTCCCACCATCCATAACTATACCTATTACAGAACACTTAGAATCTGTAAATAAATATGTTCCCACAGAGTCAGATATCCACCTCCTAAATGCCAGAGAAGCCTGGGATAACATAGCTAGGCACATGGCTAGAAAACGAGCAAATACCCATAACGATGTTGAGTATATAAACAAGAAAATTCCAGGGTTTTTAACATCTGATGTTTTTGTTTCTACCACTTTCATGTTATTAAACACCCCTGACCATATATGGTTGTTTGATTATGAGCAAGTATTATGTATATTCGATACATTAATTAGTAGACAGCTAGTATGTACCTATGGCGGAATGGATCAGGCAAAGCCCAACATATATACACCTAAAGTATCTACAATTTTAAAATGCTATAAAAGGGGGGATAGACTGTTATTAGAGCATGGAAATCAAGCCTATAAATTAATCAAATTTTGGGAGCCCATTGTATTGGGATCGTTAATCAAAAAAGTAGATACGTGGAGTTTGAAAGGAAATTTCCTGCAAAATATGATATATGACTACCATCAAGAAGCAAAGAAGCTAGGTATGGAATGCGAGGAGGGGGACAGGAAATGTGGCCTGTGTGTATTAAATGAAGATTGTATAAACACATTAACTAATCCGTTTGAGTTATCAGAATTATTTGGTCTTTATAGACATTGGGGCCACCCAACCGTTGATCACCCAAAAGGATGTGAGAAAGTTCAAGAAGTAGCAAAGAAGAAGAAAATTGTTGATCCTATTATTACTAATCAGGTCGTAGGATGTTTTAAAAGATACTTTGTCCAAAGCTATATAACAAAACACGGTCATTGGCCAGATGTCAGAAGAGAACTAATACCTATTCACAGCAAATTAAGATTAGCTATAGAGGCTGGGGTCACAGATTTCAGTGAATATCACGAACAAATTCCTATAGAAGACTGGGCAAATTTATGTTTCAACAAACTATTCTAGTTTGATTATTATGAGGACTGGAGTCAGTTAATCGAAGATAAAGCAATAGCCCCGTACTTATCTGATGGGAAAACTACCCGTAAGACATGGTGACGTCACGGTGACGTCGTTGTGAAGTCACTGTGACTAAAATGTGAAGTCGTTATGGCCGTTTTAGAGCTCGTTTGTGACGTCACATTGTGACCCCTTTGTGACGTCACGATGTGACCAAAATGTGAGAAATGTGTCATTTGTGACAAAATTGTCATTAAAACTGTGACTATTCTGAGACGATTGTGACAAGGTTGTGAAGACAGTTTGCGATTATTTTTTGATTTGACCCAAATTTGTCACAACTTTGTGACGGTGGCAGCATTGTCAATGTTGTGAAGTTACTCTGGGACACAATTATACAGTTATGAACAATGTTATACAGAGTAAAATCCCTTACATCTATAATTTTATTATACTTTGGCGATACATCTCAATTAAAACTTGGGAGCTGCTATAAACAGAATGTACCAAAACAAAGTCACTGAATCAAAATGTAATGACATGCAGACTTTAATCTTTGATACATTTTTTTTCTGCTGCAATAAATGAGAATATTTAAGACAATTGAATATTCGATCTATCACAATTATTTGAAATTTAGCAATTTGTTTTTCTAATAAGCATTAAAATTATCAGAAAAACACTTCCTTTAAGGTCACTAGTCACAGAAAAAGACCCGGATGATAATGTAAAGTCTGTGGGAGCGTTCTTTTCAAATTTGTAGCTCAAATTTTAATATTTTTGCATGATTTTTTGCATAGGATAGCTGAGGACGATCTACAACCGGCCTATTTTTTACTTTTTCAGTTTTGCTTATATATATTTTTTATAATATGATTGTTTCAATATCAGAACCGGTTTAAACCGGTTTTGAAATTTAAAATATTTTTTTTTTAAATCTGAAACCAAAATTTAAAAAGTAAAAACTAGGCTGGTTGTGGATCGCCTTCAGCTATCCTATGAAAAAAATCATGTAAAAATATTAAAATTTGAGCGAGATATTTGAAAAGAACGCTCTCACAGACTTTACATTATCATCCGGGTCTTTTTCTGTGGCTAGTGTTGCAACTTAAAGGAAGAGTTTTTTCTTTTTAATTTTAATGCTTATTAGAAAAACAAATTGCTAAATTTGAAATAATTGTAATAGATCGAATATTCAATTGTCCTAAATATTCTCATTTATTGCAACAGAAAAAAATATGTAACAAAGATTAAAGTCTGCATATCATTACATTTTGATTCAGTAACTTTCTTTTGGTACATTCTTTTTATAGCAGCTCCTAAGTTTTAATTGAGATGTATCGCCAAAGTATAATAAAATTATAGATGTAAGGGATTTTACTCTGTATAACATTGTTCATAACTGTATAATTGTGTCCCAGAGTAACTTCACAACATTGACAATGCTGCCACCGTCACAAAGTTGGTGACAAATTTGTCACAAATCAAAAAATATTCGCAAACTGTCGTCACATACTGTCTTCTATGAATATTAAAATATTATTAAAACATGCAAAGAGGAATTATAAAAAAATTAAAGCTAAATATTTATTAGTATATTAATAAACAAAAAAAAAAAACATTAAGGGGATATCCATAACTGGAAGGCTGTCCATCATAGACACATCTACCTAATAAAAATTCCGACGATAAACATAAAATAGAACAACAAATACGTTAATTATAATTATTATTAATATTTTATTTATAATATTAGAGAGTATTTATAATACCCACTTTTATCACGATGTATACTAATACTACATACAATGGATATTTTGAAATTTACCTCTGTAAAATGATTTATTAAAGGAAATAATAAAAGTGTCTGGAATGAAAAATTAATAATAAAATACAGTTATTACTTTTTAGCTTCATACCGTTCAAGTATTTGCATTATTTGTTTTAAATACAATCATGTTTAAATTCTTATTGATTGTCTTAACTTCCAAATTCTCTCTGAAAACATTCCAATAAGAATATTTACAACCGAAACGTTTTCACCCACAATGACTTTCTATTAAAAATTTTTATAACATTTCACAGGTTAAAAAATACATTAAACAGTCATTAACGTTATTTTTTTTTAAATATCAAACATCTACCCACACAACACATACGTTCAGATTACATCCAGTTTTCCTCTGTTAATTCCAAAATACGTCTATAGATGTATTTTGGACCTAGCCAGTGAGTTTAAATACGTCCAGAATTTGTTGAATGTTTGACATAGACGTATCTACCAAATATCTACAAAGTAAGAACGTCAGTTCAAAAACGTTAATTGTATGAAAATTCGACTAATCCAATTTTGGCTAATTCCGAAACTAAATCTGAACTTATTTGTCCCATTTCTTGACATAAAGTAGATGAAAACGGAACCAATCCAATTTTTGTCATTTTTGGAACAAAATCTTAACGTCCTCGTCTCCATTTTCTATATTTGGAACGTAATTTGGAGGAAAACGGAACGTCATTTGTGTAAGTACCTTCACAAAATCTGGACGAAAATTGAACCTAACAACCGCCATTTTAAACTAGCGGTATTTGTAAAATTCTAAGTGCTTATTTATATTGCATCTCTATTTTGATTTAAAAAATATAATGCAACCAGAATGTGCCTTTATTTACATTTTTTAATTAATAAAATCACTTCGATCTGGATGTATATTAAGCTTGTGCTGTGAAGTTTTCTACAGCTAGGCTTAACAGACTTAAACCTAATTTTTACATAGTCGCTCGCAATTTTCAGGACCTGAAGTATTAATTTTTTTTTAATAAATTAATTATGTAAAATATTAATTATTTTCATCATCGATTAGAAGCGATGCAGCGGAGTATACAGACGACTAAACCCTGGTCGTCCACACAGCGCAAGTCTCTTCTGATTGGGCCGTAAGATAGTGCATTTCTATCAAAAAAGCACTAAGGAAGATCTTTAATTTAAACAGCCGAACCAAAGCGTCCCCAAATTCAGGGACACGTTTATTACCCATTTTGTGGTCCAATATGATTGAAAATTAATTAATCACTGCTATCCATTATTTCATGTAATATCTACTATAGAAATTTCTAAACACAAAATTGCATTTGCAGTAAAAACTTTTAACTTCGAATTTCAATTTCTATCCAGTAACTGTTTTTGAATACAGAGCACGCAGCATTCGGTAAGCAAATATGTTCCAATGGCGATTTTCTAAATTGTGTTCGATTCGCCACCTTGGCGAAAATCGTCGGCGAAAGTGCTTGGCGAGAGTGCTAAAGCAATAGGGTTATACAAATTAAATTCAATCGCGCAACTTATGTCGCGCATGCGAAGCTCGACGAGGTTTGTTTACACCACGAAATACCTGTGGATGTATAGTATAGATTTTAAAAATATGTTTATTTGAATGATTTACTTGTAGTATATCAAATTTTTTTTTTCTATTTTACATAAACCAAGGAAATGTCATAATTCAGTTAGCAGTTATTTTTAGTTTTGTAATTTTAATTTATGTAGTTGCCATGTGCTTTACGAAACAGAGCGATTGCTTATGTAAGATTTTTTCAATATTAAAGAAAGTGCGGACATTTTTTAATTCAATTTATGAAATAATTGGCCAGCTGGGAACACTTTTGAAGCAGCAAGTGAAATTTCTTCTTCTGCTTTAAAGGTGTATACTTGCTAGCCAAACACTAAATAATCTGCTGTAAAATTTAATTTAATGGATCCACTATGAAAATAGAGCAGTTTCAAGTTTGGTAAGCATAGCTTTTTCTTCCCATTTATGTTGATTTTTATTCCAAACACCTGCGTATTATTTTTCTAGTGCATATTTAATAACATTAAACTGTGATTTATGTATTTCAAATTCAAATCCTAGCATTCATCAAAAGAATAAAATTAATTTAAATCTATATTATTAATGAACGATTTTCAAATTGATTAATACTCTATTTAATGTTTTAAACTTTGAACACGTATTCAACGGTTCCTAAATCTTGATACACAACACATGCATCAACATCAGTGAAATAAAATGTATTTATTAAGGTGTTTCTGTATATTTACATGTTGGATTATTTTAAATTATAGAAATCTAAAATAAAAATATCTAATTTGACAAGGTTCTTTCTAAAGCTTTTCACTTACACTAGTTATTGCAATCTATGAATTTACATTATAATATATGAGAATCGAATTATTTCTTATAATGCTATAATTATAAAATAAGTGATTTTTTTAATGTTTGTTTTTTAGTTTTTTTTATGTTCGATTGAAGAATGGATTTTGCATAGTTTCACTATAAAATAAAAAATATTGCGGTTTTTCTTGAGAATTAAAAAATATTACTGCAAGTATCACATACTTGTGAAAGAAAGAAATTAAGAGGGCAAAATTTTGCAGACTATTTTAAATCTTTTCCTGCAAAAAAAATACACCTATGCATTTCAGAACACACACTGTATAAAGAAAGTTGTAACAGCCTTAGGATACTTGTAGAAATGAAACCGATTTTCACAATTTTTAGATGAAAATTCCCGATTTTTAGTGATCTTTTGACGATTTTTCCCGATTTTTTGACAAAATTTGTCATTTTGTTGCGATCATTTAAAGATTTTTGCATTTTTTCTCAGATCCCTGTATGAAATCCGCATTTTTATTTTTAATCCTTTGATGAAATTTGTGATTTTTAAAACTATTTTTTGAAGAAATTTGTGGTTTTTTTTTATGATTTTCTAAGAAAACTTGTGTTTTTTTTCGCGATCTTCTTGCAAAATTAGTGTTTTTTTTTTTTTTTTGCGATCTTCTGACCAAATTTGTGTTTTTTCATGATCTTCTGACAAAATATACATTTTTCCAGCGATTCTCTGACGAAATTCGAGATTGTTCAGCGAGCGATTTACAAAATTGAATTTTTCGGCGACCATTTGTGTGAAATTCGGAATACTTTTTTTTTTTTTTTTTTGGAACCGAATACCTTAAATTTTTGAAAAATTCAGAACAAAATCACACCTGGGTCGCTTAATAAATGTGAATTTCATCTCAAGATTGCAGAAAAAAATCGACAGAGTTATCGTGAAATAAATATGTGAATTTCATCAAAAAATCTCAAAAAGTGAGAAATTCGTCAAAAATGTTATATATAACAAGGATTTTTTTCAAAATGTGAAAATATTCTTTGACGTTATTCTGGAGAGTAAATTTTTTTTATTAAAAGTGCTAAAAAAACAAGCATAAATGGTGGTGCCTAAAAAAATCTGAGCTTTATGAACGAAGAAGAGGGAAGCAGTCGATCAACAAGATTTTTGCATGTCTGATTAATGAAATTCACGATTTTCTGTGTTCGATCAATCAAATTTGTAATTCTTCTATGTCTGATTACCCAAATTTGTGCTTTTACAAAATTCACAATTTTTACAAAGTTAATCGAGAAAATTAATGATTTTCTTTTATATGATCAACAAAATTCGCAATTCTTACAAAAACAATCGAGGAATTCACGATTTTTCCATGCCTAATCAACAAAATTCGAGAATTTAAAAAAGCCGTTCAAGGAATATTGCGATTTTTACGAAGCTGGTCGATGAAATTTGCTATTTTTCTTCACAAGATCGACAAAATTTGTGATTGTGCTTCACATGATCAACAAAATTCACGATTTTTAAGGAGTCGATCTACGAAATTAGTGATTTTCTTCGCATGATCAACGAAATTAGACTTCCTTTGTATGATCGACAGAATTCCCGTTTTTTCTTTGCATGATTGACGAAATTTGGCAGTTTTCTTCATATGATTGAAGAAATTACTGATCGACAAAATTTGCAATTTTTACAAAACCGATCGTGAAAATTCATCGTCTTTTCATGACATGATCAACAAATTTTGCAATGTTTACAAAGCTGATCAGCGACACTCTCGATTTTTACGAAGCTGATCAGCGAAATTCACGATTTTTACTAAGGCAATTGACAAACTTCGCGATTTTATGAAGACAATTGACAAAATTCATGATTTTTCTCAAGCTGATCGACAAAATTCATGATTTTTACAAAGCCGATCGATAAAATATGCAATTTTTCCTAACTTGATCAAGAAAATTCTCGATTTTTTCAAACTGGATCAACAAAGTTTGTGATTTTTACAAAGCCGATGAACGAAATTCACAATAATTACAAAGCTGAAAAAATTGTGACTTTTCTACACTTGATCAACGAAATTTATGATTTTTCCTCTCCTAATTGGCAAAATTCTTAAATTTTAAGAAGTCAATAGAGAAAATTCCTAATCTTTCTGCACCTTATCAACACAACTCGCTAATTTTTCGAAGCCTATAGACGGTATTCATGATTTTTAGAAAACTGATCGACGAAGTTCTCGATTTTTACGAAGTCCATGAACGAAATTCGCAATGTTTTACCATTCAAGATCAATTACATTCCTGATTTTTCTGAGCTTGCTGGACGAAATTCGCAATTTTAATGAAATTGGTGAAAATTGTGATTTTTATTAAGCCAATTGACAAAATTCCTGATGTTTCTTCATATGATCGACAAATTTTGCAATTTTTGTGCACTTGATCAACGAAATTTGAGATTTTATTAGAACCTGATCAATGTAATTAGCAATTTTTCTGCATGCGATCAACAGATTTCACAATATTCTTGTTTCAGACCAAAGAAATTTGCAATTTTTCAGTTTCCGATCGACAAAATATGCGATTTTTCCTGTCTTAATTGATGAAATATGCGATTTTTGTATTAACCCATAATTTTTTTAAGTGAGAAGATGAAACTCACAATTTTTTGTTTACTTGATAAAGTGAGAAACATGATTTTTTTCATAGCTAATCAACGAAATTTTTGCTTTTTTTCATCCCTGTTTGACTTTTCGAGTCTAATCAAGGAAATTCGCTTTTTTTCACGCAATAAACAGAGAAATCGTTTTTTTTTCTTTTTTTTTTTTTTTTTTTTGTCAATGAATTTAATTAAAAAAAATTTTTTTAGCATCACCAACAAAATTCTTGATTTTTTCCTTGCTCAATCAACAAAATGTGCAGTTTTTCGCACTTGATCAACGAAATTTGCAGCTTTTTCGTGCCTGATCAGGGAAATTTCCTATTTTTTCCTGAACTGCATCAACAAAATTTGTTTTTTTTTTTTTCGCATTTGATCAATGAAATCCGTGATTTTTCCGTGCCAGTCCATGAAATTTGCGATTTTTAAATGACGAAATTTATATTTTCTTGCAGTAAATTGACGAAACTCGCTAGCCACATGTTAACCCATTGTGGGCCACAGGTTGTGCATCCCTAATGTACAGAATTGGTTCAGAAAGTAAAAGTAATTTTATAAAAAATATCTGCAAAGTAACCAAGGAGCGATCTTGAGAGGGACCTCAGCTATCCAATGCAAAGAAAATTATTTAAAAATGTCAAAATGCGAAAGAGTTATTAGAATGATGGATCTGAGTGAAAAATCCCGGCTGGCTATTGCCCAATTAGCTTAAATGGTAAAGCATTGGCCTTGTAAGCCAAGGATCTGGGTTCAATTCCCGGCCTAGGCAATTTTTCACTCAGTTGAAAATATTAAAATCCTATGAGTTATTATAAAAATGCCACCCTATAGGAATAGTATTAGCTTATGAGTGTTTTCGGGGGCAGAGGGAGGACCCTTAATCATAAAACTCTTAAAATTTGAATTAAGTAAAATATAAATCTTAAACATGCACAGTTGAAAAAATATGTTGGGCAAGATACACTTAAAAAAATGGCAATTATGATAATGGAAAATACAAGGAAAATTATATTTCTTATTTTGATTTTGTCATACAAAAGTATGCTTAAAAATTGTGAATATATGAGATTATTATACACAATAAAAATACAAACCAGGCCTTTTTTTTTAAAATTATTATTACAAGGAAAAATATCGTTAAAAAACAGTTATACACAAAAAGTTAGTGGCCACAACAAAAAAATCTAGTTAACACATGCATGTCTACGATAAATCTGTACCTATGATGTATATATGTGTGTGAATTATATATACTTATACAATATTTTTATTACAAAATATAATTTTAAACAGGAAACACTTTGATAGGTTTGTTTAACTTTTTGATAGCAATATTATTAAGATATATAAGTTTTTTGAAAGATATTAAAGAGAAATTAGAAATGAAGAAATTAGAAGAAAGAAATTAATTTATATTTTGAAGAAATTAGAAATTTCCTTCAAAATATAAATTATTTAAAGAATTTGCATATCATGAACATTAAATTATTTTTCAAGATAAGACATTTGCATTTTTAAAATAAGATATATATATAATATTTTTTCATTTTTTAATCTTCTGAATATTTGAGTTTGATTTTTTTTTTCTCTCTAAACATCCATAGTTTGAAACCATTTTATATTATTCAATATTTCATCAATAGATGGTGCTGGTGCCTATATCATTGTTATGTTAAAGCAGCACCAGGTGGCGCTGTTTACACATTGTTTGTTTATGTTTATTGCTTGCTATGTTTGCTGTTTCTTGTTTGTATAGTCATAAGGATTTTTTACTGCTAAAGAATTATTGATGTTATATTAATATTTATTTTCATTTTTATTCATTTAATAATATTTATTTTCATTTTTATTTATTTCTTTTTATCAGTTTTTAAACTTTTTCACAGGTAGTAAGTATCATGGGAATTGTATTCAGATTGTCCCTGCTTAATTTTTATTTACTTTAAATTCAATTTTTGCTATGTATAAACATCTATAAAATTTAGAGTAATCAAAATCTCAAAAATTATATTCTTTACTTGAAGTCTTTTTTCAAACTTTTCATAAATTTTCTTTGTAATAAGTATAGTTTGGAATAAAAAGTAGTTTGATAACACATGGTTTTTGTTATGTGTGTATTGATATTCCTTTATGAAGTTTCCACTTTCTCCCATCTTTTATTAATTCCTAACCCTATATTTAATAACATCTTTTAAATTCCCCCCCCCCCCCCAGAGTTATATATGAATTTGATTATTTATTTACTGTGCAATAAAAGTAAACAAATCAAGGTTGGCAGGTTTTTTGAGTGATGCTGGATTTTAATAGATTTTAACTATGAGTTTTCTTCTCTCAAAAAATCTGTCTGTTCAAAACCTTATAAAATGCCATTTCTAGATGAAAATTATTTTCGTGTATGAGAATTTTAATTCCATAAAATTGTAAATTAGTATAAGTGGTAGTAGTTTCTCAATTGCCTTTATATCTGGAAATTTTAAATTTCCATAACTATTTCAAGATTATACTGAAAACGATAGCTTCTAGAAATAAAATGTCAGAGCATTTCCATTCAAAAGTTCATATATTGAATATTTCTTATGATAACATGAACAGATAAAAGGTATTAATCATATTTTGTTCTGTTTTTTTTTTCTTTTCTTTAATGATATTGTTGAACTATTTTCTTTTATAATTTATTAAATTCTGGATCTGGTATGATTCTACCTCCAGTTATGTACATATAGATTTTGGTGCCTTGGAATTTTATGAAAAATGGTTTATGCAATTAGGGCTTCAGAAAGTGAAATTTTTTTTTGAATGATATAATAAATGACTATGAGAAGAAACCTTGTGAGGTTTGTTTGTATTTATATATACACTTATTTATACATATGTATATATTATTGCTTTTTGCATACTATTTACTTCTGTTTTTATATAAAAACTGACTTCTTTATATTATATAATTTATAAATAACATAGTATCTCAATCCATCATTTTTTAAGCGTTTCAGAAAAAAAAAAAAAAAAAAAACCCCGATGAATACGGATTAACTTCAAAATATGAAAAAGCACAATGTTTATGCATTAAAAAATGCATTGCAATGTATACAATATACTGTTAAATACTAATTTGTTGCTTACTAAACAGTAAAAGAAATAAATTGAAGTTATAGAAAGTTGATATTTATTTTGAAAAATCAATAATATTGTTTGAATTTTTGTTAATTTTTTTTTTTAATTAGAAAAAAAAATTGCAAGACATACAACATTTTTCGGTCATTTTTAGGTAGCTTTCATTACAAAAAGTAAAAAGCTACCTATTGCAGCCGTCCGGAGGAAAGCACTTTCAGAAAATTTTGGTATATTTTCACCGATCATGACCCCCAGACACCAAAACCACCCTCCGTTCAAATGTTGACATACATATATAATTATATATATCTGATTTTTTTCATGCGATAACTAACATATTTATGAAACGATTTGAATGAAACTTCGTATGTACATAGTACATACAAATATCTCGACCGAGTTCGTTGGCCAGCATCATCTGCCATCTTGTTTCAAAATGACGGCCATTTAATTTTTTTTTTAATTCTAAAATAAAATGCAAAAAAAATTAAAAGTTGAAAAATATTTTTATTTTATGTGTTAGATCTTAAAACATCAATTCCAAAACACTTTTTACTTTGTCTATATCTTAAACTAGTTGGATGTGCCAGTCCCAAAACTTTCTTCTATCTCATACATGCATTTTAATATTAAAAAAAAAGTTACTCATTTTAATGCTTTAATAATTTTAATTCAATACCCTACCAACTTTGATTTTCATCTTAAATTTCTGCTTCAATCAATTAATCGGAGTAAAAATGAATTTCCGTCTCTGCACGAGCCGATGGACAATAGAATGATAGGCAGATTTTTTTTCAAATTCAGGGAGGACCTACTTGCCTTACCAAAAAATAATCATATACAAAATGTTTATATGTACTCAGTTCTAGAAATAACTTCATACACAATATTGAAAATGGCATAAAATTCGGTATTAGAGCGCCCTCTTCCGGCAGATTTTTTTCAGATTCAGAGCGATCCAACTAGCCATAGATATACACTTACACAAAAAATTTCTTTCAATTCGATGCATAAGTTCATGTACTTTTAATCGGTGCAATATTAAAAATGGCACAAAAATCGCGATTGCAGCGTCCCCTTCCAACGGATTATTTTCAAATTCAGGGAGGACCAACTAGCCACAGTCATACACATACACAAAAAATTTGGTTCAATTTGATGTATAACTTCTTATACTTTTGGTCTGTACAATATTGAAAATGGCACATAAATCGCGATTGCAGCGCCCCCTTCCGGCAGAATATTTCAAAACTGAAGGAGGACCTGCTTGCCACAGCCAAAAACACTCGCAAAAAATTTGGTTCAATTCTATGCATAACTTCATACACTTTTTCATGGTAGAATGGCGACATACAGACATTTTGTAAAAACATGTTTTTTGAAATCTTTGACCCCTAAAACGTGTAAATCCGTCGAAAACCGGAAGTCAAAAAAAATTTCGATTACAATACTTTCTTCTATTGAAGATAGAAGTAAAAATGATTGAGTTATAGCACTTTGAATTTTTCTTCTGATTTTTGTCACGTGATAACACTTGCATTTATAAATCGATTTGGATGTAACTTGGTGTGTACATAGTACATAATAAAGCCTGGAACACAGTGGCGCAGCCAAGGGAAAGTTTGGGGGTTAACCCCCCCCCCCCCAGGATCAGAGATTTTTTTCCCTGTCATTTGTTAATTTTTTTTTCTTTCTCTCTTTCCAGGAAAAACAACACTTTCAAACAGATTATCGATTCGGATGCATTCGACAAACCAAAATCTGAATTTTGAGCCATTTCTTCCCTCATAATGGTCCAACCAAGGGGAAGGGGTCAGATATTAACCCCCCCCCCCCAACACAGGTTCAGATTTTTTTCTCCCCGTCATTTATTGAATTCCCCCCCCCCTTTCTTTTCAAAGACAATACCACCGATTCAAACAAATTAACCAATGATCTTGGCCGAAATCTGTATTTTAAGTCTTCTTTCCCACTCCCCATTTCTGAGAATGGGGGGTACTTCACAAGTGTCGGAGTGACTGAAGTGTCTTTACGGGACACCAGTTTCTTCACATTTTTTTTGTTTTGGTAAGTGAAGATGACCATACGCCTAAAATGCTAAAGTTGTAAAACTCATTTAAAAGAATAAGCGGGTTATAGCTAAGTAGCATTTAGCATACTAAGTAATGTCACTCACGCAGAGATCGATGATGTTACAAACCCCTTCCTTACAGATGTGGATCTCCCAAAGCTGGATATTTCTTTTGTCAACTTAGTTTTATTCTCGGTAGAGAATTGGGAAATTCGAAGTATATTTGGATGTTTTCATTGGTTCAATTCCGCAACTTATTTTATTTTATTAGTTTTCTGATTGGTCCATGCTTAATGTCTAGAAATGAAATATTTCTCTTGCCACAATAACAAAAAAAGTATTAAAAACTACAAAAAAAAATTAACTCAATGACAAATTTAGATAAAAGTTTCAAACAAGCTGCATTTAAAAGTAATTCTTTTCTGTATATGATGGTGCAAAAATTAAAAATGTGCAATGTTTAGAAATTTAAAAATTTACATTACCAAAAATTGTTAAACTAAAATTTCATTTAATATTTGATTGTAACTGGCCCAGAAACTGACTCTAAATGTCCAGGCATATTAATATAACTCTGTTATTACGTAAGCTACTTGTGTAAGCTAAGTTGTGATCATCATAAAAATTATGGTATTATTGTTTTTTAAAATATAGAAATCATTTATAAGTCTAAAATATAGTCTTTGAAAATATTGTTTTCCAAATAGTCATTGTAATTTGTTAAAATATACATATATATATATTTTGTATAGAAGGGGGGGGGGTCGAAAGTATTTGCTCATATATTTATTTGTATTTATGTTGTATCAAATGTAATAATATGTAAACAAATTTGCCAACTGCTCAACTTTTATACCATGTATGTGACATTTGAATTTCCTAGGAATGAAAATATATCATATATCAAAAAATTCCACTTTTAAATGCATTTCTCATGTAAAAATTTATTTTAAAGTTCTTTTTCTCTCATTTATGATTCACATACATTACTTAATTTAAAAGTGTTTGGAAATTCACAGTTCACAAATTCACAGTGTTTGGATTCACATACATTACTTAATTTAAAAGTGTTTGGAAATATTCATATTATTTTAGCTTCTGAAATATGATCTCATATTCTGTAAAAAATCTAATAACCATTTTTCCTTTTCCCCGCACAAAAATGATTTTTCTTCTTCCTTTGTCTATCGAATTTATGTCAAAGTTAAATATAACGAACGATTTTTGGTTTCTTAAATTAACTGAATCCTGACGATCAAACTTTTAATTTCTAGTGTTGCTCACATTTTGAAATGATTTGATTTTCGTCACGTGATAACATGCGTATTTAAACACCGATTTGGATGAAACTTGGTGCATAGACAGGACATACTGATACTTAGACCAAGTTTGTTGGCCAGTTTCAACCGCCGTCTTGTTTCAAAATGGCAAAATATTAATTTTTTGTAATTTAAATTTTAAAATTAGGTGCAAAAGAGTAAGAAATTAAAAAAGATTTTTCTTTTGTGTTTTGACCTTGATACAAAAATTCCAGAGCATTTTTTGTTTCATCTATATCTTGAAAAATGGCTGAGTTTTGGCACTTTCAAGTGTGATTGACATTTTGAAACAGTCTGAAATTTGTCACGCATTAATACGCATATTTATAAACTGATTTTGGTATAACTCCGAGTGTTCATGGTACATGCCAATGTCTTGACAGAGTTCACGGGCCAACTTTATCAGCCATCTTGTTTCAAAATGGTGGCCATTTAAATTTGTCAAAAATCTTTTAAATAAACAAAATCTGTATAAACAAAAAAATTAGAAATTGAAAAAAGGTTCTTTCTAAACTATTTATCTTAATAATGAATTCCGGAGTATTTTTTGCTTTGTCTTTACCTTGAAAAATGCCTGGGATTTTTGACTACTTCTAATTTCTAACATGGGTGACATTTTTTTAAAAAGTCAATTTGCCTGTGACAGCACTCATATATATTAATCGATTTCGATGTGAGTGTGCATGTTAACATGAAATAAGATTACGATCAATTGGGTTTTTTTATCCATCATGCTACTTTAAAATGGATATCATGGAATTTGGCGATCCTATAAATCGCTTAAAATAAAACCAAGTTGAATAAAAGATGACTAATTTCTAAAAAATCCTATTAATATTCAGTATTGACAAAAACTAGTATTCTATCTTATATATTCACGTTCCACTATTTTGAGCTTCGTATATTTTATTTATATAACTTAATTTAAAATAAATAAGTATATGAAAGCTACCCCTTCCTCCCGGCACTGCCGGAAGGACTTTTTGTAATTTCATATGCATATATAAAAGTTCATATAGTTAGAAATGCCATAATTGTATCAGAAAAAGTTGGCACTGGTGGCTCAGCTTCATTGGTCTGAATGTTACCTTGTATTTTATCGACATTATTTTCAGTTTTTGCATTATCACACATTTCTCCTATGTTAAGGCAACACCTTGATCAATGGAACTAAAAGCGCATCCTCTGCTATATACAACCACTTTTCATTTGTGTTATTGTATAATGATTCCAGTTTGTATGTCTTTTTTTCTGGACTATGCTATATTTATACGCAAAGATACAAAGACATTAATTAATTCATAAATTTTGATGTTGACTTCATTTAAATTTTCGTACACGCTTTCAAATTTATAACATTATAAGGATAAGGATTAAGATGAATGGTTGCTTAGCAACCATTAAAAGAAAATAAAGAAAATGAAAACTATACAGTTCAAATAAGTAAATCTCTAAAACAAATTAGTTTATATTATTGCAGGGTTGGCATGATTTAAATCAACTGATTTAAATCAAGATTTAAATCTAGATTTAAATCAACTGATTTTTTTAAAAAAATCATTTGATTTAAATCAATTTTTTGCAATTTCACATGAATGCACTTATCAAAGGAAAATTTTGGGTAAAAAGTTAGAAAATGTATTAGATAACGATAGAATTACAAAATTTAAAGCAAGATATGAACAAACTATTAATGGCTGTTATTTTGCTGGAGTTTTATTAAGGTTCTTTCTTTTAAATCAAAATGAAATGAAACTTAATGTAAGGAAAAATAATGAAGATTTGGCATTCATTAAAGAAGATTGTCTAAATCTTCTCATCACTGTAGCACATTTTCAAGCAAAAAACAGCCCATTTCAAAAATTACCATTGCTTGATAAAAAAGTTTCAGATATTATGACAGATTATGATTGGCGGAAATCCTTTTATGTAATGGGAGGTAAAGAGAGAGTCAGCGAAATTGAAATTGAATTTATTTACCAAATAACAACAACCGTGGCTTCATCTACTGGAGTAAAAAGACAATTTTCTTCTTTTGGAGTAGTTCGTTCAAGCCTTCATAATAAATTAGGAGTAGACAAAGCTTCTAAATTAGTGTTTTTGTTCAAACAATTAAATCCCTGATTTTTTCCTATTTGCTTAAGAAATATAGAATTAATTGTGATTTTTATCCCTTAATAAATAGCTTGCATTAAATGAATACAGTAGACTTCCTCAAATCCGCACAGCTTGGGACCAGAGGTTATGTGGATTTTAGAATTTTGTGAATTTTTGGTCATGGGTTTGTTTACATTTTTAAATAGTAATTTGATTGTTATTAATAATGCAACTGAAGTTAATGAATGCTTATAATATAGTAAAACATTAAAACAATTATGTAAGTTAATAAACTATAATAAAAATTTAGATAATTAAAAATGATTAAAATATTGAAAGTAACAAAGATGAAGTAAAGTATCAATAATGTATAACTAAATATTTATTATAAAGATGAGATGCATTTTTTCCTAAATTATTCAATAGAACTTGCCCCATAAAGGTGCACTACTAATTCACATCAATATCATAAAATATAGAAGTTTTATTTCAGGTTTAACCAAACTCAACAATAAAAAAAAAGCTTGATGAATGTATAAATGCATTTTGCAAAAAGATTGTGATCACCACTGATATTAGCAATACCTTGATTTTTTTTTCAGAAATAAATTTATTCTTCCTTCATGAAAAAGCATGAATTTAACAATATTAATGAAAGTTACAGATTAAAATATAAATAGAATTGATATAAAAATAAAAGTCAAATTTTGTCCCTATACCTGACTTGAGAGCTTCATTGTTTACATCTGTAAATTATGCACGGATTTTAGAGAGTTGTGGATAGTAGGGCAGTGGATTTGAGGGAGACTACTGTCTTTAATTTGTTTTTTTAAATTTTCCAGTTTCTATTCATTTACAACATATTTAAATTTATTTCTTTTTTGTTATTTAGTATGCACAGTTCAATTACAAAATAATAGGATGTCTTTAGATTAAAGCCTAGATGTTCAATTTTTAGTACCGATCAGTAACTAGAATATAATATTTTCTTAACTATATAATTATTTCTTATATTATTTTTATAAATTATGAATATTATTTATTCTTTTTTAGTTATTTATTATAAAAAATTGCTTCATGTATTGTAAAAACATAAAAACACAGTAATTAAATATAGGATTCTAAAAAAATCAAATAAATCCGATTTAAATAAAAAAAATCTGATTTAAATCAAATAAATCCGATTTTTTTTTTTTTAAATCATGATTTTTTTCCAACCCTGTATTATTGGAACATAAAAAATCTCCAAAATTTACAGTAATAATTTTAAAAATCTGACAAATGCATTGACAAAATTTCAAAATAATGCGAATAATTTAACTGGTAAATTTTAGTATTCATTTATCATTGAATTCCATTCGGCAACAAGAAGTTCACAATTTCACTAAAACAGGATTACATGAATAAAATCTAGATATAAAATTAAATGCAACTTTCTCTTTTTAAAAAATGAATTCATGTGCAAAATTATTTCAATAATATGCTGATTAATGGGAATGGTAAAATTAAAATTTTAACATAAAATTTGAAGCATACATTTATTACTTTCTTCTATCTTTACACGAAGTAAGTATTGAATTTGTGAAAAATTTGACTTCCAGTTTCTGATGTATTTAAACGTTTTAGAAGGTCCTGAACATGATTTGGTGTTTTTTGGAAAATATATGTCACTCTGTGATTCTGAAATTGACAAAAATTTTATGGGCACTATCTCAAGAACTAATGCACATAATTTCTCAAAACTATAGATTCAGTTACACCTTGATATAAACTCGAGATGTTTAGTTATTAGTGTATATCGCCCAACCGATGGTGCTGCTATG
>CAXHSM010001289.1:0-31000 GCA_964019185.1 Maratus speculifer | reverse complement strand
TTAATTTATTACCATTTTTATATTTTAGTTTTAGTTTTAAATGCTTTTTTACGATATTTCTTCAAAATGGTGGCAACACAGTTTAGCTTTTCTCTCGATAATAAAATTACAATATCAATCAAATACAATATTATTACGGACGCCTTTTTCATTTTACTAATAACTGTAACTTTTAAAAAAACATTTGAAGAGAAAATGACGTCACTATTTAAAACATCGCATTTTACTCATAACGAAATTACATTTCAATATTTCTTTTCATTATGAACACTGAGATTGAGATTTTACTTTCAGATGACTTCAATTAGTGAAAATAGTGTCATAGTAAAAATGAAATTAGGTTTTTTTTTTTTTTTTTTTTTTTTTTTTTTAATATATATATATATATATAATTATTTTTCTGTGAGTGCATGTAAAATAAAATTTCTGGATTTCACCGGCACTCAGATTACAATTTTAACTGAAGATGTGCGAATATTTGCATGCAAAATTGTAACTGGCAAACTTGACATTAAGTTTGGAAATATATTTATTATATATTGATTCAATAATGCAATCACTTTTTTAAAAACCAAATCGATCGGGTCTTTTAAACATTTCATTCGACGAATTCGATGGGATTCCACTCGTTTTATTGTTAAAATGCATTTCCTTTTTCTCAGAGTCTATAAGAAAAGCGTTTAAACTAAAGAAAAAAAACCGTTTTTGATGAATCTAGTCAATGAAGAAGTAGCACGTCAAATTGTATCTCTTTATTTTTCCGCAATTCCAGCGTCTCAGAGAGAAATTGCTAATCAATTGGGTATTTCACGCCGTTCTGTTTCTTAGTACATTGATAAACACAAGAAAAATGAAGTTAGTTCATTGCATTCTAAACGGGGTCGCCCTTCTAAAAAACCTCTATTGATTTTTTTTTTCTCTCTACTCTCCCCTAATCGGAGGCGAAACTGAATTCTGCAATGGCAGAATCTACATTCAACTTATTTTCTTTTTCATGTAATTTACAAGTTTTGTTTTGTTTTCTTATTCTTTCTATAGCGTAATTATAGATTTTTATACTGTTAAAAGTAAAATATAATTGTCAAATAATTACGATTTGGTGATAAATTACTTGAGGTTTTAGCAGAAAAATTATTTTATCTTGTTTACTTATTTTTTACCGAATGGTTTTATATGAAATATGTTCCCTGTTTATTCTATATTCTTATATTTTGTGTTTGTATTTTATTTAGAATGCTAGCTAAACGATTAATACAGTTTGCGGCGAAGATAATTATTCAAATATTGATCTATCAGTTCACTGAGAGATGCATTATTAGCTGACACAGGTAAATGACGTAATTTCTTTGGCGGTAATGATGTACGTCTACACAAAATTTTATTTAGACTAAAAAAACAGATTAGTTTATTTCCTATCAATTTAGAAACTGAGAGGCAAAATTATCTTAAATTTAAATTTTAATTATTTTAAATTATTTTAATCATGTTATTATTCATATCAGATTAATAGTTTAATTATTTCAAATTTGCTATATTTTCTATATTTAAAAAAAAAAAAAAAAAAAAAAAAAAAAAACAGAAAAAAATCATCGAAACTAAGCAAGATAAAAATAAAAGAAAAGATTAGCTGATAGATTTATGGCTGGGAACATTTTTCGCTGATTTCAGTTTTCGATTCGTTTATTACATAAAATACGCATGGCAGAACGACTTGTGGACATTTTTGTTGATTTTCATCCCCCGGAAGCGCTTAGTAATACAATAGGTGTAATACAATTGGGTGTCCATCTTTGTTTCATCGCGTGCAGCAATTTTCTCACATTGAAGGGTTTATGGAATTGTTTGTAAATATTTCATCTTTTATTTCTCTAATTCAAATGGGGCTTTCTGAAAATTGTTCAAAATAAAATCTGCTAAAAGTCGTGAAATAGAATAGTCTTAAAATAAATTCGAACCGGTGAAATTTTAGCAAGAATTTCAAGATCTTTTTTCCGAAATCTGTCCGTTTTACAAGAGGGAATTTTTCATGCAAAGAAAAACTGTTAGCATGACATTTTTATTTATTTATTTTATTTTATTTTATTTATTTTTTTTTTTTTTACAAATACGTCGAAAGTACTTGTATTCACACGCCAAGTCCCTGTGACAACTCCGACTAACTAAATTAAATAATTACAGCCAGAGCTGCTACAAAAAGAATATCAATATTACAAATTGATTCTAATATATTCATAAAATAAAAATTAGGTAAGACATAAAAATTCTTACCTCCAAAATTCCAATTTCTCGAGAAAATCGGGGTATCGGGGCTCCTAGTGTCCTAAGCCTTCATCGGCAACATCAGTATTGAGAACTACTTTAACTAAAAAACAACAGTCCTTCAATTTTCATATTTTAATAAAGACGAATCACAACATAAATGCACACAAACAATTATTTACAGAATCGGCCGTGACATTTTCTTTATCACATCTTTGTTCGACAAAACTTCTAACTCAACTACAAAAACAAAAAGAGAAAAAAAGTTAATAAACAAATAATGTTCTTGGTGGAATAAACTGTTCGGCGCATGCGTCACACCTGAATGTCAGAGAGAAAAAACTGAGTTTCTTGTTTCACATTGCGCAATAGTTTTTAGCCTGACAGGTGTTTGGATGAAAGGAATATGAAATAATTTCCAAATCCCAACATCCTCCCACCTTTGAGTTTCAGGGGTTCAGCTGGAGCTCAAATTTTCCAATTAACTATCGGTTTTATGATGCGTCCATATCTTGAGCGATGAACTAAAGAGTCGGAATTTCGGTTCATGACTGAACCACTGGGAGGATCATTGGATTGTTCGTTGTTTTCGTCCGAAGAGCGTGAATTTTTCATGTCGTTGAAATGACTTCTCATGATATCATTATTTTGTGATACCTCTAAAGGTATTAGTCTACTTGTTGTTCTGATAATTCACCTCTTTTCATTTTTACCTTTACAAGACGTACTTGACCCTCCTTAGATGGAAAATTTTCGGTTATTTTGACCAGAGGCCAATCGATTCTTTTGTTATTGTCACTTGATACAATCACGACGTCGCCTATTGCAAAAAGTTTCTCTTTTTTGTAACTTTTAGTATTTTGTCGCAATTGACCTAAATATTCTGATCGAAATCTTTTACGAAGGTCTTTTCTTAGTTTTTGTTGGTAGGCATGCCTTTTATTCAACGATTCGGCATCCAAAATATCCATATCAGGTGTTCCACTACCTTTTACTTCTTGCAGAAACATGGATGGAGTGAAAAATTATTCATAATCTCATAAAATAAAAATTAGGTAAGACATAAAAATTCTTACCTCCAAAATTCCAATTTCTCAAGAAAATCGGGGTATCGGGGCTTCTAGTGTCCTAAGCCTTCATCGGCAGCATCAGTATCGAGAACTACTTTAACTCAAAAACAATAGTCCTTCTTTAATTTTCATATTTTAATAAAGACGAATCACAACATAAATGCACACAAACAATTATTTACAGAATTGGCCGAGACATTTTCTCTATTACATCTTTGTTCGACAAAACTTCTAACTCAATTACAAAAACAAAAAGAGAAAAAAAGTTAATAAACAAATAATATTCTTAGTGGAATAAACTGTTCGGCGCATGCGCCACACCTGAATGTCAGAGAGAAAAAACGAGTTTCTTGTTTCACATTGCGCAATAGTTTTTAGCCTGACAGGTGTTTGGTTGAAAGGAATATGAAGTAATTTCCAAATCCCAACAGTCCCAGATCTGGAAGTTAATTTCTCTTTGCGGGAAAAAAAAAAATCCAAAAATTTCAAAAATTACACATTTAAGTTTTGATATCTCTGGTGTTGCACGAGATAAAATTCCGAAATTCTGGCCTTTGATTGTATTTTATAATAATGTTATGCACAAAAAATTTCAAGAAGGAGATTTGACTACAAGTTGAGATACGGTGATTAGAAAATGTTAAGAAATGGTATTACGAGTACATCAGGAGAAAATAGATTTATCTCTTTTATTACAATATTTACACAGAAAATATCGTTTGTTGAAACGAGTTTAATGACAAATGTTTAATTTACTAAGATACTATGTATGCTCAACAAAGAGTTGATAAATATCTTCACACTATTTACGAGAGATGTTATGAGTTTGACCAGTTACTGTTGTGAGCTCCATAGCAGTGATCTTTCTCAAAATTTTATTTGAAGCCACCCAAGTCTTGTCATTTCTTGTTAACTTGAATGAAGTTAGTGATCCTGCTGGCCCATAAAAATGAACTTTGAATTAACTATGTTCAAGACTCACTCCATTAACTAGAACTTCCCTCAGAGGGATTAGTCTGAGCGATATTGCTGAGAATACACATTTAATAACTTGCGATAAGTAAAGAAAATGAGATGTTACCTTTAATTGGTCATTCATTGTGATAAAATATGTTGAAAATAAGCATATTGAATCATAGATTTACAAAATCTTATATATAAAGTTGCATATACTATTTTTGTAAAAGAAAAGCAAACCATGCATGGATATAAAATTGGAAATATGCAAAATGTTAAAAGTAATACAAAAAATAAATCACCAAATTTTCCTATATTGGAAATAAATCTTTGAAATGATGTCATGAGCATAAACAGAAGCTTCGCACCGATTTGAGAAACTATAAATAACATAAACTATTATGTTTGAAGAGAATGGAGTGTATTTTATATGGTGTGAAATCCGTCCGAATAATTTATAATGTAGAAATGTTTTCCACGGATGCAATGAGGTTGTCGATAAGGAATCCTTTTTTTAAAAATTTGTCCTAAACGAGCACTTACATCTTATAAGTTACTGTGATGCCAAAGTTATAGTTTCTGACCCCAACAGTATCCTAGAAATTGCAATATTCTCAATAAAGTGGGTTTAAAACTTTTTCTAGAAAAAAAAAATGTTTAATTTGTGAAGTTAAATTGTCGAATGTTTTAGAAATCTTTCATAACGAGAATATTATATCTTAAAAGTTGCCACAAAAAAAAAAAAAAAAAAAAAAAATTAAATTTTTAGTCATATTAACATCAAAGAATTCTCAATTTTAGAACTTTTTTTGCTCATGCATTGATGGTGATTATTGCTCCTACGCAAAATATAGTATATTTTGCAGCAAAGATGGTTACCAACATTTTTTGCCCACATTAGTTTTTAAATCGGCTAGGTACTCCCAATGATAACGAAAAACACACAAACGTTAATGCTTTATAGCATAGAAATATAGAATCAAAAGCTATTTATCTTCTATTATATACACATAAATTATCTAATTAGTGCTAGCAGATGCATTTTTAAATATACATACAGGGGTTGGACAAAAATATGGAAACACCTTAAAAAAACACGTTTCCTTGCCTAGTATTGTGGCAAGTACTCGTTGTTATTCAAAACAGCTTGCAGTCTTCTCGGAATGGATAAATACAGTTTCTGTATGTTTGCCAAGGGAATATTGTACCATTATTCCTGCAAAACGATGGCAAGTTCAGATAACGATGTTGGCGGTGGATAGCGAGAACGCACTTTCCGCTCCAATGTAGACCACAAACGTTCGATAACATTCAAGTCTGATGACTTTGGTGGCCTGGGGAGATGCGAAAATTCATCCTCGGGCTCAAAAAACCAGTCCTGGACAATGTGAGCTGTGTGAACGGGGACGTTGTCGTCTTGGAAGATACCATCATCATTGGGGAACAAAGCTTGTACCATTGGATGGACTTGATCGGCCAAAATGTTCACATAAGTCTGAGCGGTAATATGCCCTTACAGAGTTATCATGGGGCCAGAAGAGAACCACGATATGGCTGCCCAAACCATCACTGAACCCCCGCCATGTTTCACTCTTGGCAACAAGCAGTCTGTATTATAGGCTTGAGTTGGCGTTCTCCAGACGTAAACTCGGCCAGAAGTGGGGAACAATGTGAAAGAAGAATCATCAGACCATATTACGCTCTTCCACTGCTCTATAGTCCAGGCTTTATGACTTAAACACCACTTTTTCCTGTTACAGGCATTAGCATTACTGATGGATGGCTTTTCAATTGCAACACGGCCAACAATTCCCTATTTATGAAGCTCCCTTCTAATTGTTTTGGTACTCACAGGATTTGGTAACACAACATTCATTTCAGCAGTAACTTTTGCAGCTGTAGATTGCTTATTTTTCGCGATAATCTTCCTTAATGATCGTCTGTCACGATCACTCAGCACACACTTTCGTCCGCGCTGTGATTTAGCGGATGATGTTTTTTCCGCATTTCAAATATGCAGAATAAATCTTCGACACAGTACCTCTTGGAACACTAAAAACTTCAGCTACCTTGATTACGGAAGCACCCACCATACGCGTGCCAACAATTTGTCCATGTTCGAAGTCTGTTAACTCTGACATAATGCAATGATAGTCTCACATAACAGTGCTCCAACAACGACTGAACGGTGCAGTGATTTTACGAAGTTGTATAGGTGGCGTCAGTAGGCGAAAACTCCAGTGCCATCAACATAGTTCATTATAATCAATCTTTCTTTTCAAACATGCATTTCAAAAGGTGTTTCCATATTTTTGTCCAACCCCTGTAGATCAATATAATGCTTCATTTTTCTTTTATTAGTATTTCTTAGTATTCATTTTTCATATATTTGTATTATTCAGTAAAAAACTCACTTTCTTAAGCCCGAATTACGTCAAACATTTTATAAAAGCGCCTAAGTCCATATAACAGCGAAGTATTGTGAAGAGTATTAAATACAAGGTAGTAAGACACTTAGCCAAACGCAGGTAATAAATCGCCAAATATTGTTCTTTTCGCCCTCTCTCGAAATGCATTTTTTCCGTACATTTAAAAAACGCGATTTTGAGTCATCTTAAAATTCAAATAAATAAATAAGAGGAAGCAATAATAGCATAAGTCAAAACATTTTATTTCAGTATCAAGGAATTGTATCGTAGTTACACATATGGAAAAAAGCTGCTTTTGGCCAAAAAACGTTGTCTTCACTAAATTTGAATCCGATTAAAAAAAGTACCGTGATTAATTAAAATGTTATAGGCAGAGCTGCCAAGTCTCCGGCATTTTGGATACCGCTATTTTAATACAGAAAATGTTTTATTAAATTGGAACATTCTGCGGATTTAAAAAATAACTTTTCCTATAAGAAAATTCTGCTGTGCAATAAGCGGGGGCTTGGCATCTCTGTATTAGGAATAATTCGTAATCTACTTTTTAACCTTAAAAAAAGCAACGACCATTTTTCGGATACCAAAAGTATTGCTAAATAATTGTTCCATTTTGCATACAAAGTACTGATTGTAATATTGATACATCTATGGTGATAAATTTCCAAAAATTTTTCAAATCCCATTTATTTCATCATCATATCATATATATTATAAAGCAGAAGTTCTGAAACTTCCAAACGAGTGTTTTCAAAAACTACCCGATGGATTTTTTTGCCGATTGTATCATTCGATAAGAAATATTTTTCCGAAGGTTTATGATTCAAATTTACAGGGAAAACTCTGATTTTTCGTAGTAAATTTCGTATTTTTCGGTTATTTTTGACAAAAGGGTTGCCAGTAGCTGTTTTTGGCGAAAATTATAATTTCTAAAAGAATTAAAATGGCTATATCTATTAGAAATATTACAAATATCTTGCAAATAACAGCAGAAAATAACTACTGATAATATTAATAATAATAAAGAAAGACCGCTCAGATGAGGCGTAATATTATAAAAATATATTTATCTTGAAAACGAAAAAAAAATTTGTAATGCTTAAAAAAATAAATTAACGTGAAATATAACAATTGGTTCAACTTTTGGCGACTTATCCCTGGCGTTAGAATAAAAATTTGAATTTCAGAAATTGATTAAATGAATTTTGAATGATAGTTATTTCCCTTTTTATTATTTTATTTCTCTTTTTTATCGAATTTCCGTATAATATAACTTACAGCAGAAAAAAGCAGATCTGATTGCAAAAGACACTGTAAGTTGTGAGTTACTATTCGTTTCTATACCATTTTCATCTTGCTTTTGTCGCCAAAGAATGTGTTTTTAAGCCGAAAATGCACTACTGACTTAATGCCTGACTTAGGTTCTTAATGGTCGCAATAATGTTGTTGTTTTTTTCAAGTGAAGATAATTTTTAGAGTATATTTTAATATTCAATCGTAAATTATATAGATATGAGTATAACGCTTTTATTTCTTTTTGCAAATGTTTTTACTACTATTTCTACTATGTATTTCTACTTTTATATATGTTCTTCTAATTTATTTTTCGTTATTTAAATGGAAATTTATGCTAATCTATATAATCTGGCTAATAGTTTGGCGATTTGTATAATTTAGCGAAATTGGTCGACGGTATAACCAAGTAGTACTGAAGGAAAAATTTTGCTATTCAAAGTAAATTTATGCAATTATGCGTTATTACTATAGATAAATTCAACATTTTGAAATGAAAAATTCCTGCTGAATAAAATTTACAAGTCTTTTTTAATTGACCATTTCCTCTTCAATATTTCTTCAATCAAACTTTCGCTATTCTCTTTCGCGCAGGCTAACAAAAATGTATTTTAAATATTTTATTAGATAAAACGTAAATAACATTCTTCTATTTTTTTAAAAAATATTTTTAAGATCTAATTCTACCATTATGTGTCTTACAGGACACAATAGCAGAATTACTTTTAAAAATGGTTTTATCTGTTAATTGTATGTTATTTGTTTGTTTGGGTGTTTGAATTTACTTTTGTCATCAAAAAATGCGATTTTATACCAAGAAGGCATAAGCTGGAGTGATGTTCACAATTACTAAATTCTCTCACTCTCTTTCAAATATATGAGAGCATTTTTAGGATATTTTTTTTATGTTTAATTGTAAATATATAAATAGCAGTTATTGCAAAACAAAAATGCGTATAATGTTTAAATTTTAGTATAAATATCTTCCTCATCCAAACTGTAAAATAATTTAATTGCAACTTTTTAAAGTTTTGGCGCAGATGTAATATACGCACCACATTCGCACGATTGCAACAAAATGGCGATTTTATGCCACACGTGGTAAACCGACTATGGTTGTTTATTTATTAATAAACTATTTATTAACTTTCAGTTTGTTTTTTAAAATAATATAAATAGTTTTGTTCTATAGCTATTAATTAAACTTTTTTATTTATTATTTTTTTCAAATAATACAAAATAATTAAAAAATATTTATGAAATTGGTAATTAAAAACCAAGTTCTCCAAATTGGCGCCAGAAAGAAATTGCGCCAATGTGGTGCATACATGACATCTGTGTCAATGTTTTTTCTTATACATAAGTAGGGAAAATGCAGTATAAATACCGATTAAAGTTTTTTCCAAATGGAAATTTTGTCACAAATTTGGTCATATACTCATCTAGGTATCTCACTGGCGCCAAAATGGCATTATTTGCCTCATATGGTAACCCAGCTATAGTTGTTTATCTGATGATAAGTTGTTTATTTACTTTCATTTTTTTCTTTTTTGAAATGATATTTGTTGTTTTGTTCTACAGTTACTTTTTATTTATTGTTAATTGCTGTTTAAAATAATAGAAAATAATAAAATATACAAAAATTTCTTTGGTATTCTAAAAAGAGGATTTTATCACATTGTAGTTGCAAGATAATCGTGCTAAACCTATTGCGTATATGATGTCTGTGTAGGAATCTTTTTTGAAATATGAAAAGTGTAAATTGGCTACTACTTGATTATCACGTCAACCAATTTCGCCAAATCGTTCGCCAAATTATACAAATTTACATAATTTTATCTTAAATAACTAAAGAGAAAATGCTTAAATACGAAAGAGCAAATAATTTTGTTTTTATTTTTCAGGAGGAAATTTTGCAATAATAAAGTAATTGTTGTAGTGAGAATTTTAATGTTTTTTTTTTTTTTATCGTTGGCAACTTGCTGTAACGAAAAATGTTTATTTTTTTTTCCTGCTATTGTTTTGTAAGAGCTGGTTTTGTGAAAGACATGTTAAGATGGTATTAAAATTTTTGAACCAATTTTCCCAATTACCACCCCCTTGGGCCGATTTTGCTCATTTGCAATTCCCACTGAGATATTAACCATCTCAATGTACTTGACGAGTTTGAAGATGATTCTTGCATAATTGTGCCTTTTATCGCGCGGACAAAAATTAATATATATATAAACATTTTAGGTGGGAGTAGCTTTGGGTTCCTGGCTTCACATAATGAAAAGTTGTGAAGAAATTTTTCAGAAGTTGTACCATGTTAACGACTGTAATAATTAATATTTCTTCAGATAAGGGAAAATTTTAAATCCTGTTGCCATAATGGTCTCATTTCGCTTCCAAATGTGCACTGTTAGTAATAAACTAAAATAGTTACTTCTAAATAGCTGGTTTTTGCGCAAAGTTTAAGATAATTTAATATCACAATGGTGTCTAAATCGTTTTCAGCAATGAGCAAGGTGCTGCTGGAGGTCCAAATTATTTAAAATACAAATTTAAATTCACCAGTTCGTTTCATCCACGGTTGATTTTGAAATATTGACCAGCGCAGCGGGCATAGCCTGCTAGTATATTATAAAGCAGAAGTTCTGAAACTTCGAAACGGGTGTTTTCAAAAACTACCCGATGGATCTTTTTGCAGATTATATCATTCGATAGGAAATATTTTTGCGGAGGTTTATGATACAAATATACAGAGATAACTCTGATTTTTCGTACTAAATTTCGTATTTTTCGGTTATTTTTGACGAAAGGGTTGCCAGTACTTATTTTTTGACGAAAATTATCATTACTAAAGAAATTAAAAAGGATATATCTGTTAGAAATTTTACAAACATCTTGCAAATAAAGGCAGAAAATATTTACTGATAATAAAATAACTATTGGATAACAATAATAATAATAATAATAATAATGAAGAAAAACCATATAATGAGACATGATATCATAAAAAAATATTTATCTTAAAAATAAAAGAAATATTTGTAACGCTTAAAAAATAACGTGAACTATTACATTTGATGCAACATTTGGCGACTTATCCTTGCGTTAGAATAAAAAAAAGTAACTTGAAAATTTGAATAAATGAATTTTGAACGATATTTATTTTCCTTTCTATTATTTCCTTTCTCTTTTTTATCAAATTTCGATAGTATATAACTTACTCCAGAGAAAGGCAGATCTAATTACAAAAGTAATTGTGAGTTGCATGTTTGTTTCTTTGAGATTTTTTTTTTTTTACTTTTGTCGGCAAAGAATTAAGCCAAAAATGCATATGTCTAACATTAGGTCGCAATAAAGTTGTTTTTTCCAAAAGGAGATTTTTTTTTTGGAGTATATTTTAGTATTCAATTATAAGTTCAATAAACATAAGTTAATATTTTAAAAATTGTAATCAAATATTTAAATTTTAGCTTCAGTGTGAAATTCTGCCACACACATATACGTATATTGTAAAATTATGTCATTCTTTTTTAAAAGTTTTTCACCGTAATTTTGAAAATTGTAATCAACAAACAACCTTCTTTTGCGCCATTTTGTCAAATTCTCTTCCAGGGAAAATTAGTTTTAAAATTTACAAACTGAACAAGGAAATCTATGCAATTTAAATGAAATTTATGCAATTTCGCGTTATTATTATCGATAAATTCAACATTTTGAAATAAAAATTGCCTGCTGAAAAAAATGGCGCAGATGTCATATATGCACCACATTAGCGCGATTGCAACAAAACGTCGATTTTATGTTCATATGGTAGCTCGGCTATTGTATATTTATTAATAAACTATTTACTCTTATTTATTTTTTTTAAATGATGTAAATTGTTTTATTTTATAATTTTTAACAAAACATTATTTATTTATTTTTATTTCCTTTTTAAAATAATAGAAAACAAATAAAAAGTATATATGTAATTGATATTTAAAAACGAAGTTTTCGCCAAATTTGTATAAAAAAAGAAAAAAAAATGCACAAATGTGGTGTATATATGGCATATGTGCCAAAATATTTTACAAATCTGTTTTAATTAGCCATTTCTTCTTCAATTTTCTTCATATTTTTCCTGCGTTAGATAATATTTAAAATGATATTGGACTAATCTTCGATAATTGAACACCGCCAAGTAGCATATGTACTATATTATTGAAAGTTTTACTGGCACAGATATTATATATCACCGAGGAAAGTAATAGACTTTAAATTGGCATTATTTTGTCTGACATATTAACCCGACTACTAATATTTATTTATAAATAAAATGTTTATTTACTTTATAAATTGTATAAATTGTTTTGTTATATACTTATTAATTAAACTTTTTTCATTAATTTTTATTACTATTTAAATAATATAAAATAATTTAAATATACACATGTAACTGGTATTCGAAAACAATGTTTCTGCCAAATTAGCATAAAAAATTATCGCGCCAAACTCGGCGCATATGACACCTTTGCCGTTTTGTTTATGTATTAAGGAGTCTTCTAGATCATCAACGATGTTATAGAAAATTTGTCAGATTATTTTATTTGAGATTATTAAATTTATGGTTTTTCATTATGAAACAAACGAAGAAAAGAAATTTTACTATTGATGCAACTACAGAATTAACGACTGCTTGGTGTTTTTTTTTTTTTTTTTTTTTTTTTTTTAAGTCGAAAAGGCAATTTTTTAATTATTTGTTTACTTTTTTATGTTTGCATTATTATAATCATTTTTTTCATTTTTTTTTTTTTTTTTTTTTTTTTTTTTTTTTTTTTTTAATCTGACACCAGTTTCGCAAACACTAAGTTTTCAAATACCAGTTACATATTATATTATTTTCAATTATTTTCTATTATTTTAAAAAGGAAACAATAATAAATAAGTGAAGTTTAATCAATAACTATTGAACAAAACAATAAAGAAAAGTAAAGAAACAGTTTATTAGTAAATAAACAACAATAACCAGATTACCATGCAATCCATAAAATCACAATTTTGTTGCAATCGCGCCAACGTGATACATACATGACACCTGGCCAAAAAATTATTGGCTATATTATTATTTATATATTTTTATATTATCTGGTACTACTTAATTATCTCATCGACCAAAAAACTGCTGCATTTAAAATATAAGATTAAATGTCAATAATGGATTATCGTAAATGTCACATTCATTTGACATTAAACATGTTACATGCGTTTGTTACGTTATCAACTATTTTTTGATTCGACGTTTTATTTGTATTTCCATAAATATTTTAGTAATTTATTGATTCTTTTGTTATTTAAATTAAAAGTTATATCCGTTTGTATAATATGGTGAATCGTTTTGCAATATGTATAATTTGGCGAAATTGATCTATGGAATAATAAAGTAGTACCTATTATTTGTTAAAATTCTATCTGGATATTTAAGTTGACATGACAGAACTCGCGTACTTTTCAAGTCTCCGTAGAGGCATTCGCCAAGCTGTCGTTAATTCTGGGTTTTAGCCTTATTATGTATTTTTCATCTGCAGTTATTTTACTATCACTAAAAAAGCAATATTTGCAATGCGCAGGAAAAATCTTCGGAATAAAAATGATATCGAATTTAAAAAAAAAAAAAAATAATTGTAATTTAAGAAATTACCCCAACCATTTGAAAAATGTTTCACTCGATACATTCATCTATCATTTTAAGCTAAATACCAGTTGTTTTATTGTGTATTATCCGTGCCACTGCTATAAATGACTTTATACATGCTGCAATTTGAAGGTACGGTTCGTTTAAGTTATATCACTCTATTGTCGCCAAGCATAAAAGTTGGCGACGAAAGAAACATTTCAAACTATTTAACATTGTTGGTGCAAAAGTAATCATTATTAAAATACAGCTTTGGCATATACTGTTATACTTGTAAGACTTTGGCATATATTGTTTGATTTTACAGAGCAGAATTTTGGTGATGGAGGTTTTAAACCAAAATCGATCGCAGCACATGCATCTGTGAATGGGTCCATCAGACATCGAATCAAAAAAGTTTTTTCCCAGTTTTTCCCAAGCCGATTGCTTTTTAGTTTTCTTTTTAGGTGGCGGAAAATCAAGAGTAATAGCTATAACATTTTCCGGCTTGTTAGAATCACTATTGGCACTCAAATTTTCCTGGTTAGAACCGACCGATAGTAAAACGCCATGGCTAGTGGATTGGTCGCCCTGGCGACATGATGTTTTACAATTAATCGGTTCGGCATTAAATTGCTTCCTTTTTCGTGATCGCCTTTCAACACGTAATTGGTTTTCAGCGGCTCAATAATCTTTTGATTTTATCATTTTCTGCATTGAAAGACGTTTTTGCGCCAAACCAAATACAGTATTACTCAGTTATCCCGTCGACCAATTTCGCCAAATGATACGAATCGCCAAACTAATAAGCAACTTATACATGTTGACTGTGTTTAATATCATTGAATGCGATATTCACGTTCATTCATTTCTTTGGCTTCGGCTTTTTCCGTATCTGTTAATTTCCGTCTACCCATTTTTAAATTTGTTAGTTTTCTCCTTTATTACAATGATTTTAACCATTTTAATTTACTATTCAAATAAAAATTCTTCTAAAAGTAAAGAATTTAATTTAAATTCAAATAAAAATTCTTCTAAAAATAAAGAATTTAATTTAAATTCAAAAGTGGTAACATCATTCAAAAGTGGTAACATCATTCAAAAGTGGTAACATCATCGGGTCCATTCTCCCGAAAACAACAACCATTTTTCAAATGGTTAAAAAAAAAAAAAAAAAAAAAAAAAAAAAAAAAAATATATATATATATATATATATATATATATTTGCAATTAATTTAACAATCATTCAGGTTAAAAAAAAATACTTTAAAATTGGCTAAGAAAAAAAATATACATGAAATACCGACAGTAGAAAATTTTGTTTTTAATGTTTATGTTGCAGTTTTAATTAACATTTAAGCCCTATCAACAGAATTTTATCAAAAATTAACTATTAAATACTACTTCATTACCCCGTTGAATTCCCGTCCCCAAAAAACTATCGCCAAGGTATAAGATTAAATGCCAATAATAGATGATTGTAAACTTCACTTTCATTTGACAATAGACACGAAATAAGTCTATCATTATAAATGTTTGACGCCAAAAATCATAATGGAATTGATTACAAGCTGAAGTTTTATTTTTCTACAAAATTTAGCATAAAGATTCTCCCCTATTTAAAAGCTACATGTTTGCAACTGGTTTAAAAAAATGAAGAGGCAATGAAACTGATGCAATTTTAATTTTACTCAAATAATTCAGCTTTAAAACACACCTTTTATGCTTCATTGTTCTAATAAATATATAAGTTAAACACTCTTTTTTACATATTTTGCTATGTACTTTGCTGGAACAGACCAAGGTAGAGAGAAAATTGTAGTAGACCTGCCAGGAGAGGACGGTTATTAAAAAATGTAACGCAACAAGTAATGGAGATTGTATTTAGGCTACCAGATCTACACATAGTGCAAGTTCAGATTTTGGAGTTTAAGAACTAACATATGATAATGTGCGATATGAAAATTAATAGAGTTTGATAATCATTGCAATTCTTTCTAACAAAATAATGTGATGAGTAGACAACATTTTGATTCCTGCTGTCATAACGGTCTCATTTTCATATCAAACTCTACTATAAATGATAAAACAAGAGAGATAGTACTTAATTACCCAAATTTTGTCCAAGGCATACAATAGTGCAATATCGCAATATCATTGGCACTGGCATCGTTTTCAGCTTTGCGGAAGGACATTCCAGGTGATGGTATACACTGCTTTAAAAACGAAATTTCAAATAACCATTTTGTTTGAGTCGAGATTCGTTTAGAAAAATGGACCAGCGCAGCGGGCATAGCCTGCTAGTTAAAAATATAAATCTTTTATTCGTTTAGTTTAAAATAAATGGTTTTTAACTAATTTCATAATACTTTTGAAACATCACTTTTCATTGGCCATTTTTTTAAAGCATTTAGAAAATGGTTGTTGTTTTCAGTCAAATATAGACTTTGGTCTGTCCGCATTTTATTTTATTATTATTATTATTTATAAATGGTGGAGAAATATTCATACTTAATCCATAACGTACATAATATATGACTCTGTTATTACATAAGTCACCTTTTTATTATCCTAAAAATTATGTTTTTACTGATTTTTATTAACTCAATAGGAAAAATTTTGTGCTTTGAGCAATAGATGTCCGCATTTCATTTATTTATTTATTTTAACAAAATTCTTTGGATTTAGAAGAGTTTTTATTTAAATAGGAAATCCAAATGTCGCTGTTAATAAAGAAGAAAGTTACAAAACCAGTGGGCACATACTATCAAATATGGAAAAACGGCGAATCCAAAAAAGACGTCGTATGAAATATCATCTTTTAAATAAAAAAAACGAGGTATGATTGTCGCGCCTACTGATTACAAAATGTGCATTATATTAAAAAAAAAATTACTGCAAATATTGATTTTTTTTTTCTTTTGTGCAGTTATGGCTTCGAAAGGTGCGCTATGTTGCAAAAAGACATAAGCGACTATGCAAACACACTTGGTAAACGTTCATGCTCAGTTTTACAAATGAATATGGCACATATATGCTCTATACACACCGAGGTACTAATTGGTGTCAAAATGGCATTCAGTTGCCTAACATGCTGGTTATCATATAAATGTTATAATAAATTGTTTGTTCTAAAAATATTATCATTTATTCATTGTTATTTCTTTTTTTAATAACAGAAAATGTTTAGTTTATTCCTTTTTTTTCATTTTTAAATAAATAAATAACGTGTTATTATAGCATGCTATATGTATCTGGTAATCAAAACGATGTTTTCGCCTAATTGGCATAAAAATCTCGCCAAACCCGGTGCTTATATCTCTAGTATATTATCTCAAGTATTTTATTTATGTATATACTATACTTGTTTTTACATACCACTTACTTCTTCTTGTATATACAAAAATAGGTAAGTGGCTCCTTTATGCAGTATAAATTATATAAATCTTTAAAAAATAGCCCCCGTTGCCCCTTTTTGGATCGAATTAAAAAAAAATCAATGTCTCATTCCAGTATTGCTCCCAGGTATGCATACATATTCCAAATTTCAAAGTTGTATGCCAACAGGAAATGGACGAAAAATTTGAAAAGATGTCACATATGCACCAGGGTACATAATTGGCGTCAAAATGGCATTATTTTACCTGAGATGGTAACCCGGCTTTATTTATTTATTATTTGTTCATTTACTCATAAAATGTTTATTTATTTTCATTTCCTTTTTTTAATTATATAAAATATTTCTTTTTATAGTTATTAATTATTATTTTATTTACTGTAAGTTCTTTTTGAAAATAGAAAATAATTTAAAAATGTGTATGTAAGCGTTATTTGAAAACGGAGTTTTCGCCAAATGGCCTTTGAAAAAAATTTGCCAAATCTGATGCGCTTGTGGTATCCGTGCCGAAAAATTAGTGACCAGAATTGACTTCCGCATACAAACAAAATATAAGTTAAAAGAAAACATGCAATAAAAATAAATATAAAGGGGAAATGATGTCATAAAAGAAACTTTTTATTTAAAAACGTAATTGTTTCTAATTTTCACACGCGAAATATATAAAACATTCTTTTAGCGATCAAAAAATGCTATTAAGAGATTATCACAAAATCTCAAGATCAAAGTTTTTATGACACTTTTTTTAATATAAAAAAATAAGTTTTATTTTCCTGCATGATTAAATTTTAAAATGTTTTATTGCATTCAATATTTCTGAGTGCGTAAATGATTACTATTTACTCCATGTACTGATTCGGTTATCTACGAAAATATCTAGCCGGTGAAAATCACGCGCACCAAATTTCTGTGACGTATGCAAATAAATTGTGCTTTTTATCAGTTTTTTAACATAACTTTTAAACTTTTTGGAATTAATTTTTAAAAGTAGTTGCATTCACCAGATTACCTTCATAGGTACCTTCTGGTACAAACAGAATCGAAATCCGACTTGTACTTTTTGAGATTTGCTTGACGAAAGAATTTTTTTGACTTTTAATATTGTTACGTACTCTGAGTATAAGACTTCGCTACGCTCAGACAATAATTCCAAGATCCCATTTCTTATCAAACACGCATGCAACAATATCATTTTTCTACAGTATAAACTTTTAAAGGCCATTGGAGTCTTTATTTCCTGAAAATTGCTTGAGGTTGATGTATGGTAATAACGCATAAATGTCTTATTTATAGGAACATACCTTATGGAAGGAATCAGTTTCAGGGACTGGCAAGCAGCATTGAAATCGATCATGTAATTCATTTGCATGGTTGATCACTTCTACACTTGAAGCGTACATGAACGTAATGATGGGAAGGTTTTTGTCACAGAAATTAAACATTTATTCCGGAGATAGGTTTTGATTTTTAGCTGTCATCTGTAGGCTCCTCTTTATTACTCCTCTCTTTGTAGTTTATCCTATCCCATCACAAGCATTTTCCCCATGACTAGTTGCAAAAAAAGTGTCATTCTGCTTGTAGGCCAAAGTCTTTCTCGTAATGACAAAAATTTACAAAATTCTTTTTATTTTTGTACTGACTAGGAGATCTACCATTAAAAAAGGAAGATATTTGATACTGATGGGACAGTCGTTTTTATATCATTAATCACATGTTTTTGGAATGTATGTACTGTGATGGAATCATGTGTAAGATGATCACTGATAACATAAAAACTTTTACTCTTGCATCTATCGAAAGAATACTATCTTTATATATAGTAATATACAAAGGGATGAACAGTGGCCTGCTTTTTTATCCAGTGTGAAAATTTTGTATTTTTTCTTGAATGACAACTGTAAAATTTTCCAGAAAACTCACCCACTTCAATGCATTCTGAACCTAGTAGATTTTCTTTCTTGTGATTAAGAAATATTCATTGCATTTTGCACACATAGTGATGTTTCTTCAAATCATATAGCTTTTTCACAAAAATTTCACAAAATTCTTCTCTAGGTTTAATAATTGAACCTTTGTCGGCATGATCAGTTGCAACCAATTGTCTGTAATTTATCTTTTCTGAAATGTCTTCTGAGTCAAATTTGCTGCAATAGCATTTCTAGTAGACTCTGTTCATCTGGACAAATAGTGCATTGGCTTAGCATAAATCCTGAATTGTTTAAATCACACACAAGCATTTGAAGAAGATATTTATAATTAACATTTAACTTTGCACCATCAATCATTAATTTAACATGATGAAGGTATGAACAAACACATAGTAGGTTAAAATAGTTTGGCAGTATTGTTTTCACATATTGTCCATTTCATATCTCAGCTTGTAGTGAAATATCCTCCTTGAAATTTTTTGTACATAATACCATAAAGTATTATCAAAGGCCAAAATTTCAGATTTTATTTCGTGTCCCACTAGAGATATCAAAGCATAAGTAGGGCAATTTTTGAAATTTTCGGAATTTTTTTCGTAAAGAGAAATCAACTCTCAGATCTGGGGCTTAGTGTGTGAGTACAAGTACTTTCGACAACTTTTTTGTAAAAAAAGAAAGAAAAAAAAAATGTGTTATGTTTACAGTTTTTGTTGAGGAAAAATTTCCTCTTGTAAACGGACAGATTTTGGAAAAAAATCTTAAAATTTATGCTAAAATTTCACCAGAAAGAATTTATTTTAAAAAACTATTCTACCATTATACCTGGACTCTATTCTCTGTTTGAGTTCGAGAGTGTATTTCGGCAGTGGCGGTGTTCAGCTTTTACGCGCGATGCGCGCGCGCGCTCAGGAGCCACGGACATGGAGTGGGTACCTATAGTGGACGGGATGTGCGTTCAGTACTCGCTACTGTGCCACCGGTACTGCAACTGTGCGCTCGATAACAGATGGAGAACAGATCACGGATGTAATTACTTGTGGTGCCAATTATAAAAATAATTTGTTACAAAAGGATGTGATCCCTCTGGCCGAATGGTCAGAGTGCTGAGCTTGTACCCAGACGATACGGGTTCGAGGCCTTCGCGGGCCAAAAGTTAGTTTGTGTTTTTTTTTTTTTTTTTTTTTTTTTGTTGCTTTTCATTAATAAATAAGACATTTTTATTAAAGGTAAATTTTATATTAATAATACAGAAGCACATGTATTTCTATTATAATAATAAAAAACTTATTTAAATACGAGAAAATGAGATTTTTGCGGAGAAAGTTTTAATATCCTTTTAATGTTCTAAATATCATTCCAAAGTGATTTATATATATATTAAGCAAATGAAAAAAAAAAGTTTTCTGTTAAAATATCCGTATACGCATAAAATAATTATTAATGTTTTTCTTCTTCTTTTTTTTTTTTTTTTTTTTTTTGAAAATTTTAGAAGTAAGTTTTTATTGAGATTAGGATGCAAATATAATGCATGCGTGGATATTTTACGATGTTAAAATCAAAATGGAAAATATTATAAAAGTAAAATGTAAAAGATATACATTTTTTTTAATTAAGAATATCTGCATACATATATTTTAAAGAGGTGAAATATTTGGAGTTTGCCTTCTAGTTTTGTAATGAATAAAGTATGATTAGAATGTTTATAATTTTTCTATTGAAAGTATAAATAAGTGTTTTGCTTATACTAACATAATTTCGGATGTCGTTTGTTTCTCATATTTTATGACATATTTTGGCCTGTTATCCACACGGTATTAAAATATACAATCCTTAAATAAGAAATATACACATACTAAAACTTCTTCTGAAAAATTATCTAACTAACAATGCAAATTCCATCGAAATCAATCCAGTATTGTAGATTACAAATCAATCTTGTAATATGTGGATACAGGGCCATCGCTAAGACTTTTTGTTGGTGGGGGAGAAAACCTTAAATTGTCAAGTCAAATTTTTATATTCGCCAACTCGTTTTATAATTTTGCCAAGTTAACGCACTTTGAAAATGTAATACAGTTCTTTTTTGTAAAAAAATTAATAATATTCCCAATTAGAGTTGTAACTTTTGCAAATTCTATCAAAAATAGAAAATGTATTGCAGTTTTTATTAAAATTTTAATTAAATTTGACATAAGAGTTTTAAATTTGCAAAGTGTAACAACATTTGCGAATGTTTTGGGAGGGGAGGCTCCCTCCTGTCCCCCCCCCCCCCCTTCAGCTAGTTTCCCGTGTGGATATCTCAACCTTGGTTTATCAACAGCATTCTATTTAATACGAAAAGTATAAAACAACTGATAAATGATTTTTAAATAAATAAAAATAAAATTATTAAAAAATTTAAATCACCAATTGTTAAATTGTATCAGTCAACCTACCAACTTTGACAACAAACAACGTGCAACCAATAACAGATAAGCACAAAATGCACAATCGCGTGATCAAATCGCCCATCATTTTTATTTGCGTCGCGCGCGTCTGCGCGCGTCAATGTTTGAGCAGGGTTGGTTGTCATATTTTAAATGCTGATCAGGCTTACTTACATGAAATAGGTCACGTGATACTTCCTGGAATATTTTAAATTTTATTTGAGAGGTCACAGGTATGTATTTCCGTTACGAGAATCATGTTTTGAAAGGATAAAGGGATATAGTATTTGTATTTACCAATTCTGAACCATAAAAATAATGCAATAATTGAATAACTTTAAAATTCTCTTTTTCGATAGCACCTACTCCAAGCAGAATCTTCTGAGCGCGCGCGCACAAAAAAAGCGTCTTTTGAACACGGCCAATGTTTCCCAAAAACACGTGACCTCACGTCACAAAAATATGCTCCGTTGCTATTCTACAGCATACAATAACGAGTGGGGAAACGAGTCGTTGCATAATTAATAACTATTATGTGGGGGAATGTTTCCCCAAAGCACGTGACTTTGACGTCACAATAATAGGGTCCATTGCTGCAAACCCAATTTCAAATGGAAAAATAAAACATGCGATACAATCGGACCTCTTTTTAAGGAAGTCGCTAAATCCCCCCAAAAAGTTCATTATACGGAAAATTCGTTAAATAGAGAATCCCTTTAAAAAATATTTTAAATAACAAAAAACAGATTTTAGATTCATAAATACTAAATATTATTAGAAAATAGTATTTAATCTTATTTTTTGTTTTTATTTAATTATTGTTTTTGTATAAATAAATATTGATTTGCTTCATTTATTTTACCTATCTAAAAGAAATCTGCAAAGAAAACAGGAATAAAACAAAAGAATCTTCGAGAATACATTCTATTTTCAGTTCTAAGAAAACAGTCTTAAATTCAAATTAATGAATCATTATCGTATTTATTATAAATCAAGCAATTTTAAACATACTTAACCACATGCGTCCTTAACTTTAATTGCTGAAAATTTTGTTAAGTTTATCCAAAGTTTTTTGTTTGAAAAAGTGTTTTCTCTCATAATACGTCCCACATCTCTGTAATGCACCAAAAACGTCTTCAGCTTTATTTTCTTCAAACTGTAATCCACGTCGGATTGTCTCAAATGATTTTATCATTTCAGCATATGAAGGTTTGTTGATTTCTGCATCATGATCATTTCCATCTTCATAATTCATTGCTGGATTCTTTTTATTTTTTTACAGTGTCCAAAATATGCAATTCAGTTACCATTTCTGAGATCTGAATTTCGGAATCACATGAAAGAAAATTCTCAACACATCATCGTAAATTTCATCTTTTTCTCTCAGCTCTATCCAGATTTTTAAAAATTCTTCTAAGAGAATATCGTCTTCGTCTCCTGTACTTGCCGAATTTTCATTGCTGACAAAGAATCCAGCTTTGGCAAAACTGTTGCGTATAGTACGATCTATGACATAACAGCTCCATGCTTTGTAAATTTCTGATATGCTTTCCCGTAAGTTGATCTTTGGTATAAGTTGATTTTTTCAAGTGCAGTGAAAATTTATCAGGTTATTCGTTTGCGATAGTGTACTCAGGCCCTGATTACCGAATAGGCAGGAGATGCACGTGCTTCCCTTAGAAAATCTTGAAGGGGCCCAAATTTGAGAATACGGGGGCCACCAAAAATTTTATTAAATTAATTGTAATGTTAGATTATGTTCATTTTACATAATTGAATATTAGTACTTTTTAAGCTATTGCATACTTTTATCGCGGGCTTTGAGCGCGGCGACCGAATCTAGAAATTCCGTAACGATAAAAAAAAAAAAAAAAAAAAAAAAAAAAAACCTAACACTCCGGCTAACGTCGTTTCAGTTCGGCAGACTACAGCACGGTATCCTTCGGTAGACTTCGACAGACATTGACGCGGTATTTTTCAGATATTTAGAGGATATCAAGTCTCAAACTTATGTTTCTTATTTCAGTTACCATAAACCTATTGTTTCAATGATAAAAATTCCTGATTAACCTACATGTATTGTAAGATAATAAAAATATTTTAAACGATATTAACTTCTCATTTATTCAATATAAGAAAAAAATTTGTTTTCTTATCGGTCATCACGCTCAAAAAGTGTAACTTGAATTAATATCAAAGAAAAAAAACTTTAATTAATATCAAAGACAAAAAAACTGCATAAATAAAAAATATATAAATAATTATAATTTTTTTCCAAATTTGTAGAATGTGTATAGAAAAGAATCGTCTTAAGATAAAACAAGGATGGATAATGTAGCTTTTGGTGATTGGAGATCCGCCCCACGGTGATGGTCGAAAAATTTAAAATTCTTATAACTCGCGATCTAATTTTTGTAGCTTGGCAAAATTTTGTTTGGTAATTTATTATGAGACACTATGAGACAGTGTTAATTTTTGGTGACAGGAGAACCCCTTTGCTGAGGGTCGAAAAATTTAAAATGCTTATAACTCGCGATCTAATTTTCGTAGCGCGGCCAAATTTTGTTTGGTAATTTATTATGAGAGAGTGTTAATTTTTGGTGACAGGAGCCCCCCCCCCCCCTGGTAAGGGTCGAAAAATTTAAAATGCTTATAATTCGCGATCTAATTTTCGTAGCGCGGCCAAATTTTGTTTGGTAATTTATTATGAGACAGCGTTAATTTTTGGTGACAGGAGACCCCCCCCCCCATGGTGAAAGTCGAAAAATTTAAAATGCTTATAACTCGCGATCTAATTTTCGTAGCGCGGCCAAATTTTGTTTGGTAATTTATTATGAGACAGCGTTAATTTTTGGTGACAGGAGACCCCCCCCCCCCATGGTGAGGGTCGAAAAATTTAAAATGCTTATAACTCGCGATCTAATTTTCGTAGCGCGGCCAAATTTTGTTTGGTAATTTATTATGAGACAGTGTTAATTTCTGGTGACAGGAGACCCCCCCCCCCCCCCATGGTAAGGGTCGAAAAATTTTAAATGCTTATAATTCGCGATCTAATTTTCGTAGCGCGGCCAAATTTTGTTTGGTAATTTATTAAGCTATTGCATACTTTTATCGCGGGCTTTGAGCGCAGCGACCGAATTTAGAAATTCCGTAACGAGAAAAAAACCTAACACTCCGGCTAATGTCGTTTCAGTTCGGCAGACTTCGGCAGACATTGACGCGGTATTTTTCAGATATTTAGAGGATATCAAGTCTCAAACTTATGTTTCTTATTTCAGTTACCATAAACCTATTGTTTCAATGATAAAAACTCCTGATTATTTTACATGTATTGTAAGATAATAAAAATAATTTAAACGATATTAACTTCTCATTTATTCAATTCAGAAAAAATTTGTTTTCTTATCGGTCATCACGCTCGAAAAGTGTAACTTGAATTAATATCAAAGAAAAAGAAAAAACACTTAAATTAATATCAATGACAAAAAAAAAAAAAAAAAAAAAAAAAAAAACTGCATAAATAAAAAATACATAAATAATTATAATTGCATAAGTTGATAAAAAAAATGCTATGCAATAGCTTTACCGCGGCATTTCCCGAGTGCCACATGTATTTTTTAAAAATTTGGTTTGTACGCATAATGTAAAATGTTATTAATTCAAACTATTGCCAAAATTGAAAGAATTATTTCATAATATTAATATTTTATACATGCTACATTCAAACTTTTTATCCTACTTAAATTTTTACGCTAATAACTCTATGCAAAATCATTTTTCCATATTTTTCTTGATTGTATCCAATGATTGCGCACACATATATATACATAGCGGAACACCAAAAAAGTTCTTTAATGAAATACATGTGAAAAGAATTGAGTTACACTATGTAGCACAGGTGAGTTTCCAGGTATGTTGAACTTAAAAAGCTTTTTTTCGAATGAAAGAGGGCCTCGAAATGGCACTGTGCTTCCCATATCTTCAGAGGTTAATCAGGTCCTGAGTGTACTTTGAAGATTTTGATCACTATTTGCTCCATTGGCTGCAGTTTCGATGTAGTATTAAGTGATAAGTAAAAAGTTGCAACATTTTTCATTAAGTTCATTTTTCATAAATTTCTGACGTCATCCAAGAATTTTTGTTAAAGTCATAAAGTCATTTTAAGCCTTTTAAACATTTTGGGTTCTTGCTTCTTCCGATAACTAATGGGTTCAATTTCTGATCTCAATGCTATTCGCAGCTAATATGACAATTGTTCTTGCTTTACTTTTTTTCCCCCCCGCCAAAGATTTTTTTCTTTTTAAACAATAAGGCAGTCTCATCCACATTAAGGATGTTCTCTGGCTTGTAGTCTTTAAAAGTTCTAACCAGTGTTGTCGTTATCCAATTTTCTTTATGAGTACCGACAAAGTTTTTATTTTCACTAGATATTACTTTTGCCGCAATTCCGTGACTTATTCTCTTAACTTTTTCAACTCAACCACTGCCTCCTTGAAATTCGTCGTGTCCCAAAGCTTTCGCAAATTTAAGAGCTTTCTCAATTATGAAAGGCTCAGAGATCGGAACATTTTTATCCCGCGTTGCATTTATCCACTTGAAAACTCCCTCTTTCACATCTTCATAGACACAAGTTTTTAAACGTTTTAAGCAAAAATTCAATTAATCATAATTTTGCAACTCATCACGATTTTTTTTATCATGGTTGATAAACTATTTGGAGGAATACCAAATTTGAAAGCAATATCCTTTTCCTTCACTTTTTTATCCACATAATCAAGAATTAAATGTTTTTTTTTTTTTTATATACTAAAACATTTTCGGTTTGACTTTTCGAACTATTAGAACGAAACTTACTAGCAAGACTAATCAAAAATCTAGAATACAGGGGACTCTAATTCAATGACACGGGAGAGCTCCATAGACGGTGAAAGGAGGATCAGTGGCGTAGTTAGGATGGGTGAAACCCGGGGCGGATGCAAATGATGTCACTCCCTATCCTTTCCGATCCGTTATTATTTTTTTTTTCAATCACAAATTCTACGTTATTATAACAAATGACCATACGATTTCTTATTTATCTTTTGTTCTCGTGCGTAAAAAAACCACAGGAGCAACTCATCAATCAACCCATAGCCCGCATAAGTCAATGTGGTGTCTATGTGTAGAAGAAAATTCTTTCTTTTAAAATTTGCTTTTGCTGCACACTCATTGGATAGGTAGGTTTTTGTTTCCTCAGGCATGGTCTTATTTAGATACATCATTGTGTTTAAAATTTCACATTCTCAAAAAAAAAAAAAAAAAAAAAACTTTAATATTTTATGAGCTAAAAATTTTATTTTATTTCAGAATTCCTTTCTAAAATCTTATAAGATTATATTTTTTATTTGCAAATAAAAAATGGGTGTCACCCCTTAGAGGGTGACACCGGGGCGACCGCTAGCTACGCCACTGAGGAGGATACTGAAAGTCTGGACATCCTGGATAAATGCACAACGATTTTACAGCACTCGATGAGTTAGGAGCCTGATAAAATTAACTCAAGGTCACTCATCATCTTAAAATGAACTAAAAGAAAGAATAATTTAGAAATGTTTGAAAATATTTTGGAAAATGAGTAAAAGAAGTTAGGTCACAAGAAAAAGTTCGTTAAATAGGGAATGCACTTCACTATTTGGAGGTTATTTTACAAAGAAATTCGCAAAATGTACCAGGTTCCAAGAAAAAATTCGCAAAATAGAGATTCGTTAAATAGAGGTTTGACTGTACATAGAATTTCGTATACCTTAGTATGTGAGATAGTCGCTGCACACGATGAAACAAAGATAATAAAAATAAAATAATAGTTATTTTGAACTTCCATCATGTTAGGGTTGTACAAAAAAATTCAGATTTTTTAAAACGATCGAGCGACCAGTGCTGCACCACTTGAAATCGATTGACCCATTTTAAATTCCGTATTAAGAGATAATTGCGAACAACGGGCAATTCTGCACCCCAGGAGTGTTCATTTTTCAGAACTTTTACTGTAAATGAAGCCCCCTAAGGAAAATTTTATCTCCACAACAGTGGCGCCAACTTATGGGTCTGTGGGGCCCGAGCCTCTCCCCCCCCCCCCCCCCGCCAAGAATTTGGAATCATAGCGTACCCAATTTTCATTTTTCTAGTTATTTATTTCATTATTATTTTTTTTAATTCATTTTTCTCCCCAGAATAAAATTTATTTTGCCGGTGACCAAGTATTTTAATTCTCCGACTAACACTCATAAATCCCAAATGACTGAAATGCTTTGTTTCCATGTTTAACTTTCATCTAATTCAGTTTGAGTTTGTATAGTCATATTCAAGATATAATGACATTTCAATAAGTATCAGTGTTTTTATAAGGAACAAGTAAGAAAAATCATGCGTTAAGCATAGATTATGAAGCACTTTCCAACACTTAATGAAATCTTTAACAAAACTTTGTTATTTAGGGAAATAATAGTGTATAGCCAAATATACCCAAAAATGTATTCCAGTACATTAGAACAGCCCTGTATTTCATATGTCAGTTCATATAATGGGAAAATTTAGCTTAGCAAGAAAATACCCAGTAGCTTGAAATTTTTTTTTTCAGCAATTCATACTATTAGATGGAAACATACTTGAGTACTTTTGTTCAGCCCTGTAGTTTACATTGTACCTTTATTACACGTCAGCATTAGGCTAAAATTTATTGTAAACTAAAATACTTTTAAAACAACTGAAATCACATTCTCATAAATCATCATTCATAGGCGTCCATGTACCGAATTCTTTACGTGGCTCTGTATATCCCTTTATCTATATTCTGCAAACATTTCTCAGTAAATTGAATGCAGCTCAGCGTAAAAATGCATAGCTTATTTAAGAACCACATTTAAATAATTTACGCTCATATTCAGTAACGTTGGTGAGCTCTTTTGGGTAGCCCTGTAAATCAACTATAACATTTATACACACCATATACAGTATAGGATCCGTTATCCGGCGTCCCCGTATCCGGAACGCTCCGAAAACCGGAATGCAAATCGGTAACTTTTTTTTCAGCGATCCAGCGGACGCGCTATAGCGCGTAAATTATGCAAAAAATCGGCGACGGATGCAAAAAAATTGTTCTTACGCGTCCCTTGGGACGCGTAATTTCGTCAAAGAATCGCGAAAAAACGGCAAATTTCTTTAAAAATCACGAAATAACGACTAATTTTCGGCAATTTTTGTCAAAAGATTCGCGAGATAATGAATAATTTCGTCACAAAATCCCCAAAAAAGACAGATTTCCCAAAAAGATCGCGAAAAAATAACAAATGTAATCCAAAAAATCGCGATAAAACGGCAAATTTTGTCAAAAGATTCGCGAAAAACGGCAAATTTCAACAAAAGATCGCGAAAAACGTTATCTTTCTTCAAAAGATCGCGATTAAAAGCAAATTTCTTCAAAAAATCACAAAAAAATAACAGCAAATTTTGTCAAAAATCCCGAAAAACGGCAGATTTCGTCAAAAAATCCTTGAAAAACGGCAAAATTCGTTAAAAATCAAGAAATAACGACTAATTTTCGGCAAATTTTGTCAAATTCGCGAGAAAATGGATAATTTCGTCACAAAATCCCCAAAGGTGACAGATTTCCTTCAAAAGATTGCAAAAAAAATAACAAATATAATCCAAAAAATCGCGATAAAGCGGCAAATTTTGACAAAAGAATCGCGAAAAACGGCAAATTTCAACAAAAGATCGCGAAAAACGGCAATTTTCATCAAAAAATCGCGATAAATGGCAAATTTCTTCAAAAGATCACGAAAAAAAGTTCCCATCCTGAAGCAGAATTCTTAGAAATGGATAATGTGTTTGCAGTGCTTTTGCCTCGAAATTGTACATCACTTATCCAACCATTGGATCAAGGAATTCTGAGATCTTTAAAAACTCGCTACAAAAATGACTTCTTTAAAAAATGCTCACAGACTGCAACAAAGGAATTGGGATGAAAAATTTCGAGAGAAGCTTCACAATCAAAGATACTGCCATGTGTCATGTGGCCCTCTGCATTATTTTTCAATGACGAAAATGAGTCGGAGTTTGAAGGCTTCAAGATTTCGAAAGAGAAGCAAATTATTGCTGATCTGTTGGCATATGCCAAAGGCTTTAATTGTCCAGAAGCTAAATTGCTAAATTGTTTAGAAGCCGGTGAAAACATTCCTGTCACTAATCACATGACTGACAGTGAGATTTATGAAATGATGACAAACAATATATCTGATGAAAGTGATGATGAAAAGGACAACCAGCAGAATGAAGCAATTAATAAGGTATCAAATGAAAAATTAATATTTTATACCGACCAATTAATTTCAGGCATGCAACAGAGGAGCTACTTCCACGAGCAGGAAATCATGTCTCTGTGCAAAATACAAGAACAATTAGGGTAAGGGACACACTATAAGCAAAAGACTATCTTAGAAATGTTTGCATAAACCCCAATCAAAAGATTCTGTTTCAAAATCTCAAAATTAAATTTCATAAATATGTATATTTTTTTTCATTTATTATATTTTTTTATTTTGTGTAAATTAATCAATAAATTAGGGTATTTACATGTATTAGTATTCATATTTACCTATTTATTTCACTATTTATGAAATTATTTTGTGCATTTCTTATACTTACGGTAAAGTGTTCCGAATTACGGAAAAACCCCTTATCCAGAATGCCCTGGTTCCCAAGCATTCTGAATAACAGATCCTATACTGTAATGTGCATATATTTAGCGAAATATAAACGCGAATATCATAATTAAAATGCATTTCATCCCTCCATCAGCCATCATCGGACACATATACGGTACTTCGGAAAGAATATACTATTTGAAATCTTTTTTGTGGCCCTGTAAATGCTATGCACTTCATATTATGCAAGACAGTAGCGTATAATTTATATTAAGCTTCAATGACATATATCAATTTTATTATGCATGAAAAAGCTTAATATATTTAAAATATGTCACACACAATTCCCCCTTTTACCATTATCTAATGGAATTCTTTTGTGTGGCCCTGTAAATGAATAGTAGCGACATTTTCACCTTATATTTTATAGAATGCATATTTTAATATGTTTGGCAGGGTATAACATCTTTAAAATTCCTTTGAATGATTTTCCCCCACAGGCCGTAATGTAATAGGAAAATTTTGATTTGCCCTGTAGATAAACTAATCATGGTAGATACTTCATTTTCAGTAGGGTTCGTGCTAGGGTAAACCTCAATAACGTCCTAAAATTTCATGGCAATCCGAGTATATTAACGATTTTTCCCCATAGGCCGTAATGTAATGGGAAACTTTTGATTCGCCCTGTAGATAAACTAATCATGGTAGAAACTTCATTTTCAATAGGTCTTGTGCTAGAGTAAACGTCAATAACGTCCTAAAATTTCATGGCAATCCGAGTATATTAACGATTTTTCCCCATAGGCCGTAATGTAATGAGAAAATTTTGATTCTCTCTGTAGATAAACTAATCATGGTAGATACTTAATTTTCAATAGGGTTCGTGCTAGGGTAAACCTCAATAACGTATAAAAATTTC
>CAXHSM010001288.1:0-30000 GCA_964019185.1 Maratus speculifer | reverse complement strand
CAAGAAATGAATTGACATATTTATGATTTAATTTATGAATATATACATATAAAAAGTAATGAATTACTTTTTGAAGTTGGTGCCAAACTATTTGAAATATATTAAGAATTGTAGCTAAATTATGCCTAGTACCATAATTAAAATGGGGATGATCATTATCGATTGTGATTGTTTGGCACCAACTTCAAAAAGTAATTCATTACTTTTTATATGTATATATTCATAAATTAAATCATAAATATGTCAATTCATTTCTTGTAAAAAATATTATTTCTAAAATCAATGTTTGGTGGATATTAAATTATATATATTAAATTTAACCGTTTTTATGCCGGTACCTGATAACCGATGTGTGCTTATTGGATAACGCTTTGTCATTAGAGAATTTTAAAGAATTATTTAATTCTTTTTAGCGCTTTTTTGAAGTCGGTTGATATTTTTTTTACAAAAAGCTTATTTTATTATAAATTAGTGAATTTTGAACATCAAAGAATAAGAATTGTTTGGGTAAAATTAAACTGCTGCAGTATTCTTTTTTTTTATATACGATAGTCGTATTTAGCCCTGACTTGATTTTGTCTCGAATCCTCTGCGTTGGAAACGATCATTTAATACATTGAATACCACGTTTGCTACCGGTGACTGACGCTGAACTTTCCGTTTCGGTCAGGTCAGTCACCAATGGCTAACAGTCTAAAATATGATATAAAACTAAATTATTTATATTGTTTTAAGTAATTACAGAATATGTATTTAAAATTGAATTAACTTTTATTTATTATAGGATTATACTTTCTTAAGAATTACTTAAAACAATATATTTATTCATTTTAAACTCTATGTTATGTGTAACACTGTCAATCACCGGTTAGTAACGCGGCCTAAACGGAGAATTCTGTGTCAGACAGTGTGGCACTCAAAAGGTTTATTAGTTGCGTTACAGGAGATGTTCTTGTTGCATACACAGGACGTGTTTTATGATTCACTGAGGAAAGGCTTTTATTTTTAACCTCCGTTGGCCGTATTAACGGAAAACTTGTCTAGAATGAGATATTTTTTAGATTGTTACCTTTTGACAAAATTCGGTAAATACCAATCCTACTGCGTCCTATTTTTAACCTCCTTTGGTCGCAATAACGAATACCCCATCTAGAATGAGATATTCTTTCAGATTGTCAACGATTGACAGAATTAGGTAAATACCAATCCAGCTGCATCCTATTTTTAACCTCCGTTGGTCGCATTTACGAACACTTCGTCTAGAATGAGATATTCATTTAGATTGTCACCTTTTGACAGAATTCGGTAAATACCAACCTTGCTGCGTCCTTTTTTTAACCTCCGTTGGTCGCATTTACGAATACCTTGTCTAGAATTAGATTGTCACCTTTTGACAGAATTCGGTAAATACCAATCCTACTGTATCCAATATTAACCACAGTTGGTTGCATTCATGAATACCTCGTCTTGAATAAGATATTCTTTTACATTGTCACTTTTTGACAGAATTTGGTAAATACCAATCCTGCTGCGTTCTATTTTTAATCTCCTTTAGTCGCTTTAATTAATGCATCGTCTGGAATGAGATATTCTTTTAAATTGTCACCTTTTGATAGAATTCGGTAAATACCAATCCTGCTGCATCCTTTTTTTCAACCTCCATCTGTCGAATTAACGAGTACCTCGTCTAGAAAGACACATTCTTTTAAATTGTCACATTTTGACAGACTTTGGTTAATACCAACCATGCTGCATCCTATTTTTCTTAAAACGTCCACAACATGTCATTCACGAGCCCTTATGCGATAGATTTCTAAAATTTCCTTTTTGGAAAACTGCACACTTAGATGCATCTTCGTAATCAATCGGAAGAAAAAAGTACGATTCTATTTTATATCGGGAAATTACTGCGTCACAAGTACACGACTTTGGAATATACAAATTTTGGATATTATTTCTTAAATCAGCTTTTAACACCGGTTGTCTTTATATTTTTGGGACAGAATTTTGGTGGCTTTAATTTTTTACACTGAGAAAAAAAATAAGTAATCAAAAATGAGCAAATCGATATACTCGTATTGAATTGAGTATGTCTGAATAAAAAATTAACTCATTGTATTCATGATTTTTTGACAGCATATGCTGTCAAATCCAAATAAACGATAATTTTGTACCCTGTATTAGTTTATTTCATTCATGGTGGCAAAAAAGATGCTTATTATGTAAATATTAAATTATGCACAGTATTTAAAAATAATTTTAAAATGCTTGCAATTAATGCTTTTGTCATAAAAAATACTCGATTTTGGTGTTTTACAAATAATTTTGCTACTTTTATTAATAAATTTATGACATCTTAAATGTTTATTGTAATAATTTTGAACAACAAAGAAATGGCAAAACATTTTAACTTTATTTTGTAAGTTTTGGGGGTCGTTCATAGCGATTTATATTTGAGCACAACCATGAAATCAAAAATGAGATCATATTTTTCCCAGTTTTCAGTAAATTTGCATCGGAGCTATTTTGAGTATCTGAAGTCCTTAAAATTGACTACTTTTTACAAAATTTTGAGGACCCATTTTTTTCAGTGTTTTTTAAATCTATGAGTGAAAAATGTTGTTTGAGTAATTTATTATTTTTATTTAGTCATCATATGTTTTTATAACTTAATTCATCGTTTTTGCTCGTTTAGTTAGCTTTTAAATAAATAAAATTAATAAATATAAAAAAAAAAATAAATAAATGGTTTATAAATTATTCTATTGCACTGAACATAAACAAATAATAAATATTATAAATAAATATAAAAAATAAATTAATAACAAGAACTATTTTGGGTCATTGACACATAAGGAAGGATAAACATGTGATATACTCAACAACCATAACAAATAAATATAAACCTCTAGGGACAAAACTCTTATTATGTCAACATAATAAGAATAAGTATTATGTTCATGAAAGAGACTTCTGTGTTATTTCAACAAAAGAGAAACAGAAGTGGAATCCCTACTGATCACTGACAACAAAAGTTGATAAATATGAGGGGATAGGTTTTTGGATATTTATAACTTAATAAGGCGAACCACAGGCATGTGTGTAGTTGATCTAGGTAAGCAACTAGAGTAAATGATGTTGTTATATGAAGCATGTAGATATATTATAGACCTATCATATCATTTAGAAAAATATATGATGGATGTTATAGTTTATTTTCATGCTATTCCTTTTGCTTATTGGTAAAAACGCTGAAAATTTAAGTCAGTGAAAATATAGTTTAAAATATTTAGCAACTGCACAAAATAAAGAAAAAAAATACTATTTATTATTAATGTTTAAGAATTATTATTTAATAATTTATTTATAATTCTTTAATAACTTATCATTATTAATTAATATTTATTATTACTTGACGCCCTTGGTGACCAGTTTGGTCTCCCTTAAAAGTATATTAAGCATTACACGATATTGCTTTTATTCTAATTTATATAAATTGCGCATTTTTTTTGCCAAATTAGAATGTTCTGCTAGCGAAATGGATGACATATGGTTAGTACATTGGCACGATTGCTACAAAATGGCAATTATTTGTGCCTCGCATGGTAACCTGGCTATTGTTATTTATTTATTAATAAACATTTTTTTAAATAATATAAATTGTTCTATTCTATAATTTTTAACTATTTTTTTAAATCATTATTTCCTTTTTAAATAATAAGAATTAGTTTAAAAATATGTATGTAACTGGTATTTGAAAACAGAATTTTCGCCAAATTGGCGTCAGAAAAATAACGCTCCAATGTGGTGCATATATGACATTTGTGCTGATAAATCAAGAACTCAGTATTTTTATGCAAGACCGGCGATCTGGAAAGTTTAAAATTCATGACTTTTATTTATTTTTTAAGTAAAAAGAACAGAAAAAGTATAAAAATATTTTGAAGCTCCATAATTGCAGCGAAGGAACAAAACATAAATAAATCCAATTTACCACAGCATAAATCTTATGGAAGGACTTTTGCATAGTAACCCATAAGATGTGTTTCATTTGGATGTTGCCATTAAACAACTAACAAATAATCGCGATTTGCATGCCACATACGTTAGCGTAATATATATATAGATTGAAAATTAATATTATAGCTTAAAAATTAGTATTTTTAACTAATATTTCACAAGAAGATAAAGAACCATCAATTACAGTTTCGTAAATATTATTTATATTTGGGATATAGTTAAACCGTTTTCGCATTCTTGATTTTGTATAATATGAAAACAGGATGGGAAAGTTTTTCGAAATATTTCCAACACAAGAAATTCCTTGTATGTTTAATGTATCTTGTGGTATATGATGTGAAATATTTTGTAACGCGGAATTCATAAAAAAAATTTATTTTAATGTTAGGCATTTTATTTTTCGTAAATATCGTCGAAAGTATAATATAGAAAGATCTCCACCGCCTCTTCTACGGAATCATCTAAAATTAAAATTATACAAACATTAGGGGTAGGAAGGTTATTTTAAACCTTGTAAGAAAACTATAGCGATTACTCTTGGTTGCAAAATTTTTGAAAAAAATCGCATTTTATCGCTGCACACAAATTTAAAATTTCTCGCATTCAGCAAAGGCATTGAGGAGCTCTGGAGCTACCTATTGTCGGTAGAAGTACACTGTAAAAAAAAATCTGTAAAGGTACTAAACCTTTTCTAGGAAACTGGGATTCCAAGAACTTTTCCTGTAACGGGAACAGCAAAAATTCAAGTTTCAGAATCGATTACATGAATTTTTCCTGTTACCGTTACAGGAAAAGTTCTTGGAATCCCAGTTTCCTAGAAAATATTTAGTACCTTCACAGATTTTTTTTTACAGTGTAGAAACGGATTATCGATAATGATTTTCTGGGTAAAAAATGCCGATAGATAGCCAAGATATGAATCTTTAATGACAATGATGGCTTGGCCATATATAAAGACCCGGGCAGAATACTCAATGCGCCGCCGACTGATAATAACCTACACTAGTAAAAAAAACTGTACACTGTAAAAAGAATTCTGTCAAGGTACTAAACATTTTCTAGGAGACTGGGATTCCAAGAACTTTTCATGTAACGGTAACAGGAAAAATCCATGTAACCGATTCTGAAACTTGAATTTTTGCTGTTACCGTTATAGGAAAAGTTCTAGGAATCCCAGTTTCCTAGAAAAAGTTTAGTACTTTTACAGAATTTTTTTTTACAGTGTAGAGTTATAAAACTTTTTCTAGAAAACTGAGATTCCTAGAAATTTTACTAAAGGTAACTGAAAAATCTCATGTAACCGATTCAGTTATTTGAATTTTTACTGTTATCTTTACATAAAATAATCTAGGAATCCTACTTTCCTAGGAAAAGTTTAGTAATTTTACAGATTTTTTTTGCCAAGTACACTGTAAAAAAAAATCTGTGAAGGTACTAAACATTTTCTAGGAAACTGGGATTCCAAGAACTTTTCATGTAACGATAACAGGAAAAATTCATGTAATCGATTCTGAAACTTGAATTTTTGCTGTTACCATTACAGGAAAAGTTCTTGGAATCCCAGTTTCCTAGAAAAGGTTTAGTACCTTTGCAGATTTTTTTTTACAGTGTAGGTAACAACATTTTATGATACATTTGGGTAACGCAATAACGTATTACGAATTGATATATTTATTGTAAGGAATTATCTTTATTCGAATGATAATCACACTTGACAATAATAAATTGAGAATATCGCTTTGTTCAAGCATACATAAAATTTATTGAATTAAAAAAAAATTTAAACGTTTTAATTTTAAAGGCATCGTTGCTGCAATTTACTGTCCGGTATGATATTCATTCCGTATATATTCAGATACATTGAAACTTATACGGAATTAAGAAATTTAATTAAGAAACTCCCGACGCATAATTTTAAATTGTCAGAATTTCTCATTTCAGAAAATGTTTGAAACAGAATTGACCAAAAGTTATAATTGGAAATGAAACATAAGATACAAATAGAAAGTATAAATCTTTTCATTAAAATTTACTCTTATTATTTATATGTAAAAAAACATTGTGTTTTTTGTAGTATAAATAAAAAATATGTATATTTGCATTAAACTTTTACATGATGTAAACATAAATACACTTCAAACATAACTTTTTTTTTTCAGATTTTCATTTCATTGAAAACTTTTGCTGTATTTATTTTTCTAGCTGAAATGTTTTCACTTTAAAAGGAAGTTCAAGAGGTATTCCCACGTTCAAAATTTAATATTAAAATATGGATTCTGTGAAATATAGTAAAAATTGAAGTATTAAAAAATATTTTTTTAGTTAGTAATCTGAAGTTGATTTTTTTAAAAAAATGTGTACTCTATTTAATTTGAGTAAAACCATAATATTTTTATTTTCCTCTTGTTTTCTCCTATACAGAAAAAAATATATTTAGAGAAAAAAATTATAAAAAAACTTTGAATATTTGACTTTGTGGTAGGTAATCTATTAACCCCTTTGTATATTAAATTTAGAAAAAATGCAAGAATTCAAGAAAGTTTGCGAGTTATTAACATTTAATACACTATACAAAAGCAATTTATGTTGTTGCAACAAGAGTTATAGATAAAATGTTAGTGAAATGACTGTAATTTTAGTAGATTCTTTTGTGAAGCACATATTTTTGTAGCTTGACAAAAACTAGCTTTGTAGATTTGCATATTTTTTGTAGAGTGCACAGATAAAATTTTAGTAAGCATTTAAATTTCTGCCACTTTACATTCTTAAATTTTTTTTATTTGTACCGTGTAGTTTTTCTCGATTGCATTTCTGTAAACTTTCAGTTTGCTGCTTAAAAACCCGGTATTTATTTCCTTTTCTGCGGATTTTTGCATCATTAAAAGGGAAGATGAAATTCAAGGTTGAGAGATTTTTTTAAAAATTATAATTTGTTGCAAGATTTCAATTTGACATAATCTGGGCTGACTGTAATGCAGAGTGACGTACTAATAAAATGCTCTAGTTTGTTTGTTTTATTGAACAACATACATCTGACTTATGTGCTCGCCAGCTTACATGCCATCGTTAATATACAAGGACGAGATAGCACACAAAGAAAATATTACAGCACGAGACAAGTGCAACAAGGAGCTCCACACAAAGAGTGTGTGCAATGGAGCCAGTGGGATTTGAACCCACAGTCTCCTACGCTCGAATGCAATTAGCGGCGTGATGTCTTAACCACTTGGCCACCGAGGCCCCAGAAATATTACTACAGTGGTACATCAAGTATTAATCTTACGCGCATTTCATAAGTAATGAGGAAGCTATCATTACGAGTATTTTGCAGAAGTATCCTAAATTGTGTGAATCTTAAACAACCGCTTAAAGTTAAACTGTTTTTTCGTAGACATTTTCGACGGAAGAAGCATGTAAAATACACGCTATACTTAATAGGGACTACTGTGGTTATCTTATAAAATTGTAGTGTATTTCATGCACTTTCAAAATACTGTGGATGATTTTAGATGCGTTAGAAAGGTAGCTTGCAGTTTAAAACATGCTGCGCAATAAGTATTCCGGGGTAATAACGCCATCCATTCGCATCATTACCCTTGAAGATTTTTTTTCAGTAGAGAAACACTCTGAAGAGGATTTATTTTTCGTTTTATGCACGACAAAGTATTATCGTCATTGTGGAAAACCGAAAAGGATAACAGACAAAAGGATAAAGAGATTAACATGTGTTTAAAATAAAAGATTCCCAAACGGCGCTAAGATAATAAAGCAAATAATAATAATTATTATTATTACTAAATGCCTAAATTAAAATGCCTAAAGTCATATAGTAAAATCATACACAGATGCTAACATTACTGCATGTAAATAGTAGCAAAAGTATTTTATAAATCAAGATAATACTCTATTATTATAAATGTACGGTTAATAGTACACTGTAAAAAAAAAAAAAAAAAAAAAATTGGGAGAATTAAAAAAAATTTTTCTAGTAGAATTGTATTCCAAGAACTTTTTATGTAACGGCAACAATAAAAATTCATGTAACAGATACAGATTTGCACTTTGAATGAAACAAATTTTAAGGTTACTAAGAATTTTTTTGGGAAATCGTATTCCAAGAGCTTTTTAAGTGACGATAACGAGCATTATAGATAAAATTTTAGTAAAGTTACCAAAATTTTAGTAAATTCTTTTGTAAAGTTACAGATGGTTTTAGTTTTCCTTACAAGTTTTGTAGATTGACATCATTTTCTTGTACAGTGTACACATAAAATTTTAGTAAGCATAAGAGATTTCGGTTAATTTAGATTACTTAGGTTACAGATTTTTTTTACAGTGTACACAAGACCCGAAAGATTTAAAATTCTAATGTTTAATTTATTATATATTTTTTAAACAAATGTAAGTAAATGATGCTTTGAGAATTCAAAAATAGAGTTCAAACTGCGTTGTATACTTAGAATAACACGTATCGCATCATGTTACGAAAAATAAATATTCTTTCCTTTTTACGAAAATAACATATTTTAAAAAGATTCAATCATGAAAAACTTACATGTATGAATTTTTTACTTGATAAAATGAAAATACATGGAAAAGAGAATCTTAATTTAAAAAATGTTACTTTCCTTTTTTAAATTCCCAGAGCATAGAAAGAAAGGAAAAGTTTTTGGAAAGTTTCCTTTTAAGATTAATACAATATTTTATAGGTTTTTTTTATGGTAAAAATGTCACATTCGCTTTTTATATATGTATGAAAAAACTAGATTTACTTTATAACTACTTAAGTTAAATTAACATGTAAAGAAAGAGAAAACTAAATAAATACTAAAAAAATATGCATACATAGGAGTTTTTATTTATAATAATTTAAAATAGTTATTGCATTATGTCTTTATGCAACGTATTTATTATAAAGAAATACTTAAATTTAAAAATCGATAGTACATAAAAATCGCAAAAATTATATTAGTAATCGCAAAAAATTTAAATATAAATAAGTTGTGTTATAATGTAGATCAACAATTTTGTACAATTTGTATGAATTATAAAAATATAAAATATTTTGCATTTTTTTAAAGAACAGAGCATTATGCTTTCAACTATAAAATTTTTCAAACTTCCTTCAAAATTTAAAGATACAAGCATTTTTTGCGCTTACAAAAGTTTTTATAGAATTCAGAGTACACTGTAAAAAAAAAAAAAAAAAAAAAAAAAAAAAAAAAAAAAAAAAAAAAAAAAAAAACTGTAAAGGTACTACACTTAATCTAGGAAACTGGGATTCCAAGAACTTTTCCTGTAACGGTAACAACAAAAAATCAAGTTTTAGAATCGGTTACATGGATTTTTCCTGTTATCGTTACATGAAAAGTTCTTGGAATCCCAGTTTCCTAGAAAATGTTTAGTACCTTTACAGATTTTTTTTACAGTGTAGAAAGCTGCATAGTGATGAAATTTTACCCACTGAATTTCAGTTTTGCTACAGTTTGAAAAAATTCTAGCTCCAATTATTGACATTCGTTTGAGTTATTTTTGACATTACAACAGAAAAAATAATTGATAAACTTTGTACTTCTATAGTCTTTAGAGAAGCCCATATGTCTGATTTATTTTTAGTTCGTTTCAGAAACGTTAAATTTAACAGAAAATTGAACAAAAATAGAATTCAAATTTCTTTATGACTCAGAAAAACAAAAACACTGTAAAAAAAAAAAAAAAAGGGTCACCTTTTTTTTTTTTTTTTTTTTTTTTTTTGTAAGTAAGTAGGAAAAGTAAGATTACTAGAACTTTTTATGCAACGCTAACTGTAAAAATTCATTTAACTTTTTCTGTTAGATGAATTCTTGCGGTAACCGTAACATAAAAAGTATTAGGGATCCTAGTTTTGTAGACAAAGTTTAGTAACTGCGCAGATTTTTTTATTACAGTGTGTACGAATCATATTACACAGAATAAATATTCTTCCCTTTTTATAAAAACGTTACTTTAAACTAAATATTTAATCATAATAAACTCACATGTATAGATTTTTTACTTGACAAAATGAAAGAAAATCTTATTTTAAAAACGCTATTTTTCTTTTTTATATTCTCAGAGTACAGGAAGAAAGAAAAAGTTTTTGGAAAGGTTTTATATAATATTTTATAGCTTTTATTGTATTGGTAAAAATGTAACATTCGTTTATTATTTATATATAGAAAAACTGTATTTGCTTTTCAACTACTTAAGTGAAAGTAAAATGATAACTAAAGAAGCATTAAATAGGTATAAATAAAAAATTCTATTTAAACTAATTTTTATTATTTATTGCGTTATGCTTTTCAGCAACGTCTCTATTGTAAAGAAATCTCCAGATTAAAAATTTAACAGTTCAATAATTGTGTGAATTTTAACTATGTTCTTCCTCCCTAGACTTGAGCAAAATATAATATATATATATTTTTTAATATAAGTTGTTTTTAAAAACAAATAAGTATCAAAAATGATGTTTTTGAAGAAAGTAATAAATTTTGATTTTTTTATTTTGCTGCACAACTAATCCATTTAAATAGATGTTCAGGTAATAACTCGCTTTAAAATAATTAAAACTACTCAGATGTGGCAGTCCCAAAACTTCCTTTTATTTTATGCATGTCAATACTTCCTGAAAAATGCAGCATAGCAGCATCACCGATTGGGTGGTTTCAACCAAAATCTAGTCAGAAGCATCTTATATTAACTTATAACTGATCCTGAGTTTTATGAAAACCCATGTACATCTTTGAGATATGTCTATTGTGGAAATTGTATGTAATGCAGTATAGCAACACCACATATTAAGCATATACACAAAAAACTATGTACATCAAAAACAAATATTTAATTTATATCAAAGTCTTACAGAATTTAAAGTTTTGTGAAATTCGGTACATTAGTTCTTGTGATAAAGCTATTGCGATATCACGAATAATGCATCATGGTAACGCATCTGTTGAGTGATTTGCAACACAACGTAATGAGCACCATATTATAACAAGTGCTAACTAAATCCAAAGTTTTTTGAAAAATCCATGGAATTTTCTTGAGATATGACTATTGTGGAAACTGTGAATAATTCAGCATAGCAGTGCCTCCTGTTGAATGATATACACTAAAATCTAATTAGATCTAGTTTATATCACCGTTTGACTGAATCTAAAGATTTGTGAATTTCCGTGCATTAGTTCTTGAGTTACAGTGCCCACAAAATTTTTGTCACATACATGCAGACTGACAGACTGAAAGATTTTGCAGACATATATTTTGTAAAATCATGTTTTTCAGGTTCTCTGACACAAAAATGTGTAAATCCGTCGAAAACCGGAGTTCGAAAATTTTCCCGAATCCGATACTTTTTTTCTTGTAAAGATAGAACAAACTAAAAATATTAAAAGTATGGAGAAGAATAGAATTTATTATAAACAACATAAGCCAAGTATTAACATTTGCTATTAAAACAGAAAAAAAGTTGAATCGAATTAAAATAAAAAATGAAACTTACCAATAGTGCGTCGAATTACAACTTATTTCACTTATTGCGCCATTTTATAAATAAAGTAGTTACGATTAAAATATTACACAATGATAGAGTTTTACTTACTGATTTTAAGTATTCTTACACATTGAGAAATCCTAGTATCAGTTAATGATGTAAATTTGAATTATTGATAGCCTTACTATTGGAAAAAGAACTGATATATATTGTATTTGTGTAGTCTTTAGCAAAACTATTCATTTAATTACGATTTTCTTTTTCATCGTACAAATATTGTATTGAACAAAATTTTGAAGAAAAGAACGTTAAAGATATATACAACTAAACATATATGCATGATTTGACACAGAATATCCTTCCCTTTATATATATATATATATATATATATATATATATATATATAAACTATTTTCAACTGATTTCAAAGATTGATCTATGAAAAACTTAAATGTATTTTTTTTTTTTTCATAAGATGAAAATACGTGAAAAAGAAGGATTTAAAAAATAAAAATAGTACTCTCCTTTTTTTTTCTTTAAATTTTCTACGCATAGAACAAAGAGGCTTTCTTTTAAAATAAATACAATATTTTATAGCTTTTTTTTTACATTAAAAATATGCCTTATTCCTTTTACATGTAGCACAAAAATGCGGGATTTGTTTTTGTACTACTTAAGTGTAAATGAAATGCAAATAGGGAGATAATAAAAAAAATACTAAAGTATGTATAAACATGAATTTTAATTTTTACTAATTTTAAATATTTATTGGGTGATCTGTTTATAGAAGGTATGTATCATAAATAAATTCCTAAATTTAAAATTAAATATTTAATTAATTGTAATAAATTAAAATTAGAAAGAAGTAATTTGTTTAATATATCGCTCATTAATTTTGCACAATTTGGATTGCTAAAATAAATTGAATATTTAATAAGTGATTGTCACAAATCCCAGTTAAGCGTAGAACAACACAGTGAAAAATGACAAAGCCGGGATAAAACCCGTGACCTTTGGACTTAGTGCTCGAAGTGCTCTACCATTTAAGTTACGAGGATGATGCCCAGCTTGGCATTCTCAATCATTTATTAGTAAGGTTTACCAATACCCACATGAAAATCCTCATTAACACAAAACCTGTGGCGTAACATGAGACACACAAATCGACCCATATCAAAAATAATTAATTAATATTTAAATAATAAAATAAAGTTATTTATTTTCAATAGATGCGCACATTATTGCAATCATTACACTTTTAAGGGTAAAGATGATTAAACTGCCTTCAAAATTCAATGACAGAAGTCTTTTTTGTGGTACCCAAGTTTTATAGAGCTATATATATATATATATATATATATATATATATATATATATATATATATATATATATATAGCTCTATAAAACTTGTCATAAAACACATTAAAAAAAAAAAAAAAAAACTAGGTAATGATTTTTTTTTTCGTTGAGTGCAAGCATTTTTTCACTTTGAAAAATCCCAGCATCAATTATTGACGTACATTTGTGCTATTTTTATTTGTGTTATTAAAGGAAAAAAAAGAAATTTTGCACTTCGAATTGATATTTCGTTATATACCCGGAAAAAGAGATATACGCATCATGTTACACAGAATAAATGACAAAAAAATTTACTTTAAACTAAATATTCAATCATCAAAATCTTACATGTGTGGATTTTTTGTTTGACAAAAATAAAGATAATCTTAATTTAAAAATGCAGAAATTACAGAAATGCAAAATATCACGCTTAACAGAATTTTTCTTATGTTATAGAGAGCAATATTTTATGCAAAGAGTGCCAAAAATAGTTACTGAAAATAAATGAAACAAAAACAAATCAAAAGATATAAAAACGCCGGAGTAGAAAAATAAACGTAATATAGGATTTTGAAAAGTTCTGGTGAATAGAAAAATTCCACCTTTCATCTTCGAAATTTAAATACCTTCTATAGTACTAATTGATTTATATATTTTCTTAAGTGAAAATATGAGTTGAAAAACACATCGGACAAAATTGTGGCATATTAATATTTTGTAAAATTGTAAAATCATTTTAGACTTAAAATAAATTTAACAAACAAAATTACATGATATTTAGATCCTGTGGAATGGAATGGCACGCACATACTGCATCTGTGATAGATTGCAATAGGGAAACATAGAATGTAATATAACCATTTTCTATTGTACACTGTAAAAAATATCAGATGTTTTTGAATACATATAAATGCTCTGTAAACAAAAAAGAAAATACACAGTAACCTCTTCTAATTCACCTAAGTTTTCGAAAACCTTTCTTTTACCTTCAAAAAATCCAGAAAGCTATTTGTTTTCGAAATTTAAAGAAGAATTTATAAAAATTGTTTTTTATTAGCTGCCCGTCTATTTCGGAAACGTTTCTAAGTAACTTTTCCAGTACAATAAACACTTTTCTCAAATCAAAATTTCACTTTTTCGGATGCTACCAATTCATACAAAAATAATTTGATATTCTGAGACCTTGTTTAATAGAAAAACATACAATATTAACAGTATTAACATTATGTGAAAATCGAAATTATTTTGCTGCAATTGCATGCGCAAAATCAGTTATGCAGCTTAACATGTTTACTTGAGAATTGATAGAATCCGAAAAAGTGATATTTTGAATTGAGAAAAGTGATTATTGTACTGTAAAAGCTACTTAGAAACGTTTAAGAAAAGAACGGGCAGCTATTAAAAAATATTTTTTATAAATCATTCTTTAAATTTCGAAAACAAATAGTTTTCTGGGATTTTTCAATTTAAAGGAATTGTTTTCGAAACCTTTGGTGAGTCAGAAGTGGTCACTGTATTTTTTTGTTTTTGATTCCAGTATATTTTTATAAATTCAGAAACATCTGACATTTTTTTACAGTGTATGAAAATTAGTTAAAATCAATCAAAATATTTATATAAAAACGAACTTCTCAATAAAGAATCAGTAATCCATAAAACAGAACTATACAACTCTGCAGAATGTACACCAAGGAAATAGATTAGATTTTTAAGTATGAATCTGCGTAATCTTATTTCGTTCGTTAAATGCTTACTCAGTCGTAAATATTGTATTGTCTGTTTCCAAATCGTTTTCGTGTATGTTACAGTTTCCACTTTGATTTTTTTTATTCATACTTTTACAAAATACGGGCAATGATGCCATTATATTAAGCCATTGCAGATATTGTAAAGTTTTGATGTATAATAAGAAGATATGAAGTTTTTTCAATTCTCCAAAATATTTTCGAAGACTGCAATTATTCTTGCTCCAGACATTTTTAAAGACAAAAAAAGTATTAAAAAATACTTCGTCTAATTATATTTTTCATAATTAGAATGATATAGCGCTATAAAGTTTTCTTTTTCACGAATAATATATTTCAATATTTTTGTTTTGACTTTGGTTATAATGAATATATTTTCTATTAAAAAATCGAGATAATACGATCATTATTTGCTAAATTATTATATGGCGGATTTTCACATTTATTTTGAACTTGAATTCGTTGTATGCATGGAATTCCGACGTTTTATCATTTTCGGTTTAAAACTGCGTTACACAGAGTACTATCGTCTTCTATGATTCCTATAGGTACAATAAATTTAAATTATTACAAAAATGAGAGTTTTTTTTCCGAAACAAAAGAAAACCTCTCTTTAGATAAACGTATTCAATTTTTCTATACTTAAAATATTGCACAGAAAAATATTTTCAGTATCTATATTCAATATATTTTCGTTACACACAGAATTATGTTTAAAGTAGAAACTAAATAGTCTATGATTTTAAATTAGATCGAGATATATTAATTCAGTTAAGTGAAAATAAAAGTGAAAAAAATGTAAAGAGCTAAAATTAAAAACTAATAAAAACTTTTTGTTGCAGTTTATTTCTTTAGCACACTAGAAAAAAAAAAATCTCTACTAACATATTTCTTGAAACATGTCTTACCTCTTGCATAAAAAGTTGTGAAATATTGATGTGGAAATACTAATGTGGCTTTTTGAAATATCGTCTTCTTTCTCGAAAGAGACATGGGTATAGCAAAGGTGGAACCTAAGGGCCATTTATGATCATCTATCGCACCATGACAACCATTATTCATTTTTAACAAGCATTTTAAAGCGTATGTAAAATTTATGATTTTCACGAAAAATATCGCCTGGATTGTAAGCCACGTTTTATATGTGTGTCTCAGTATATCTTTTACAAATATATCGTTATATAGAAATAAATTTCGATAAAATATGTTAAATATTGTACATTGAGAAGTACTAAAATGTACCAGGTAGTACTGCGTTTTTTTAAATAAGCTTAGAAAATAAAATATATAAATATAATAAAATAAATTTGTCATGGAAATAAGGGGAATTTTTTAAGGGAAGAATTTTAAAAATAATTTTATACGAAAAATATCGAATGGATTGTACGCCACATTTTATACACGTATATGTGTTCCAGACTATCTTTTGTGAATATACACATTTATAAATTAATTGTTATAAAATTCAATTCAATTTAAAGCTTGAGATAAATATTTTAAGTAAAAGAAAATTCTACTATTGTAATGGCTGCAAAATATAATAAATAAAAATAAAAATAATAAAATTTTGTATGAATCACCATAAAATCAAAATAACACATAGAGCACGTCTCGAGCTGGAAAATAGGAAAACCCGTCATCAACAACTGTAAATAAGAGTAGATAAGGGGATTCATGCAACCAGTGTATTGTTTTGATTTGATTTTAATTTATATAAAAATTGTATTATTTCAATAGTCTATTATTATTATTATTATTATTATTATTGTTATTGTTATTATCATTTTCTAAAACATAAATGGAGTCATAATATTACATAATGTTACAAAAAGCAATAAATAAATGAAATAAAATAAAATGAAATGAAATAAAATGAAATGAAATGAAATGAAATGAAATGAAATAAAAATAAATTGTTGTGACAACGCACAGAAGATTCCGTACAATAATCATAATAACTAAATTGAATTAAAAATTGGGGATCACATAGCACAGTAATATCATTAAAATTTGTTTTTTTCGCTTTGAAAGCCAGTGTTGAATAGAGTACGACGCCCATGTTTTTATGTATTTCCAAACCGTTTGTGTTTTTAAAAGCTACTATTTGGTTTAATTACGGAAAAATCTTGTCCATAAATCATTATCAACAATCATTTCATATTTTCTCGACTACAGGTGCCACCTGCACTCCCCAACGCCTTTTCTAAACGCCCTCAAATCTAAATTTGTGCGTAGCGGTAAAATCCGAGCTTCTCAAAAACTATTTGACATAGGGTGATCGCCATGGTTTTCTTGCAAGGTTTAAATTAACTTCCTTTACCTAATGTTTCTTTTTTAATATTTTAATTTCAAGTGAGGGAACATATTTTTGAATTACATTTTCTACAATCTCTGTATAAACGCCACACTTTGACGAACATTCTAAGGATTGAAGACTTCTTGACTTCACAAAACATTTATTACATTAAAACATCACAAGGCACACATAACACATTTACAGGATGAGGTTTGAAGACATTAACTTCACATATACAGGCGAAATATACACCTTGGTTAAGGTGTTCAACATTTTAAGTGCCAACGGTGTGACATTCCTTATGTCGGGCTAATACACAACTCCCATCGGGGGTAAGAAAAGATGTTCCAAGAAAGGAATTAATAACAAATAGCGCCCTCTGGGATCTGAAAAGCATAGCGAAGGAAATGGTGGGTTACAACACCTAAAAGTAAAGGAACTGTACTTTTGAGTTCTGATAACGAAAGCTTTCAAATGTTATTCCACACGATGCACAGAGAAAATATTTTGTTTCAATTAACTTAATTAACTACTCTACATTTTCATAAATTTATTTTTGAATAATACACCTATAAATATGTGAGTCAATAGACTTTATTACTTCACTTATTTGAATTTTCCACCTTCCATCAATTACAAGTAAAACTGCTGCGACAGACTGACAGGCAGACAAAGGAAGAAATTATAATGGTTATGTTTTTACTTTTTAAGCACATAATCTTAAAAATTAGTAATAGTTTCAAAAACATAATAAACACGCACACAAATAATCCTGCTTGAGAAAGAATTTTTCGTCGATTTTTTATTTCATAGAGTATTAGTCTGAAATATGAAAAATAAAAGAATTCATAAAAGTATATCTTCAATCTGGATCTTTTAATAAGTTTACTGCAAACAAGAAGTCAAAAAACAAATCTGAGTTTACGAAATCATGTACTTATCACTATTTCAAGATATTTTAAAATATTTTCTTAAGATGTGAGAAAAATCAACGTTAGCATATTGCTTCAAAAATGTTCTCACTGAAAAAAAAAGTTGTGAAATATCGATGTCGAAACACTAATGTTGCTTTTGTAAAATATGTCTTCTTTTATAAAAAAGGCACGAGTCTTGCAAAGGAAGAGCCTAAAGGCCATTTGTGATGAAGCACCAAACAATGACATCCATTATTCATTTTTAAGAAATACTTTAATGCCTATGCATAATTTATTAACTTAATGAGTAATATCGTCTAGATTTGAGCTCTCATTTAAATTTTTGTTGTTTCTAATATTTGTATTCAGCACATATTAATAAAAATATACAGGGTGTTCAAAACGACAAACTCATAGGGGTAACACTAGACATAAATAGAATGAAAAATAGCTCAATCATGTCATTAAAAGTTGTTATTTCGACTTTGAAAGCCAGTGTTGGATAGAGTACGTCACTCATACATTTATGCGTGTGCAAATCGTCTGTCTCTTTAAAGATTACTTTCTTTGTTAATTACAAACAAATCATTATTGACAACCATTTTATATTTCTGAGAAGACAGGTACCCCCAGGACTACTTTTGAACGATCTCAATTCGAAAGTTGTGTGCAATGGAAAAATACGAGTTTCTTAAAAACTATCTGACATAGGTTAACTGCTGTGGAATTCCTGAAAGGTTTAAATTAACTTGTATTATCCGTAATTGTTTAATTATTTTAATTTCAGTAAATTCAGAAATACAAGTGGGAATACAAATTTTGGAATTACATTTTTGACGATATCTATCTAAATACCATGCCTAAAATTAAAAGAAGTGCATTTTTGAGTACAGCGTTACGAAATTTTCAAAATGATATTCCGCACGATGCACAAAGAAAATCATTTTTTCAAGTAACTTAATGAACTCTTTTACATTTTTCGTGAATTTAATTTTGAATAGTTAATAACCTCTAAATATGTAACTCAATAGCCTTTATTACTTCACACATTTGAACTTTCCATGTTCCATATATTGTCAGTAAAACAGTTGTAATAGTTTGATAGGTAGACACAGGAGTAACTTTTAATGGTTACGTTTTTACTTTTTAAGTACATAACTTAAAAAATTAGTAATTTTTGCAAAAATATAATTCCCACGCACACAGATAATCCTTCTTAAGAAAGTCTTTTTCGTCAATTTTTCCTTTTATAGAGTATTAAGTCAGAAGTATAAAAAATAGGAGTTCATAAATGTTTATCTTCAACTGGGGTTTTTTGGCAAGTTTACTGCAAATAAGAATTCAAAAAATTAATCTGAGTTTACAAAATCATGTGCATGTCAATATTTTAAGATATTTCAAAACATCTTCTTAAGGCATCAGAAAAATCTACGTTAGCATATTGCTTCAAAAAATGTTCTCGGAGAAAAAATATTGTGAAATGTCGATGTCGCAACACTAATGTTGCTTTCGTAAAAGGTGTCTTCTTTTATGTATATGTATATGTACATAAACAAGCGTCTAGCAAAGGAAGAGCCTAAAGGCCATTTCTGATAAAGCATCGAATTATGACAGCCATTGTTCATTTTTAAGAAATACTTTATAGCCTATGTATAATTTATTATTTTAACGATTAATATCGTACAGATTTGAACACTCATTTCATTTTTTATTGCTTTTATATATATTTATTAATTATTTTTTATCATATCTTTATCATTTTTTAACATACCTTATTCATATCTTTCTTTATTTTTTATGTTTATATCTGTTTGTTTTATATTATTGTTTAGAATTAAGAAATATATTGAATCTCAATTGTTCTACTATAATAAAAGTTAAAGATTTTAAGAAAACTTTGCTACAGTGTAAAACATTTGTGCAACGTTATTCCATAAAATTGTTTGGCAGCACTGTCAGAAAAATTCGTCAAAATACACTAAGTTATCGTTATTTTTTCACAAATAATTTCTGTTCTCCCAGAAAACGTATTTGTTCTGTGAGTTCATTCCGAGCGTCGAAAAACGAGGAAAAGTTTCCGTTTCTATCCAGCACGCATGCGCATTGGGTCTGTTAGTAATAAGTTCGAATTTATTTTTAAAATGAAAAACAAAAATATTCTATTGATTAAAATGTCTAATTTAGTTTTAAAAGACAAAAATGTTTTCGAATTTAAAAATAAATAACAATTACTTTCTTTATTCGTTCAAAAATTCTCACAAATAGAACATCCATGTTTTTTCTCTAACATTCTACGTAATATATTTAAAATTCACATTTTTATACTATATTAATACTAAACGTAAAAAAAACCCAGCCACAGTTTCATTAAAGATGAAATCTTTCCGAGATTAACTGCATAATTAAAAGCTTTTTAACGAAATACACCAACCCACACCATATGAAAGGAAGAGTTCTATTTTAACGCACAATCATCATGAGCAGCCGTAGCGCCGTGGATTAGCGTTGGTCTGCTAATCCTGGGGTCCTTGGTTCGATCCCCGCCTCTTCCGCATTGATTTTTTCCAAACTTTTTTCAAGTGACGGATATTTTTCCTCTTTTGACAGAGAAAAAAATAAACAGAAAATCGTCAATATACAGACAATTTCTGGCAGCAGTGCTGCCAGTGCATTTTCTGTGAAAAGACGGAAGTTTTTTTGAGAGTGAGCTGCTGTCTCCATTTTATGGAGTTTTTTTTTTTTTTTTTTTTTTTTACTCAAAAGTTGAGTAATTTAAGCATATATTACAGGTGTAACTTTGAAAAGTTTCACCGGTTATATCGATTGATGTACTCCAGAAAAATGGAGGCAGGAAGGCTGTAACCAATTTTATGGAGTAACGTTTCACAAATGTTTTACTGTGTTTTGAAAATTTATTAAAATAGATAAAATTATTAAAAATAGTATATGTTTATTGATTAAATTGGATTAATTATATTAAAATTGAACTTTTGTTTAAATAAATCCCCAATCTCACTTCTCCTAGCGGAATTTCATTTATGCGTGATCATCTAAGATAAATTTTATTAATATTAATTAATAAATTATGAATGAAAATTACTTTCTATGCTGTAATTTAAAGATATTTATCACATTTGTTTCATAACTAAAATGTCTTGAAATGGGAAAAGATAACAAATAGAAAGTCGAAATTACAATTTAAAACTACAGTTAAAGATGCAATTAGCAACGTTGAGATATGATGTGCATATTATAAGATTATACATTACAAAAATAATTAGTATAAGTTTATAATAATAAATTTACATATAAGTTTACAATAATAAATTTTATATAGGTCAGAGTGAATAAAAGGAGAAAATTATTTGAGTCCCATGCATCCCAAATAATGTCCCATTCATCTCATCTAAAAGGATGATTGAGATAGAAAGGGATTTTTTAAAATTTTAATTAATAACTTTAATAATAATAATTCAGACTAAATATATGTAGTCAAACACCTTATGTATGAAAGATAATATGCAATATTGATAACAACTTAAAAAAAAATTAAACTTAATATTTTTTGAAAATGTCCCATAGATCCCCCATTTCCCCCAATAATGAATGAGATTTTGTATGAAAAACTTCTAAATAGGCTCTTGATGAAAAACAGTCACATTTCTTTAACCCATTAGTGCCTAGCGTCCCATTTTTGGGACAGTTTAAAAAAATTCAAGTAAGCGCATTTCACACCAGTAAAAAAGGTGGACAAATAAATACATTCTTCCTCGAGACAAGGTCCTCGATGTATTAAAATAAAAGTTATTCAGGATTTACAAGTGGTGGGAAAAGGCAAATTTTGAATTTTAACGAAGAAACTAATTCAGGTACTAATGGGTTAAAATAGATTATTTTCAAAAAATTAGAGATTAATAAAAATTATAGATAAATTCAATCATTAAAATTTTATTACAATTACAATGACAATTCAATCTCTCCAAACTTTTTGGCTTTCTGTAGATTACTAAATGCGAATGTGAGGAAATTATTTTTAAATTTACTTTTCACAAGTCCTCTTAGAAGAATATTTTCTTGCAAGTTTACTCCAAAATTGAAGTAAAAATATAAAGCTAAGATTAGAATCTTATATTCAATTTTTCAGATTATTTTCTTAATATATGCAGAACTTTACTAATATAATGTATCCAAAATTTGTCACTGCTCGCATAATAAGTTATGAAATATTGATGTGGAAATGCTAATGTGGCTTTTTGAAATATCGTCTTGTTTCATAAAGGAGGCAAGGGTCTAGGAAAGATCAGGCACGTAGCTAGGGAGGGGGCTAAGGGGGCTGAAGCCCCTCCCGAAAGTTTATAGACTTTGGAAAGTTATCTCTAATTACAATAACAAATGACAAATGACAATGTTTTTATCTTCGGTTACACTAAAAAGCTTTAGCTGTTAACACATAAATTTATTCAACTACAGTTATAGCAATTTTTTATCATACTTGCTCATTCAGCTATATCGTTCTTTATTCATATCAACCATTGAAAAAATAAGTAATTTTAACTCTTTGCGGCGCAGAGCAAATTCATTGCTTAAGTGTTGAAATTGATGACTGACACCGGAATTTTAAAACAACTATATTTATAATTAAGAAAAAGCTATTTTGCAGGAATTCGATAAACCGATTTTTTTAAATCAAAATTCCGGTGCCAATGTGGAGTTTGCGATTTAAAATTAAGTGGTTTCATAGATAGACCACCGCGCCGCAAGGGGTTAAAACGAAATTTTAACTGTCTTCTTGCACAGTGCATTTCAATTAGGGTAATTCCATATCATTCATTTGACAAAGAAAAAGTAAGTATAAACACGTATGATGTACACTCTTAAAACGAAAAAGCTGTTTTGGCTTCTCAGGAACAGTGTTGCCAGTGGGCTATTTTTTTAAAACTCAGATTTCTTGATTCGCACCAATATTTTGAAAAGGCGAAATCCCATTTGTTTTCGCCTTTATTAATGTGTCATTAAATAAGGCGCATCTTACTATTTCAAAAAAGTGGTGCCAGTGAAGAATCCGAATTTAAAATAAGTAGCCCGTCTGGCAACACTGCTCAGGAAAGAGCTGTGATTTTTTTCGATCATAAAAGAGTTGTTTTTGAAACGATTGAATCTTCTTGACTTAAATTGGTTATTTAAATAGCTCAACTTCTTATAAATTGGTTAAAACAGCTCGTAAACTCGAATTATTTCATCAACTCTTTTCGAGAAGCTGCCTTTCAAAACGTGAGATGAGTGGATTTCAGCTTAACTTGAGTTATTTTGTGGCTGACTTTTTAAAAGAGTATAAGTTAACTTTAGAAATCAAATATAAAACATTTGCTTGCATGATTTGATCTTCCTTAATTTTGTCTTTCTATATTATATCATGCATACAATGAAAACTTTGATTCGTCAATGTTCAATATTTGTAGAGAAAGGAGTCGAAAACTTTGATAAGTACTATAATGTAACATCATGTGGAAATTAATGATTTTAAAAAAGTATCATTGAAAATGGTGTTATAATTGTAAAGGGCTTTTTATTTAAAAGAAAATCAGTAGCTGTAAATTTTGAAAAGAAGGGTTTGGTTTGAAGAAAAATGATAGGGTATCGAAAAACCTTCAAAAGGGCCATGACAGCCGACGTGACCCAGGCTCTTCACTCAACTTTATTGTAAATTGCTGTTGTATGAATCTCTAATAGAAAGAAAGTGTGCACAGAGACAGAATAGCCTGTTTGACTGGAAAATTTTCTTTATCTTTTGAAGAATTATCAACTTTAGGAATGGATATACCTATGTTAAGGATTTTTTTGACAATTTTTCAAATCTCCTTCTACAGATCCAAAAGGGAACATCTAACATTCTTACAGTCATATTTTGTGTTGAGCAAGAAATGCCGCTCATATGTTATCATAATAATGGTCCCCTAACGTTAGAGAAACTAATAAAAACAAAAACTAAGCTACGAGCACTTTGAAGATTTAGAGCAAAGTTTGGAGATGTTGAACTAAAACGATATATCATAAAAAGCTGCTTCAGCCCAGACTTTCAAAGTAAAATTATTGAAATACACTCGAATATTGTTACTAAAGAATTAATTTACAAAATAAATAACACGGTCTGTTTTACCTTGATTGCTGATGAAATTATTATATTATGTTTCAAGAACAGAACAGCTTGTTTTTTTTTATGTTATATATGTGTGCTATATATAAAATTCACAAAACTTGTATTTCAGGAAGCTATTTTAGGTTTCATCCCAGTGATATTACAACGTTCTGATAAACTTTGTCTCAATATCTCTAAATCTCTCACTGAGGCGTATGAGTTAGCAGTAATTATGGCTTGTTATGTTAGTGGGTCCAGCATAAAATTCGTCAAAAGTACTCCAAAAATTAGATGCGTCCATTGTTGAGGTTAATTGCTAAACTTCACACTGTCCAACAGCATGCTGATTCCCGCCATCCGAAACTGATTTGGAACTGTTGATGACATCTTCCATATTGAAATAAAGATTCTAAGACCAACATTTAAGCAGACAACATGTACAAACCCTCAACTTATACCCACTAAATAATATATTACGCCTATGTAACATTACACCATTATGCTGTCGTTATTCATGGCATAGAAAGTCTTACTCAAAATTTGAATGATAGACACATTTCGAATAAAAACATTCTGATTTCTAAGTACTTCTTCAAAAATTTGTTCCTTCTGGAAGCGGAAAAATATTAGAGAATCTCTTTCAATATTTTCACAATAATGTCACAAGTGAAAGCTGAATATTAATTATGGTGCAGGAGAATTGCTTATGTTTACACAAACACAGAGCCCCACAATTTTTAGAGTATTATAATGCGACGTATTACATTAGGATAAAACACTTGCTGATAGTCTTGGCTAGAATTCTGGTGACAACAGCTAGTGCTGGAAGATCTTTTTCGACAATGAAAAGAAAAAACCGGGAGGCAGTAGCACATTCAATCCCCTCATCAAGTTCATGGATTAGTTCTAGGATTAGTTAAATCTCAATTCGCATACAGTCGGTCTGCCAAGTCATTTCTTGGTGGAAAACATCTGAAAATCCGATTCCATTGTGCTTTCCTGCACCCAAAAGTATGAAAACATGGCGGATTGGGAATGGAGGATTTGGAGCAGGAAAACATAATGGTAAACCTATGTGTCAACGACTAGAATTGGGTTTTTAGGTGTTTTCTACCAAGATATGATTTGGTAGACCGACTGCGTGTTAATATGCGAATCGAGAATTAACTAATCCTAAATTTTCATCCGTGAAATCAGTAAGGTGATTGTCTGTGCTGCCGCTCCCCGGTCTATGAGCCTACCTTTTCTTTGAAGTGTTATGGTTGATGAAAAACTAAGTAGTTTTACAAGGATTTTTATTCGTTGGGACCATTACAGTAAATACTGATTAATCATCCTCAGAAGGCTGAGAAGAAGTCATGAATATTGTTTCTGTACCATTAGTAAACTTATTGTACTAAGAGTACTGCATTTATAATTATTCTAATTCTAATAAGAGAATATGAAATATAAATACTGTTTTTATGAGTACATATATCCGTTACAATTATTATTTCTTTGGGGGGAGGAGGTAACATGTGTAATAAATTTCATCTACGGATTAATCATTTTAAGACCCTGCGGTCGTAATGCGAGATACTCGATACTCGCTTGCTAATATTAATCCTGTGCTTTAAACCTATTCAAATTATTTGCATTTCATTCATTCATCTTTTAACTTTTTTTCTTATAGGATACACGAGTGTCATCTGGAAATAATTTAGTTTGTGCTTTTTTATTTTCATTGTAGTTTTCCCTACATTTCCTGTTTTTAAAAACCATATAAATTGCCAAAAAAGTGAAAAAATATGAATTAACATATTTTTACATGAATATCAAGTATCTTATGCAGAAATATATCTTAGGTTAGATCTTGTTTATTTTTTTTCTCTCGTGTTAAACCATGCAAATTACGTTTGTTAGATCAGAATTTTTTTTTTCCCAAGATTCAGCCCCCTCCGAAAAGAAATCCTGCCTACGGGCCTGGGAAAGATACAACCTAAGGGTATTTTATGATCACCTATTGCACCATGAAAATCATTATTCATTTTTAACAAGCTTTTTAAAGCACAAGTTAAATTTATCATCTTAAAGAAAAATATCGCTTGTATTGAAAGTCGTATTACATTATATGAAAATTATAGGATATTTTTTATTTAGGCAAACATTTACATAAATAAATTCCTATAAAATAAAAATTAATTTAGGTAAAATCAATTGTAGTACAGTTTTTAATAAGATAAAAATGAAATATGTAAATACATAGCAAAATAAATATTTTTGGCAATAAAATCTGCTTTTATAAAGTAGTGAAAACAACATTTTTCAGTTATTTTAAACAGTGGTATTCAGTTGCATTTATATGTACAATTTAACAGAAAATATGCAAATTATTTAAATTTCTTTTGATAGGAAAAAGATGTTGCAACTTTTACCAATAAAATTCTTGTTATGTAAACCCATTTTTTTTTTGTTTGAATTTTTTCAGAAAAATGTGAAATACATCGTCTTAAAAAAGAAAAAAAAAACTTTTCCGCTGAAAGATTCCTGACTTTATAGAAAGTACCAAATATCGTGGACACTTTTGTAAAAATCTTTTTGTAAAAGTAAGCAAAAAAAAGCAAAGATTGTATGTTTATTTTTTTTAACATTATGCAAAATTTCTGTAAACAACACATTGCTTATCTCTCTGATTGCATAAAATTTTGTGAAATACTAACGTCGAAATGATTTTTAAAGAGAAATATCGTTCCCTCAGAGGTGAACATTAGACTAGATATGATTACTCATTTCACAATGAAAATCATCATTTATTTTAAATAAATCTGTGTGGATAATTTATAATTTTTGCAAAAAATGCCATCTGGATAAAAAGTCATTTTTTTTACATGCAGAATTTAGGATAGTTTTATTTCGACATGCATTTATATACTTCTGCTCCTTTAAAAGTATATTTACATCAATCAGTTATTATGAAGTATTTATAATGATAACCTTTATGGAGTAAAAACTATCTCGTTACAAAGTATTCACAATCACTGTTTTTATTTTTTGAAACAGCGATATTTATATGCATTTATGCATACAAATTTAGTGTGAAAATGCAAATTGTTAGATTTACTTTGCTTAGATTTGATTTGATTTACTATGCTGAGATGCAAAATAAATTTTAGCGTTATTTTTATCAATAAATTTTCTCTTACAATTGTTTATGTTTTAGTTTCTGATTAAAGTGTCTGAAAAATTTTAAAGTACATCATATTTAAAAAACTCAATCACAGATATATTTCTGATTTTATAAAAAAATATGAAATATCGAAAACAGGTCTGTTAAGAAAGAAAATTATATCACATATTATACATTCTGTCTATATTTTGCGCATAATGGAATATGTAAAAAAGTAAACCTGATGATATAAGATGGGAAACATAACAATCGTTTATTATTATTATTATTTTGCACGTGCATTTAATATATGTAAAAATTATGTAGCAAAATATTGTTTCAGAATCTTTTTCCCAGATCGTATAAAGCATTTTGAAATACTGACGTCAAAATGCTAAATGATTATTTAAAAATACCTTACTTTAAAAAAGATAGATAGTTCTAAAAGAGGTGAACCTAAGACTTTTTATAATCACCGATATAACCATGACAACAATTTTTCATTTTAAAGAAGGATTTAAAACTCTATGGAAAATTTATGATTTTTAAAAAATATGTCACCTGGACAAAAAGTAATATACTTTTATGTGCAATGTCTAGGATTTTTTATTTAAGTATATATTTATATAATTATGCTCCTATAAAAATATATCTATGTAAATTAATTAATCTGTCGTGTTTGCAATAATATAGATAAAATACATAAAATAATTTTATGAATAAGATAATAAAAATGTAACCAAAACAAAATAAATATCTTATGAGGGTAAACAGTCTCTTTGCATAGTATTCAGTGTCACTACTTTGCTTATATAATTCCATTGTGATATAGCAAAATATTACAATTAATTTTGCTTAAAAGCAAAATAAAATTTTGTGTTACTTTTATCAATAAAATAGCTGTTACGAGTATTTTTTTCTTACTTTCGGATTTCTTGAAAATTTTAGATAGCAATAATTTAAATTCACATAACTCAATAATTGTGGTTTATTAGTAATTTTGTAGATAATAAAAATGCAAACACATGCTAACATAAATGCCTTAAGAAAGTAAAATATCTTTTTATTGATTAAAGTATTCACCATCACTGTTTTCGCCTTTCTAAACATCGATATTTGCATGAATTTCTTTATACAATTTTATTTTATAAAGAAATTTCGCTTTTATGTAATGTTGCAGATTGTAAACAAGTACTCACATATCAAAATAAATGCCTTACGGCAGTAAAATATCTTGCTACAAAGTATTTACCATTACTGTTTTCACCGTTTTATCACGTTAAGTGGCGAGTGACTGGCACTGAAAATAAAGGAAATATATTGTTTTAAGTAATTATAAAGAAAGTATAATTCGGTAGTAAATACAAGTTAGTAAATTTCAAATAATTTTTCACTAATAATTTAAAACAAAATAATTTTTTTTTAGCTTTATATCATAATTTATATTGTCAGTGTCCGGTGAATGATACAGCCTAAATGGAAAGTTGAAAGTCAGTCACTGGTAACTGACGTGACCTCAATGTGTTAAACAGCTGTATTTATATGCATTTATTTACATATTATTACTGTGATTATGCAAACTGTTAAAATCTACTTTGCTTAAATGCAAATCAAAGTTCAATGTTACTTTTATCAATAAAATTTCTGTTAAGATTACATTTTTTTTTCTCTTTACATCTTAAAATCCTTAACGAACATTGTCTTAATTTTACATGATACAAGAATTATAATATGTTTGTAATAATACAGATAAGAAAAATGTAAACACATAAAAAATGAACGCATTAAAGGAGTAAAATACTTTATTTGCTAAGTATACACATGCGCAATTTTTATTGTTTTAAACTGCGATATTTAAATGCAGTTCTTTATACTTTTTTTATTCTGATAATGCGAACTTAAAAATTTACTTGGTTTCAAAGCAAAATAAAATTTAGTGTCATTTTTATCAATGAAAGTTCTGCTAAATTATCCCATTTTTAGTTTCGGATTTTTTAGAAATCTTTAAAAACATAACATTATCATAATTTTACATAAGCCAATTATTATGGCGCGCTTTGCAATAAAATACTTAAGAAAAATCTAAACATAACAAAGTAAATGCATTATGGAGTAAAATATCTCTTTGCAATGTATTTATGAAAATTTAGTAACCTGAGTATTTATAAGAAAAATAGAAACCCATAATAAAATAAATATACTATGGGAGTAAAATAAATATCTTTGCTAAGTAGTCACCAGAACAGCTTTCAGTCTTTTAAACAGCATTATTTATTGACAATTCTCTAAATAATTTTATAGTCATAATGCAAACTTTAAAATATACTTGGCTTAAAAGCAAAATAACATTTTATGCTACTTTTATCAATAAGAGTTCTGTAACAATTACCCTTTTTTAGCTGCGGAATTTTAAAAATATCTTAAAGAACATTAGCATAAATTTACACAAGCAAATTAATATGGCGTATTTTCAATAAAATACTTCAGAAAAATCTATACACATACTGAAGTAAATGCATTATGGAGTAAAATGCCTTTTTGCAAAATATTCACTATTACTGTTTTTTTTTTCAAACAGCTATATTTATATGCATTTTATACACAATTTCATTGTAATGATGCAAAATATTAACATTCATTTTGCATTGATGCAAAAAAAAAAATTGAGTGCCACATTTATCAATAAAAATTCTGTTACGATTACTCATTTATTGGCTTCGGATTTTTAAAAAAAAATCTTAGTATGTCTTAAAATAAAATATGTTCTCTTAAAATAAATTCAATCACTGAAGAATTCGTGGCAGAAAAAAAAAAAAAAAAAAAAAAAAAAAAAAAAAAAAAAAAACCAACAAAGTTATCAAGTGTGGAAAAGTTTTTAAAACTATTTTAGATTAC
>CAXHSM010001287.1:0-26000 GCA_964019185.1 Maratus speculifer | reverse complement strand
GTTGATTCTTTGATGAAATTTGCATTTAAGGACATTTGTGTATTTTCCACAATCTTTTGTAAATATTCGCATATTTTCCATGATTTTCGGTAAAATTCACGGATTTACTACAATTTTTTGCCAAAACTCACATATTTTACTCAATTTTTTGATGAAATTAGAGTAATTTTCCAGATCTTTTGACAAAAATCACATTTTGTCGCGACTCTTTGAAAAAAATCGTGTATTTTACAAGACCTCCCGATGAAATTGCATATCTTATATGATCTTTAGATAAAAGTGTGTTTTTTCCTGCAATCCTTTGAAGAAAATTGCATTTTTCCCCACAATGCTTTGATGAAAATCACATTTCTCCCACAATCCTTTGACGATGAAAATCGTGTTTCTCCTGCAATCCTTCAAAAATCGTGGGGTTTTTTCCCCCGTGATCCTTCTCGAAAATCACATCTTTTTCTGCGATCCTTTGATGGAAATGTCATTTTTGTCACGATTCTTTGACGAAAATTGCATCTTATCCCAGTAATCCTTTGACAAAAACCAATTTTTTTTTTTTTTTTTGATCTTTTGATAAAAATCTATGTTTTTTTCATGATTTTCATGATCTTTTGGCAATTTTTTTGTTTTTTCTGTGATCTTTTGAATAATTTTTCCAAATTTGATGCTGTTCATACTCTAATTTTTGATGTATTTCATCCGTTACTGCTACTCACCCCCCCCCCCACCCCTCCATTAAAAAATTTCATCAATTTGAATGCATATTTGCATTGATTCCAAGAATGATAAAATTTCAGTACCGAAAAAATGGCATTCTACGAATTTGCAGAAAAGTGACATGTCTGTTATAGCCAATTTTTTAAATTTTTGGAGTATTTTTGAATTTTAGGTTTAAACAACTGAAGTATTTCAAGTTTTTATTTTGTAATATAGGGCAGTTTCATATGACGTCACAGATCGACCATTGGAGGTCAAGCAATCGTTGAACGGCAGGTGTGATTGGTAGCAGAGAGGATTATGGGTGCGGCTGAAAGTGAATCGCCAGCATTTGATTGGCAGATTGAAAGTAAAACAGCTGATTGCAACGGCCCTATATCCTTATTGTAAAAATACTTACCAGAAGCTACATAATGACATTGCACATCATTTAAAAAACAACTTCTATAATTTTCAGATAATTGCAATAACTCTTTGAGCTATTGTTTATTGAAGCAATAACTCTTTTAGCTATTCTTTATTGAAACTAACATCCTTTGGAGAGATTAAATTTTTACTCTCAAAGGGATATTGACTGACATCAATCTTGAAAGCTTTAATGGCTGACTGTTTGCAAATATGTCCTACGACTTCCATGATAAGGCATTTTTTCTCATCATATACTAAGTGGATCAGAGGATCTTCGCTTTCGAAAAATGCAGTAAACTGTAAATAGTTTGGCACTAGATACAATAAACAGTAACTGACATTTCATTGTTTTCTCTTTCAAATATTCAACAAAACTTTTGTAGCTGACTGTATTTAGTGTCCTTTGTTCTTTTCTAGATAGAATACATTTCAAGAAATACTTGTGGAGACAATTCTATTATTCTAACAACCAATTTGATGCAGGTTCCAGAGTATCTGCTTGGCACATGTTTCATAAACCTATGTGCAGGAACACTTAGTTTTTCCTGTATAAAGCTAAAATCTTCCTCAGGCTATTGACAATCCTTTGCAGAAAAAAAAAAAAAAGTTGATAGGTACATTTTTTTTTTCAGATATCTGTTTATCTTTTAACTGTTACTAAGAAACAAATTAATGTGGAATGATACAGATCAGATTGTTAAAATCAGAAAAGTTCCTACTTGCAACAGGATGTTGTACGCTAAGAATATTATTGGTTCCTAATTCATCTTCAAAATATGCTATTATTAGTCCTTTCTTCTACTATGACCAGTTATGTGCTGCCATCTAGGGCATTAAATTTTTAACAAATCTAAATTTTCATGATAAACTTTGTAACAATTTCAGAAAAATTTAATTTAAACACAAAATAGATTTAAAATAGGGACTTTTAGGGACCCCTTAGTGAAAAAAGGGACTTTTAGGGACCAAGTTAAAAAATAGGGACCTTTTAGGGAAATAGGGCCCAACTGGCAGCCCTGTATTTGTTTCAATTATCTAAATGGCTGATACCACAAAGCTTTTTCCTGATACACTAGCTTTTTACTGCAATAGCTTCATCTACTTCAGTAGAACGGATATTTTCTTTCTTTGGTTTGGTACATTGAAAAATTAGAAATTGACTGATAAAGCTGCTAAACATGTTTTTCTGATAGAGTACTTTAATAAGACAGAAGTTAACTTAGCTTGCATCCAAATTTGCTTAAAAAAGTTATGTAATACAATTATTTTTATTTTAATTAAACTACTGAATTTTGAATTAATTTTAGACATCTGATTTGTAGTTTTCCATGCATTTTGTGTTAATAAAAAATTTTCCATAGCCAAAAATTCTACCTTTGAATCATTTACATGAATTGTGTAATATTATTAATGTATATTAGTACTACTTATAATATTAATGTGAGTGTATGCATAATTTATATATTATAAATTAAAAGGAAAGTCATATGTAACAATAGTGTGTGAGATATTTAAAAAAAATTATTTAAATTTTTAAAAAATCAGATTTAAATAATAATAATAATAAAAAAATAGATTTCTTTGATTTTAATTTAAAAAAAATAAATAGTAATAAAAAATCACGAACCCTGCTTTCTTGTAATTTTAAAGGTGGAACCACAATCAGAGCCCCCCCCCCCCCACACACACACACACAATGTTGCACCTCGCAGTCTTTTGGTTAAAAATATTCCTGCCCCTCATCTAAAAAATATCACCTTGTCTATTCCCCTTTTAAGTCAAAAAACAATGTCTCAGGGCCTGATTATCCAAAAGGCACTTGAAGCAAGAGCTTCCTTTCTAAAATTTAAGAGGGCCCCGAAAATTGGCTTTGAAATGAGTCCTCTAATTCAATTTTTAATTTCATTATGGCGCATTTTTAATTTTTGGGAAAGGGGAAAGTTTGTTCAATGTAAGAGGAAATCCACATACTGCTTCAGGAAACTTATTTAAACAGGAAATATGAATATGATCATAGATATAGAATGTCAATTAATCATATTGCATTCTAACATTGACCTGGGTAGTGGTGTACACAAAAACTACATGTATTAAAACTATCTGTAACCGTATAAAGGAAACATAAAAAAAAAAAACCCTGTTAAATGAAATATATGTCAACTCGCATGTGAACTCTGGGAATTATATTAGTAGAATTGATGAGCTTCTCATGAGCAAAATTCAGAAAACTTTTACCAAATAAAAGGGGGCTCCGAAAATTATACTGTACTCAGGACCGTAGCTAGAAATGACTAATAGGGGGGAGGCGCATAATTTTTTTTTCTCTCTCTCTGACGCAGAAAGATAAATTAATGCATATTCACATTTTAGGTACTATGTTTCTTATTAAACTGTTCTAATAACTTTATTTTATGCTAAGAAAAGTATAAGATGTTGAAAATTTTGAATGTATAACTGGTGCAAAATTAAGCTTCATGTTAGCTTCATATGTACAAATAGGATGAGGGAGTATTAAAATACTTATTTCAGACACAATTTAGTAATTCTGCAAAACTGTGAAAGTGTGTCAAAACTAAATTCGATGTTTAAACAGAATGTCATTTGAATTTTCGGAACAAAAATTCATTTAGTGATTTTGGAATCTTTTCCAGAGGGGGCTCAAAATATTTTAGTGGTGGATAAGCCGCCCATAGCTACGGTTCTGACTGCACTTCCCCTAGATTAAAAGATTAAGCGGGCCCTGTAATGCCCTTTCTGCCTTTTTAATATCTTGTCCTGTAAAGAAAGCTTTTAATTATTAAAATTACTTTAAAAAGTCAAAAATTTTTATTTAAATAATAATTTAAAGAAGTTTTAAAATATGCCCTTGCGTATCTAAAATATCACTGTTCCCATCACCAGCACCCTACCCTTTTATAAACCTGGGGAAATTGTCTAAAAAAAATTACATTTTCAAAAAGACAAAAACAAAAAACTACGAAAAGTCCGTGAATCATTTTTTGAGATGCCTAATTTATCATTGCGTGCATTTCCGCTACACTGACCACTATTGTTTAGAGTAATTTATAACTCTGGGAAAAAGACTACACACACGATCTGCTCATACAGAAAAAATATTTAGAGGCGCTGGCACTCTACTTTAAGCAACAATCGTTTCAAATGCTTTATTTCGTTTTATTATTATTTTTTTCTCTAAGTCATAAATAATCACTGTAATATCCACGGAGAATAGAACTAGTCATTGACGGACATGGACAGCTTATAACACAAAATTAGATGTACACATAACAAGACATTCATCATTCAAATTATATTTATTTATGATTAACAACATCCCTATTTCTTATCTTGGCTGTTCTCAACTTTGATAATATCTTTTTCAGCATTTCTTCCATGAATAAGCTCTATTATCGCCATAATAATAGAATATAAAGTACCAGTTCATTATGTATTCAAAGTTAAGCTTATTTTATTAAAGTTAGGTCAATAACGAAGATTAAGACTTTTCTCCCAAAATTTTCTAACTGTTGTACACCACGATCGAAACAAAAATAAAGATTTAAATAATAACATTTTGATGCTCGATTTTTACACAAAATCATGAAAATAACTTAAAAATACGTTTCTTCCAAATTCCAAATGCTGTATTTAAATTCAAACAAACAATCATTTTAAAAATATGTAATGTTGATGAGAAACATTTTAAAGAAGTGAAATGACGACAGCAATTTAAAAATATGGTTTCAAAATAATAACAGACTTATTACAATTAAAGTAAACAATCATTTTACCTTAATCGACATACTAATTGTTACATTTAATTAATATAAATAAATCCGACGTTATTTTTATACTCATACTGCATAATGATTGCCTTAACTATTTGTCAATAACTATTTGCTCATACTTATTTAACGTCTCACAAACGGAGCATATATATATATATTCAATGATCAAAATTTACACTCACTGATTTCTTTTAACATATCAAAAAAGTTATGCCTGCGGAGCATATTATTAATTACAAACTGCTATACACACACACACACACACATATTATATCTATATTTCAATTATTAAAATTTGAAGCAAATCAAGTGCAAAAGAAAATTAATAATTACTGATTTAATAATAGAAGAAGAGCAAAAACTTACCTTAAAATACACCGAATTATCAGACTTCTTAAAGAGTATCCCATTTTATCACAGTAATTTTCTCACAAAAAAAGACTTTGATTAATATTGATATATTTGCACATTTTCATGGTTTAGAATTTCAGCAAGCTCATTTGAAAAGAAAACAAAAAATTGGCAGCATAAATATTTCCACTGAAACACTTCACAAAAAAGTTTCACAAGTTTAAAAATCCGCGGTTAAATATCCTCGTTTAGATGTGTATTGTTTGTTTTGATATAAATGAAATAAAGTATGGAAATCGTATAGATTTCTTTTCTAAGTCAGCCACACAAATAAAAGCTTCTTGCACTTTTCCTTTTAGAAGTAGAAAAGCACGTTTTTCTAAAATTGTTGTCATTCTCCGACACAACTTAATGCACCTGAGCATGAAATACTGGAAGGCAGTTTTATCACGTTTTCTAAATAAATCCTCAATTGTTTAGTGACTTGTTTAATTTCATATCAATCCAATTTATATCAGTAATCCAAATTTAAGCATCAGAATTTATTTACTTGATTAATATTCGAACAATAAAAATTCCGTCACACACTCCGCGGGCATCACAATAGAGAGATCCACAGCTCCCGTAAGGTACATAGTTCTTCGTCCGGTGATCTAAAACTTCTATTTAGCTAGCTGAAGCGTCGCTGTTTTGAAATCGGCAACGACGGCGGCTGTTGCAGGGTTGCCACGCATAACAGTCTGCCGCCAGAGAATGACATAAACTGGAAAGTTATTTTGTCGCCAAATGGCGGGCAGTCAACCTAAACATGAAGTTAGTTGCTACGCCTGCGCTACTATTCTCTCAAGTTAGATACATTTTTATAATCTATAAACACTGATAATGTAGTAGATATTTTCTTGTTAATAATGTTTATTGGAATTTTTTTAAATAAATATTTCAGACTGCAGTTTTTTTTTTTTAAAATCATGAATAAATTAATTAGTTGGTGGTTAATATTTTAAATAATTATAATAAAATAGTATTTTTTTCCTTCAATAATCAAAACAATGATAGATTATATATAGATTTCAGTTAAACTTTAACAAGCTGTTCTCTTTAAACATATTTTTATTAGAGAAAAACTAAATTTTCCCCGAGGAAATCAAAAGAAAACCTTAAAAATATATGTATTCTAAATATTAATAACCAAAATTATTATTAATAGCCGTAAACTTATCATCCATTCGCCCTAGATATTTCTTTATTGGGTAAAAAGTACAGTTTCTTATAGATTATCAAAAGTAAACTTTTTTGTATATATTTATTCTAAAAATTAATTATATTATAATGGGTTTAAACAAATATATTTTCAACTTTTATATTTCATTTAAATATTCAAACATCACTAATATTCTCTAAAATACATATGTTCGCTCAGTTGAGACTTTAACTGCGGCTTAACTTTTCAAATTACTATTTAAAAAATAGTACTTACTGCTTAGAAACTTTATTAAAAGCTGCAAGGTTGTATGAATATTTTTTCAATTAAGTTAGCATTAATAAACAAATAGAACACAAACATTAACAAAAGCTGTTAAAAAAGAAAAATAACTGATATTAAATACTGCGATACTGAGATTAAGATTTTAGGTTTATCCATTCAGTGATTTTTCGATCTAAATAAGACAAAGTACTTTTCCAAGGAAGAGACGCGACTCGTTGTTTAGGCTCGAGAAAATTAGTTGACTTGCAATTGGGCTACTCTACTGATATTAGATACTGCGATACTGAGATTAAGATTTTAGGTTTATCCATTCAGTGATTTTTCGATCTAAATAAGACAAAGTACTTTTCCAAGGAAGAGACGCGACTCGTTGTTTAGGCTCGAGAAAATTAGTTGGCTTGCAATTGGGCTACTCTGCGCTTGAAGACGGCCTTACCGCGGGAAATTATTTTCCATAAAATTTGCTCGAGCCAATTCACTGTAAAAAAAAAACAAAAAAAAAACCCTGGCAATCAGGATTTCCGAACTTAAAATAAATTTCATAATGTTCCAACTACTAGAATCTATCTTTAAAAAAAATGCACAGTTTTTTCCAATGCTACAAATGGTAGAAAATAAAATAAGTATGTTTCTCAGTATTATTACACTTAGATTGTTATTATTATTATTGTTATTATTTTTTAAAAAAAGGTTTATTACCAAGGACACTTGAAAAAATCTGCATAATTTAAAGGAAAAAAAAACACTCTGGATTCATTACGAACTTTCTGTTATTTTTCACAAATTTTAAAATATTAGATACTGGATTTACAGACATTTTCAGAAAATAAAAAGTTATTTATTGGCGTCCTAGCTGATCGGGGTTTTTCTTTTTTTCCTATAAAATCAACAGGATTTGTTTAACAGTTTGTTAACGTTAAATCTATTTATTTATACATATATAAAACAGTTTGTCCTGACTGGCTGATAATCAACGCACAGCTCAAACTACTGAACGTAGAAACATGAAAATTGGGTAAAATATACTTCTTATGGTGTAAGCGTGCACTAACGTGGGATTTTTGAAAATTGCTCCTCTGAAGTGGAGCAGCGGGGAGGAGGAAGGGGTCAAAAATTCTGGAAAATCTTCCTGTGTCTCAAAAGCCTTTTAAGGTAGCAGCGTGAAATTCCAGAAAGTATATCGACTAAAGAATAATTAAACACATATTTCAGAGATTTTTGAAATTGTACCCCTGAGGGGGTTAAAAAGGGAGATCGAACAATTTAAAACATTTGGCACATCTCAGCAGTCGTTTTAAGTAGAAGCGTGAAACGGAAAAAATAAATCTATTTAAGAATGTTTAAAGACGTTTTCAGCTATTTTAAAATTTCCACTACTCAGTGGGTTAAAAGGAGAAAAAAATTCAAAACTTTTTTGGACCCATCTTGTGACATATTGTCAGAAAGATCACGGACCGCCTTCAGCCCCAACAGTGGCCGCGAGGTTCTGACCTCCAAACTGGTAGACGGTAGGTGCTGGGTTCAAACCCAATCACGACTGTCGGCCAAACCGCTCGGAGTTTTCCGTGGTTTTCTTCGAACCTTGCGTAAATACGGGTTAGGTTCCCTTAGAAAGATCCCCACAGAGGGCATCCCACCCCATAGGGCCTATATCCCATAGCGTAGATAATTGGCCGACATAAATACAAACAAACACGGGCCGCTTTCACATTATGAACCTTCCTTCTCGCACCCCAATTTACCCGCCCGGTGGGCAGTTTTCAAACTTTTTTCAAATTGTAGTGCTTTATCATTACACATCGGATATTTTTACGGAGCCCTTTAATAAATATTATTTATAATATATGAAAATTTCAAAGAACGATAAGTTTTGTACGGGGAGGTGTGATAGTTGAAAACTTGTCGGGCAATTTTCTAAATTTGTTTACACTCCTCATGAGATATATCATTGGAAAACTCCCTGACCATTATTTTAAATTATATACCTCCATTGCCTCTGCCTTTGCTTTGCCTCAACGGGAGGGGGGCACTTTTTTAAATTTAGCCGACACCTCTTTTGTGATACGTTGTTGGAAAGCCCTGTAACCATTTATTCATGTTATGCACTTCCAGATACCTTCCCCACAATTTGTCTCTTTCGGGGTTTTAGTTATCGTATTCCATCAAGAGGTTTTCTAATAATTGGAAAATTATCGAACTGATCTCAATGACGTAGAAATAGCAATAAAAAATGTTGACCCCATTTACCATTCATTTAGTTCCTGTTTTTTCCACCAGGTGTGCCTTTAATTCTTTTTTTTTCTTTTTTGATAGTTTGCTGCTAATTGTCAAAAAATTCTAATTTTGCTACATAAACTTCCTTATCTTTTTATATTTACTCACGTCTTTTCAATATTTTGCAACCAGGGTATACCATCACATGACTTTTCTATTATTGTGGCTCCTTTTAGCCTTTCTTCTGCCTTTTTTTTTTTTTTTTTTTTATTATTATTATTCCATCCGTTTTTAGTTGCCATGTATTTATTAAAATCCTTCATAAGCAAATAAGAGCGATTATTTTAATGATAGATTGTAGGCTATCTTGATTGTACATTCTCGGAAAATCGATGACTGTATAGATTGTGTTTTTTATGATGACGATTTTTTTCGATTGGTCAGTTTTTGAGAATCGTCCATCCCTGGCCATATCCTAGCTGCAGTTTTAGGTAGAAGCATGAGATTCAAGATAACAAACCTATTAAAAATTATTAAACAATTATTCCAAGGACTTTAGAAATTCCCCCGTCCAAAAAGATTAACAAGAGGTACGAAAATTTAGGCCATTCCGCGATACTCAGCAGTAGTATTAGATAGAGACATGAATTTGATGTTACCTAATCTACTAAAATAAACTTTAACATGTATTTTATCTATTTTAGAAATTCCCACCTAAGCGGGTTTAATGGAATGTTCACATGTTTAGGATATTTCACGATAATGATATATATATAACGTGTTTTTTCACTATTTCTTGTATTTAAATTGTTATAAGTCAAGACCCGTTAAAAGTTAATGGTTCAAACGTGAAAAAAATCATTTTCAATTGTTTTACTTTAATTTTGATTCAGCAACAATGTAAAAAAATCTGTTAAATTTACGGCACAGCAATGTTGCCAGCAGGCTTTACCGTAAAAATTGCAGTAAAATTGGATGCAATAAAAAAATTACATCTAATTTTACTACAATTTTTCGGCAAAAACTGCTGGCAACATTTCCGCCAGCAGTTTTTGCCTTAAATTTAAAGGATTTTATTTATTTATTTATTATTATTATTATTATTATTATTATTATTATTATTTTTTTTTTTTTTTTACAGTGAAATTAAAATATATATATATATATTTATTTTTGAAAATATGATTTTTTTTAAAAATGTACATCATTGTTTTTTAAATTTTCATTTTAAATTAATTTTTATTTAAATTATATATTTTTTAATTGCTGAATCAAAATTAAAATTTACATATTTCTATTTATTTCAATGAAAAAAAATTAAATTCTACAGATAATACTTCGAGTTATAAGGATTTTACATAACCCCACATTTTTCATAAATTTTACTTTTTTAATAAAAAACAAAATCTGAACCATGTGATTTTTCTTTACAAATAAAATGGTTAATGATAACAAAAAATTTCAAACTTTGAAAGCAATAATAATAAATTATTTTAAAATTTGTCCCGGACCGCTTTTATCACTGAAGCCACATATCTCAGATGGGACATTGTGGTAAATAGTACTAATATATAAGTTGTGCATAAAAAAAGTTAAATTATCACACTTTTAGGTACTAAAGTTTGCAAGCAAATGTACTTCATCGATTTCCGAGTTAATTAAATTTTTTTTTAAACAGTTTCCAATGAGAGAAATGTAATTATTACAGAAAATTTAATTTTATTATATTTTCTGTAATATATAATAATTTAATAATGGATTAAAATTGAGTCAGAATGCACACTTTTTTTATTCAATCAAATAACAGGATTTTTTTACGCTCAAATAACATTTCCTTTTTGTATACGAGACGTATTTTTTTTTTCTTTTTTTCCTTTCAGAAATGAGATTCTGATTAGACTCGAGTAAATGTGATTTTTAGACATTTAAGGAGTGTTAAAAAGTAACTATATTTTTCTTTCACTTTTTTAATTCCTGTCAGTTTATTGACACATTATTTAGCTTTATTAGAGGTAATTCTCGTTGAAATATTATAGAGGATGTATTGCAGTTTCATTAATTTGTGTTATCAGGTTCACGACCTCTTTGCCGAAGCACAGTAGCATATCTCTAAGATTTGACAAGATATACCTACTCTCTCCTATTCCTCTTCACTCAGAATGTGGTTTCTCACTGTTAATGTGTGCCACGAAACTGTTAAATAGTTAAAAGTATTTCAAGAAGAAAAGAAAATTGGAAATATCTTATTAATTTATAATGAAGCAAGTCTGTAAAGACGCAAGTTCAATTCCTGTCTGGGTCATATTTGACAGTAAACAGAACTGCGTATATGCAGAAACCTGATATGTCTTGAAATATATAGGCCCCCTTCAGTGAAAAGCGTAAAGCCGTATGTTATACTTCATTTTTTGCAAGGCAGAACAGTTAAGATAAAGATTATTTTCACTGGAGGAAGTAGGAAGATAATCAACAAAACGGTATTTTTTCTCAGCATAGTCAAAATTGATTTTTATTAAAATATAGACAAACTTTTAACTTTTTATTTAAATTTTGGCACAAGAAATGCTGTATGTTTTGTATAATGGATTATGACAGTTGCCTTCACTCATTTTATTATTTAAATAAGAGGCAAATATTTTGCGGTTATTTGACAAGATCATAAATATTCAAAGGAAAAGGAAATTTTGAAGTTTCTCTTTCTACATTTAAAAGCATTTGGGGGACAATGAACTAAAGTTAATCGATCAGGATGCATATTTATTAAATTTTGAATCGATTGTTTAAATTATAGGAAATTGAAGCTATAGCGCTATCAATAAAATAGAACAACAGGATTTAGTAAATTTTAAATACTTTTTTAGTATTTTGAAACACAGTAAAAAGTTTTGTATACTTGTGAAATTTCTCAATTAGCATTATTGTGAAAAGTAAATTAACAAATTAATAATGATGAACTGCCTTGTTTTTAAATAGATTTTCTGAAAAAGAAAGTAAACAGGTTTAACATTAAACAGATAAAGGACTATTTTCATTACTTTGAAAGTTTTTCTACTGTTGCATGATTTTCAGTCATTATTTTCTTTAATAGTTCTTCAAACATGAATTATATTTTGTGTTGTAACACTATACGCTTTGGTGAATCGAGCATATTATAAAATAAGCTTTTTTTAAAAGAAATATCAACCGACTTCCAAAAAGTGCTAAAAAGAATTAAATAATTCTTTAAAATTATCTAATGACAAAATGATAATTAATAATCATACATCGTATATCAGGTACCGGGATAAAAGCGGTTAAATTTAATATAAATAATTTACTATCCACCAAACATAGATTTTAGAGAGAATATTTTTATAAGAGATAAATTTACATATTTATGATTTAATTTATGAATATATACATATAAAAAGTAATGAATTACTTTTTGAAGTTTATGCCAAACTATCTTATATATAATACGAATTGTGAATATATTGTGCCTAAGGTCTGTCTCGAAAGTTTAAGCACAAGCATAAAATATCGATTTTTAAAGAATTATAAAAAGTTAGAATGAATAACATTTTTTATTTGCAGATTTCGCAACATTATTTAAATAAATGATATCAAAAATAGAAAAAAATAAATTGCATAATCTTAAAAAATATAATAAAAAAAATGTTTTAAAAAAAAACTGTATCAAAAGTTTATGCACAATGTCAAAAAAACCAGATTTATAATTTTTACAGACTAACAAATTATTTTTTCGTGATTTCGGATTAGTTCAAATAAACGTGCGTCCATCGAAATTATTAGATTTTGTAGGGTTTCTGGTCGTAAAGAATACCATGCTTTCTCAATAGCCTCTTAGAGTTCTTCAATAGAGTCGTGCTGCTTTCCATTGCCATAAACCTGGAGGGTTAAAAAATACTCCAGACATTCTATATCGGGTTTAAGTCTGGACTTAAAGCTGGCTAGCCAAAAACTTTATCATTTTTCTGAGAAAACCAAAGTTTTGTGAAATGTGATACGTGGATTGAGGCATTGTCTTGTTGAAAAGTCCATTCAAGACCCCCCCCCCAAAAAAAAAAATGTTACCGAATGGAAACAAACGGTGGTTTAGTGTCTCTTGAGATATTGTTGAGTCTTGTCTTCCTTTTAGAAAAACCAGAGAGGTCTGGCCAGTGAATCCAAATGCTCCCAAATCATAACAGATACCAGACCTAGTGAAAATGTCGTTTCCCGAACCCTATGTCATTGCTATAGCGCATTGACTTCCTACCGACTAAGCCACATGGAACGATATCCAGTCTGGAACTTCGTACTAATAGATTCTGGAAAGGATGCAAATCCAGCACACGATGGAATATTTTCCGTGACTTGCCGACATCGAGCAAACACAGAACTCAAATAACTCCAGCATCGATTGAATATAAATACTTGGATTTCTTTTTTCTTTCTAGAGAGAAAATTCGCATTACTTACAATATTTAAAATGAAAATGAAAATGAAAATTTTCCATTGCTTAAGAGGAAAAAAATGCCAACCTCTTGAAAAATGTGTTTCCATGTGGTTCAGTCGTTAGAACGTCTCACATACGGGTATTTGACCAATCTAGGCGGCCAAAAGTCAAATTTTTAAAGTACTAAAACCGTTAAATAAATGGCAACCTGAGTTAGAGGACAGTTTCGTGAAAAATAACCAACCATTGAATCTTCCCCAGGGCCACAGCTTCTTGTTAAAACTTTAGTCGGGATTCGATCATTCAACTTCTGTTTGCGTCTGTTCTTGGAGTTCGTGTAAAGACGTTACCTTTGAAGTGAAATATATATTATTTTACGTTTATTTTGAAAGTACTTGTGATGGATCCTTATACAGCAGGTAATAATGCAAAAGTTTATTATATTTTCTAATTGTTTTATCGTTAAGAAGTTTAATTGATGCACTTTTAAAATACCCTCATTTTAGAGTAAGATTATTTCTAAATTATTTTATTTAATCGAGTTTTTGTTGTATTACCCAGGCATATCCTGCTATAATTTTTAACTAAATCGAAGGTTTAAAGCTTTGAGTAATGAAAAATTGAAGAAACAGCCGCGGAAAAGCGCGGATGTGTATTTTATGGTACTTTGAACATTTTTTACGAAATATTAAAAAAAAAATTGAATATCGCATATAGCATTCTAAAAGAAAATATTTTTATTGTAGGTTCACAAGATACCTCGCGAGTAAGAGTTGTGACTCGTAAATGTTTGTTTAATTGAATGCAGATTTTTGATTTGTCGAATTTTGAAGATAAATTAAATTTCTTAAAAGATCGGCTGATATCGGGTAAAGGTTACACAAACGACCAAATTGAGAGATTAAAACGCAATTTTTTAGGATTTAAATCACAAAATAATAAAAAGAGATGGATAAAAGCACATAAGAAGGAAGACATTTGTCAAAAACAATCAATCTTGGCTAGAAGGGACGTTTGATATGCCTGTTATACTACAACCTCGGCCTGGACAACCATGTAAATTATTTATAGAATCAAGTGAGAGAACTAAGAGGAGAAAAACAAAAGAAGTACGATCTTCTCCAGAAAAGGAAATTATAATTCATGCAGCTCAGGTTGATTTGCAGAAATCTGGAAAACGAGATGCTACTGAAATACTCAAAGAAATCATAAGTAGTCTGAAACGTGCAACAAAATATAAAAAGGCGTTTTCTAAATCAGAGAGTGAAAAAACTGACTCACTAACGCCAACACAAGCATTGTCCATGTTCGTAGAAGCCGATTTAACTCGTCGACAATATGAAATAGTGAGGAATACCAACAAGAAATTCTTTCCTTGTTATACCTTGCTGCAAAAAGCGAAACACGAATGCTATCCGCCTCCAGAATCATGTAGAATAGCAAGTATTTATGCAAACCGATTTACAGTCTTTGGTTGACCATACAGGTTAGCGTTTATCCATGTTCCTGGAAGAAGTTCTAACAACAGTTAAAGATCAAGAACGAGAGTGTTTAATGTTAATTTCAAAATGGGATTGTGATGGTACATAGCAAGCACAGTTTAAACAGAACATTGCAAATGACGCCGACACTGATGCGAACATACTCCAAAGTAGTTTTGTCCCTTTACGATTCGTTTCTGGTACTAAAAACGGAAAGCTATTATGGGAAAACCCAACACCTTCATTCCCTCGATTTTGCCGTCCTATAAGATTTCGCTTTGTAAAAGAAAATACTGATGTTACGGAGGAAGAAATTAACTTTATAAAAAATTCTGCGATGTCACTAAATGCCACAGTGGTTAATTTAAATGGGAACAGGTTCTCAGTCAATGATGTGTTCATCATGAAAATGGTAGATGGAAAGGTCTGCAACGCTGCAACTGGCACAAAATCCACAAGACAATGCTACATATGCGGTGCAACTTCTAAGGACTTCAACAAAATTGATATTCAGAAAGAAATTAATTCTGAAGCTATCGAGTTGTATCTTTCAATTTTACATTCTCGAATTAGACTCTTTGAAAGCATTCTTCATTTAGCTATAATACCATAATACCATAAGTTGCCAGTACAGAAATATAGAGAGCGGAAGACTGAAGCTGAGAAAAAACTGAGCTGGAAAAAAAACTCTAAATCCAGAAAAGATTTCTCGAAGAAACAGGTTTACTGGTAGACATGCCATAGGCAAATATTGACAACACCAATAACGATAATACAAGTAGGAGGTTTTTTGAAAATCCGAAATTGACTTCTAACATAACAGGCATTAGTTATGACTTAATATATCGCTTAAAAGTCATACTAGAGACAATTTCAAGCGGACATATAATTGATCCAGAAAAATACGAGAAATATGCATTAGACACTGCTCGCTTATATGTAGATTTGTACCAGTGACATCCAATGTCTCCAACTATGCATAAAATATTAATTCATAGTTCAACTATCATTAAAAATGCATTATTGCCCATTGGACAGCTTTCAGAAGAGGCCGCAGAAGCGCGCAATAAGCATTTTAGGCTATACCACCAAGACTTCACGCGAAAATTCTCGAGGGAAAGCTGCAACAAAGATATTTTGAATCGGCTACTTTTAACATCAGACCCTTTTATAAGTAGCATGAGAAAAATCATTGGTAGAAAAAATGAACTCCTTTTTGCCAGAAACAATTGCTCATCTTTTATCTGCAAATCCCAAAGTTAGTAATGATTCTTCAGAGAGTGACGAAAATGAATATTAGTGTTTAAAAATGAAATTATTTTAATAAATCGTCTTTATAAATTTAATAAATGTGTTTTTTCTTTCAATTGTACCATTAAGAATAGATATATGCAATAAAATAATTTTGGCCGCCTAGATAACGCAAATACTCGTATGTGGCGTCTGTATGCCATACTGATGGCCCGGGTTCGAGGCCCTGCATGAAAATTTTACATACGATAGACTTCTCTGGCGATCGCAGACACACGGAAAGCTTTTCTTTTAATAGAATAGATTTTAGTGTTATTTATATTATATTTATTTTAGGAAGAAGGTTTTGGTTTGAATTGAAATATTTGCATTTGCTTCCGATCAAATGACCGGTTTTGGTATATTTAGAGTAAAGATGATGACGTTTTATATTATTTAATTTTTCACTACAACATTTGGAAAGAATTGAAAGCGTAATGTATCTGTAAGTCAGAAATTTAATTGGTAATCATTGAAATTGTTGCCTCTTATCATTTGGATAGATTTTGTTATTATCATTTAAAAATTTAACCCTATACTATCTGATTTACGCAAATGTGAAGGTGATCCTAAAGAAGAAAAATAAAATGTTCCTCTTTTTGTGCGATTTAAAGTCGAGCCAGCACCCACAGACCCTCTCTTATCATTGCTTGACGTCGGATATTTTTAAAATACTTTTCAATACAATATGATCCTATAAATTAGGGGAAAACACAAAACCTTTTCATTTCTACAAAAAAATTCTCCGGTCTTAAAGAAATTAAATTAGGTACATTATATACGAAAAAAAGAAGTAAATTAATAAATAATATTAATAACTAATAGTGATTTAATAAAAAATCATTAATTGTATTAAGTTAATATAATTGATGAATTAAAAATATGTATGTATATACCGGGTAATCCAGAAATTTCAGGAGTTCTGAAATGTTAATAATCATGAAACTGTGTACAATACAAAGGTCCGGTTTTCAGATACGTGCTCAGAAACATTTGGGATTTTTGTTTAAAATGAATTTTTTTTACACATATATAGTAACAATTTTTATCAACAGGTGGCGCTGCTATAAGAGACTGAATGTACCTATACCATGCGTTATACAGACGCATGAGTTCATTGTGAAACATCTTTTCTAGAATATTGACGAGATTTCGTTTTAAAGGTGATTTATGTCCAAACATTTTTTTGAAAGTTGTTGAAATAGCATTGGAAAGGAATTTCGATACAAAATTTGATGAGTAACTGCTATGTTTAGACATGCTTTATTTGTATGCTGAGTTGTGTTCTTATAGTTCAATATGTGAAGTTAAAACTGTAAAATATTCGATGGCCATTACAAATGTGAAGGCTATGGTAGACAAAGTTTGAGAAAAGAGAACATTGGAAGATCGTAATAGAAGCAGGACACCCCGAACGTCTGTTGCAATCGTAAATGAGGTAGAATTCGATGCCAATACTCAATGAAAATCACCAGTTCATAGTGATTGCAGTACAATTGTAAAATCACGATGAACTGAAATTTCTTAAGAATTTCTTTCTGCTCTGAGGATATTGTGCAAGCTGTTTTGCATCGGCTCACGGCGGTGCTTATAAGCTATGGGTGTCATAATGAAAATTTGTAACACTTGGACACCTATTCTTTCTTTTTAGTGAGCTGTATCATACCATAAAAAATAATACTATCAATTTTAGAATCACCTGTTGGCAAAAAGTGTAACTAACATAATATATATTTGTTTCATCGAAAAAACAAATCCCATAAGTTTCTAAGCATTTCTGTGAAAACCGCATACTTCTATTGCTTATAGTTTGCTAATTATTAGCATTTCAAAACTCCCAGAACTTCTGGATCACCCGGTACATACCAAAATATTAAATTATATCATTAAATAAATAAAATGATGATATGTATGTGTATTATCTTTTTATTTATTTATTTATTTTTTGTTAACAGTTGCATATAATTTTGTCCTCCTTTTATTTATTTGATATAGCATGATGGTTAAAGATGATCTCATGGAGGTAGTATGTTTTTTCTTTTTTTAACCATTTACATAAGTATTTATATTTTTAATTTAATTGTTTTGTTTTTTTTTCGATTTTTTCTGCTTTCATTGCTAAATTTGTATTATTTAGCTTTTTTATGGCTAATACGAAGATGAAATTACAAACATTATTTGTAGCGCCAAAGTATTTAGGGCATGAGGATTCTGCTTTCGTTCTACAAATTTCTATTATATTCCTTTGTTCTAATATTTGTATTCATTTTTGTGGTACTTTGTAATTAATTTTAGTTGTTTTATATTGCATCTGATATATTATTTATTTTACTCCTTGATGCATTACCTTTTTAAAACTTTGGATTGGCAACAATTGCATATAATTTGCCCTTTTTTATGTATCATTATGGTTAAAGAGGATCCCATGGAGGTGGTATGTTTTTAGGTGGATTCGTAATTATATAAATACATGGCACCCATAGTCATCATTCAGTCCGTCCGTCCACATATAACAGAAAAAACTTCCCAACTGAATCGTTTGAAATTTAAAATATATAATTGTTGCATAATTTTGTCGAGTCATTTAAATTTTTTGAAAATCGAATGCATAGTTTAATTACAGGGACACTCAAAAGTATTCCGTTGCATTACGGTCAATGGGAAAAATTGTTTCAAGTGCTTTTTTATGACGTTGCAATCTTTCAAACATAATAAAATTAATATAGATCTATGAAGTATATACTAAAATATTCCTTTTGTACAATCTGAGACGCAAAGAATATTTGTTATTAATTTACAGGGTTACATAAAAGTATTAAATTAGATAATGGTATATAGAAGGAAATAATATTTCAGGCGCGTTTTAATTGTAATAAACTATGTCACATTTTATGAAATTGATATACGTTGCTGAGGTTTACTACAAGATACTTCCTGTATAATAGAAAGCATATAGTATTTACTGACTAGGGAACTGCAAGAAGTGTAAGTCACCGATTTTGACGAAAGTGGTATCGCTGGAAAGATCTCATCGTGAGCATTAAAAAACTCAATGGAACTACCCGTCGCAAATGATTCGTTTTCGAGACAGCCGACAATTTATGTCAAGTAGCTAGTGCACACTTAATAGGGTAACGCAAAAAATTTTAGTCTCGGTTTTAACGAAAGTGGTGCCGTTGAAAAGGTATGACCGTGAGGATTGAAAAACTCAATGAAATCATCCGTCGGAATGAGACGTTTTCGAGATATCTGACAATTTGTGTCACATTGCTAATGCACACTGCTGGGAAACTGCATTAAGTGACATAAATTTTCGGATATCTCGAAAAAAGCCCATTTCAGATGGGTAGTTCCATTGAGTTTTTTACTTCTCACAATGATATCTTTGCAACGACACCATTTTCATCAAAATCGAGAAAACAGTTTTTTGCGGTCCCCCATTAAGTGTGCTCTAGAACAGTATACACTAGCTACGTGATATACATTATCGGATATCTCGAAAACCACTCATTTCCGACGGGTAGTTCTATTGAGTTTTTTCTCTCTCATGATGATATCTTTTTAACGATACCACTTTCGTTAAAATCGAGACCAAAATTTTTTGTGGACCCCCATTAAGTGTGCACCAGATACGTGACATAAATTGTCGGATATCTCGAAAACGAATCATTTGCGACGGGTAGTTCTATTGAGTTTTTTGCTACTCTCGATGAGATCTTTCCAACGGTACCACTTTCGTCAAAATCGGTGACTTACATTTCTTGCAGTTCCCTAGTGAGACACACAAAAGATATCGGCTACTATATTGTATTCGAAATGTTGTATACTATTACACCAAGATCTGAATATTTTTAAAATTTCATTATAGTACAAACGCATCTAATCTGCTACGATTGACGGTCAGTTGCCGACTTGATTTCTTTTTCTATCCATTTACATTAGTACATATTTTTTAATTTGGTTGTTTATTCCAATTTTTTCTGATTTTATTGTCTGTTGGTATCTATAAATTCGCATTATTTAACTTTTTAGCTAACATACAATCAAAGACTGAGAGTTTATGTGCTGTCCGTTGTGTACGTATGTACGTGCGTACGTGCGTAAAGCGATAACTCACGATAAAAATATCCGATTCACTTGAAATTGTGGATATATGTATATTCTGATAAGGTACTTCCCTGATTAGTTTTTGGAGTTCATTCGATGTGTGTAAGAGGGGGAACGGGGCCTAATGCCCCTCCCCTTAATTTATATTGATGGGTTTTTCATACAGAATTATCAGTTTTCATTCAAAATTTAGATATAGGATCATTCTGACGAAGCGCCTCCGTGACTTGTATTGGGTGTACATTGGATAAGTATAAAGAAGGGTAACGGGGCTCTAATGCCCTCCTTTTGATTTATATATATGGGGTTTTCATGCAGAATTTATCAGATTTTATTCCATTTTGATGAAGGCACGGACATGATTAGTTTTGGGAGTTCATTGGATAAGTACAAAGAGGGGGACGGGGGCTAATCCCCCACCCTAGATTTCGACAAATGTGTTTTTTATCCACATTTATCAGATTTCATTGAAATTTTAGACATAGGATCATTCTGATGAGGGCACCTCCATGATTTGTTTTGCGAGTTTATTGGATAAGTCTAAGAGGGGGAAAATGGGAGGTAATCCCCTTGATTTAGGTTAATGGGTTTTTCACGCAAAATTTACCGATTTGCTTCACATTTTAGATATAGGTTCGTTCTAGTAAGGCGCTTCCCTTATTGGTTTTGGGAATAATCCATTGGATAAGTATAAATGGGGGATCGGTAGGATTACCCCTCTTAATTAAGGTTAAATTATGTTTTTTTCTTTTAGAATTAACCGATTTGCTTCAATTTTTGGATACAGGTTCATAATGATCAGATGCTTCCCTAATTAGCTGTAGTAATTTGTAATTAGTAATTTCAGATTACATATATATCCCGATTTATAAGTTATAATATTGGGTAACTGCATTATAGTAACATAATTATACTTAAAGAATTTATTTAACTTTATAAATTTGATGGTATTTATTGAATTATCATATTAATGATATTTTACAATATTACAATTTCATTTAACATATCAATGTCTAGCTCATAAAGCACTCAGTAACACAGAAATATACCTGGAGTATTTAATTTAACTTTTCCAACATATATAGTTTTTCATCTTACATTCCTTGTGTACATTTTTTTAATTAAAGTTTCAGAAAAAACGAAGTAGTAGGATATTTTTTCATTGAATACTTCAAAAACTGCATCTAATTAAAAATTTGTTCAATGAAAATTTATGCCAAGATTTCTCCGTAATATTTAGTGAATCTCAATATATTTAACATCGCCTGTATAATATTTAGTTTGAAAATTCCTAGAGAATTTCGTTCACTGAAGAAGCTCGACTCCTATGTTTTAAAATAAATTCTTAAAATTATGCGAATAACTACTACAGTAACTTAATCTAATTAACATCAGTCAGCCAATGGAAATTAAGAAAATAATGTCTTAGCAATAATTAGGTACATTTTTTCTAGAAATTTTTTTCTCTTTTATGTCTTATTCTACAAACTCTTATACAATTGTATATTTTTCACTCGTGATAATTTATTCGTTTTTTATAACAGCGCTATAATTGGGTTTCATTTATTAAAGCTTGCAAAATTTATAGCAAATATAAATTTTGACAAAATTTCCTATATTTGTCAAATTTGGCAATAAATTGGTACACTGTAAAAAAAAAAAAAAAAAAAAAAAAAAAAAAAAAAAAAAAAAAAAAAAAAATCACGAGGTTACTAAAAATTTTTTAGTAAATTTGTATTCCACAGAATTTTTTAGCAACCATTCTAAACTTTTGCTTTGCAGGTGAAACAAACCTTTCTTTTGTTACCTGAACAAAAATTTTATTTGTATAACTAACTTAAAATTTTTTAGTATTAGCCACCAAGCAATTTTTAGTAACCATTACTAACATATTCTTAGCAGCTATTCCAAACGCAACTTTTGCAGCGGTAGATTTTCGGCAACGCCTCAATAGATGTCAGCATCAAACATTACCACCTGCTCAATTTTGATATGCTTCTGAAAGGGAGAGAAAGCCCTTAGATCGTTACCCATGGTAACTGCTACGACAGGATTTTCATAACCCCTTTACTTAACGAATAATTACACTGGGTGCGTGTTTGGTGGTGCCGAGCTTCGAACCCGAGACCTTTCAGTCTGGAGTTCTGTACTATGACCACTAGGCTATCACGGCCACACCAAGTGTGTTTTAGTAATAGCTATTAAAAATGTAAAACTATTAACTCAATTTGTTACTAGCTTTTTTCCAGTAACTCTTACAGATTTTCTTGTAACTGACAAGGAAGGTCTCCATTGGGGGCATACTCAGAATTTTTTGAAAAAAATACGAATTAAACTACTCATGTAGGTAATAAAGGATCAGTGAAAATTAGCGGCGGAATTACATTATTAGATATGTAAAAAAATAAAATAGTTTGGATAGTTGGCGTGAAAAGCGGAAAGCGATGCGGGATTTGGCGAGCAGTGCATTTCCTCGCCAAAAGCAGACGATTTTAACGAATCTGAAAATTGATTTTAATTGACTTCACTGTTAAAAATCTGCAGCATTTACTGCAATGTCACTCCACTACTTTTATAGAATATCTCTCTTCTGACCAATGAGAATGCTCCATAGCACGGTGAATTGACCGTTTTCCATAAAAGCGGTGGAGTGACGCTGCAGAAAATGGTACAGATTTTTAGCGGTGTTGTAGCTTGTGCAACACTGTTAAAAATCTGCTGCATTTTGCTGCAACGCACTCCACCGCTTGTATATAATATCTCTATTCCAACCAATGAGAAAGCTCCGTTTCACGGCCAAGTAACCGTTTTCTATACAAGCAAGGGAGTGCGTTGCAACAAAATGCAGCAGATTTTTAACAGTGTATTTTTCAATTTGGAACAATTTTAATCAATTTAAATTGTGTTTTAAATGATAAAATATATTAATTTCATTTTGTTATAAGTACATATAAACGTATATGACAAAATTACACTTAAAGTAAAGTAAAAATGCAAAACTAAAACTACTTAAACTAAACTTATTTAAATAAACTGAACATAGAAAGTTTTTTCTTTAAAAAGTATTCGAAGCGTAAAAGCGTATTTTTCAAAATTTCGTTTTTTCGCCAACCGGAGATAAATCGCCAAATAAAGGAAATTTTTATTATTTTTTACGGACGTTATAAGGAGGAAATTTTTTTTATAAACATATATAACTATATGAGAAGAACATTCTGTAATCTTTTCAGATTTTTCTGAGTATGCCCGTATGGAGACCTTCCTTGTGAGTAAGATTACTAAACATTTTTTAGTAATTGCAAGGATCACTTAAAATTTTTTAGTAGATCGACCCCTTTTTTTTACAGTGTATGAAACGTCTTTGCAGGATCGAAGCAAATTGCGCCAGATTGATAGGAACTCGTTTCTTTCCAAATATTTCAACATTAAAGGGGAGTTTAAAATGCTGTAGCATCTTTCCTGTAGCATCCTCCCCTTGGGGGTATTGCCGTGGGATCGTGCAACAAACCTGTCAGTGAGTAAATCCCTATTTTTGTTCCCAAAAGATTGGTTTTCAAGTTTTTATGTGCACATACTTTGATGAAGTTATCATTTTTTAAATAATTTAGTTTTAGAAACTTATAAAAGAAGGGAGTTCGAAATCGTTATTTAGATTTCTCTTTTAAATAAGAACAAAAATTTCCACTAGATTTTAATTACTAACTTAATAACGGACAAGGTGCGCAGTAAAAGAATCTAGTAATAGGGTCAGCAGGTAAAAATGGCAACGGTAAAAATAATAGTAATAAATGTAAGTTCTTCAATAAATCTAAAGTTGAGATCCATTAATTATTAAGGTTACATATACTTTGAGTTATAGAAAATCGATTCTATATTTCAAGTAAACAAATACTAAACACGTGTATTAGTTACATCAACTCGATTGATGAATAGCTTATGTATAAAGACAGTGCTTTCACACATCTTTATGGAAACTTTCACCAAGACTGGCCTTTAAGACCCCTGCATTTATCGAAAAATAAAAGAACATTGCGTGACTTTGTAGTTTCTGAATAAGATCCCCCTGCCAATTCCATGTATTTATGAACAAAACTAAATTCAGAAATGTGTTAGAAAACACCATTTTTGGATGAAATGATTGCGTTACTCCTATATGGACAACTGGGAAATTTAGCCCCCACGATTCTATCCGAGAAGATTCGTAGTTTGTGTCTCACTCACTCCAACTCAAAATAAGTTGGAAATTACACTTCAAGAATGGCAAATGGGTTGCAATCGAACTGTAAAGAAGTTTTAAAAATATTCAGGTCTTGGTGTAATAGTACACAGTACTTCAGATACAGTAGAGTACCCAAAATCTTTTGTGAATTCCTGCAAATACTATCTGCTTTCTATTATACAGGAAGTAACTTGTAGTATATCTCAGCAACGTATATCAATTTCATACAACGTGATATAGTTTAATAATATTAAAACGCGACCAAACACTATTCCCCCTACACCATTATGTAATGGAAAATTTTTTTGTAGCCCTACAATTTAATAACAAGCATTCTTTGCACTACATATTGTGCTGTATATTTTAGTATATACTTCATAGATGTATATCAATTTTATTATGTTCGAAAGAATGTAATGCAATAAAATGCACTTCAAACTATTTTTTCCATTGACAGTAAAGTAACGGAATACTTTTGATTGTCCCTGTAATTAAACTATGATCCGATTTTCACAAAATTTGCAATGACTCGACCAAATTATGCAACGATTATATATTTTAAATTTCAAATAATTTTGTTCGGTAGTTTTTGCTCTGTTATATGCGGGTAGACGGACGGATTGAACGACGACTATAGGTGCTACGTATTTACATATTTCAAAAGCTCCTAAAAAAGGGAACAGCTGGGCTTTCTCAGACTTCATATGTTGAATCATGTTTTTCCTTAAGTTTTTCTAGTCAACCCCTAGCAGCCGAAAAATTTTCGATTCCCATTTTCTGTGACAAAGGGAGTCCAATTCTTTGAGAAATTCACCGATAATGAGTAAAATACAAGCTCTCATTTTGTCCAAATCTCTGAATTAAAATGGTTTTTAGACTATCAAATTTTCCATTCTGAATCCTGGATCATTTCTGCGCTTATCTAGAGTGAATTGTGCTATTATTTTCGCTTATAACTGGGAGAGAAAATTTAAAGTGCCGCTTATAAGCGAGAGATCTTTAGTATTATTTTCCTATTCCATGTGTCGGGACCTAATGAAATTCACGGATAACTGAGAGAAGTGTATAAACTGAGAGGCGCATAAGTGTGAGGTGAGGTGACTGTATTTTAAAATAAAAAATTACATTATTTGGTTATCAACGAGTACATATACAGATATATTGATTTTTCTACATAAAAAATATAATTGATACAAGAGATATAATTGTAGGCTGCTTTTCCATTGTTCCATTACAATTTTTTTTTTTTTTTTTTTGGTGGTGGTGGGAGAGGAAAATTGTTGGATTGAAGGTTGTTGGATATGGGTCGAACGGTTCCGAGACAGCTAATTTTCTTAAACTGATTTAGGATGAATGGATATAGAATTTCCAGGTGCGGGTCGGGCATAACCCAAACTCGCAGGACTCAATGCTCTGAAAATAATGCGTAAATTGAACTAATTATTCCCTTGATTACCTTTCGTTAAAATATGAAAATATGTTGTTTGTCACCCCTTCCGCCCCTCCA
>CAXHSM010001286.1:0-61000 GCA_964019185.1 Maratus speculifer | reverse complement strand
TTTATCGTATATTGGTCAAACTAAAAGAAATCTCGAAAAACGCCTTAAAGAACACTCTCGGTATGTCATTGATCAAGAAATTTCTAAATCTACTGTTGCTAAACACTCTAGGGATTCCGGCCATAGTTTCAATTTTCAAACGACTAAAATCATCTTTAATACTAATAGTACATGGTTCGTACGGGTACCGTTATTTTCCAGGTGAAACACCAACATTTCTTTATAGAAAAGTAAATATCCTTCAAAAGAATTTAATTTCGTTTTATTTAATTAGGTATTTTCTATAAGAAAATGCTGGTACCAAAAAATTTCTTGCTCATAAAATTCCAGAACCCGTACGAACCATGTAGTACCTCTGAGTTAGATTTTATTGAAAATTTAGCTATTTATCTTAATCGTGAAATCATTGTTAATGATAAATCTGATTACAAAATCCTCTCCATAGCTTGGAAAAACTTTTTCAACACTGCCTTATAATAAGATTTTTTTTGTATTAATCATTTATATAATTTTTTAGATATGTATATGTTTGTTTATAACTGTAAATAATTTTTTTCGTATTGATCATGTATATATATGTATATGTATATATGTTCTTATAACTATAAAAAATTTTTCTACTAATTATTATTATTATTTTATTATTGTAATTATTTTATTATTATAAATTATTATTATTATTATTATTATTGTGTGTGTGTATTTTATTTTAATATAATCTGCATTTTTACTTACTTTTAACTTTTCCCCGTTGTTACCACTTTTCCTTTTTCCACCCCCTCCTTCATTTTATCCATTGTACGTTTATACTCTTCCGTGATTGGCTGTTGCCTTCTACTTTCCCATTGGCTGTTGCCTTCTACTTTCCCATTGGCTGTTCCTTCAGCTTTCTCCCTTTCTGGCTTTTTCACATTAGTCGTGCGGCTACATTCATAGTAGACGCACGCCTCTGACGAAAAAAGACTAAGTTCATTCAAAAGGTCTTGCGCAATTTAATTTATTTTATGGTGTTTTAAAGAAGTTTTTTTCACTTCAATGTAATAGCACCCGTTGCAGCTTATTATCCGGAAGATATAAACCAATTTTATTTCTTTTTTTTTTAATCCAATTTTAAGTATTCCGAATTCGTAACTTTTCCGCGGTATTAAAGCTTGAAAAACAATGAAACCACCCATCCACACATGGTGAATGGAACAACTGACTGTCGATAAAAATCCTACCTAAGTGCGCGGAGACAAATTTTCTCTTTCAAAACTATTCTAATTTTTAATAAAATAATTTTAAAACCACAATTTCTTCTTTAATATTTTAAATAAAATTGTAAGATAATTTTAAAAGTGTAGTATTTTTAATTACAGGTTATAATAAACACATTAATGTCTCTAAATAAAGACATGGGCCTACAGGAAAATGCCTGTAAACCGAGACACTCAACCGAATGCATTTAAGCAAGAACTATTGTGTAAATTTACGGAGCGTCTTGCTTTTTTACTCAGCGTTTTTTACAGAAATTCTTAACAGTGTACAGTACTAATGAAACTTTTTTTATTAAACAGGCAAACTGAAATCTGAGAATATCACAGGTAGTGAATTGCTACCTCCAGAAATAGAAGGAGGATCCAGTTGTGGGGATGCCAAGAAGGGAGAATATTGTTTCAAATCAGGTTTGAATAAATATTCATATCTTTCCAAGCACGTAAAATTAATTATGAATTATTTCCTCTGTATTGCATTTTTTTTCAAACGATTTACCAAATAAATAAATAATATCCGGGTGTCACAAGATTTCAGACATCTCTATTCTCGATCGACAGAAACAATCATTTTCGAAATGGTGAAAAATTGTAATTTAACAAATTACGACAACCATTTGGTAAATGATATTTTCAAAGAATAAAATTTTAGACTTTAGAGATTAAATAAATTCTATACTTTAAAAAATAATAATAAACCCCATTTGTTACGTTTAAAAAAATAAAATTAAGCAAACAATAAAGAAAAGAAACATTCGTTGAACTTAAAAAAATGACAAATCATTTTCTTTTTCGTTTAAAATTATACACAATTTATTTTTCAAAGTTATAAAAGAAAATAAAGTAAAGATTTTCTTAAAATGAATACAATTAAAATAGATATTTTATTTAAAATATTAAATTGGCCAAAATTATATTTATTCAAGGAAAAAAAACTCTCGCATAAAAATATAATTCATTATTTTATATATATCCTGTATATTACATATTCATATTTTAACCTATATTCATGTTAAAGTTGTAAAACCCCAGCCACAATCTCATTAAAGACGAAATCTCCCCAAAATTAACTTCAAAATTCAAATCTTTTTCAAAAAATTAATGATTCTATATACATTTGAGGTAAACATATTTACTTCAAAAATTTTCACTTCTGTACGACTGTGAATAAATAGTCATATAAAAACTATGGCAACCCGTAAGGCATGGTGACGTCACGTGACGTCGATGTAAAGTCACAGTGACTAAAATGTGAAGTCGTTATGGCCGTTTTAGAGCTCGTTTGTGACGTCACATTATGACCACTTTGTGAATTCACGGCGTGACAAATTTGTAAAAAATGTGTCATTTGTGATTGCTTTGACATTAACATTGTGACGAAACTGTGACAAAAGCTACGATATCTAAATTGCCAGAAACATGTTTTTAAGTAAACATGTTTTAAGTAAATAACATGTTTTGAAGAATTTTTGTAATTTTCTAAAGATTTTTAAGAAAGTCACATCTCAGTCACAATGTGACGTCACTGAGTGGTGGCATTTTTGTCACAGATGTGATGTGACCAAAGTGACTGACAGTGACGTCACAATGACGTCACTGTGAGTCACTTTGATCAACTTTAAAAAAAATGTTTCTGGCAATTTAAATATCATCGCTTTTGTCACAGTTTCGTCACAATGTTAATGTCAAAGTAGTTACAAATGACACATTTTTCACAAATTTGTCACACTGTGACTTCACAAAGTGGTCACAAATGAGCTCTAAAACGGTCATAATGACTTCATATTTTAATCACTGTGACTTCACATCGACGTCACGTGACGTCACATCGACAATCGATGGTCACAAAGTCACAAAGTGACTTAACAACGAGGTCGTAGTGACGTCACCATGCCTTACGGGCGTTTCGATTGCAAGGTCAGCAACTTTTACTTTATCCCCATTTTCTGCAACGCACATATATTTTACCGCCAGTAATGGAGATAAAAAGAAACAGATATTCATACATTAAAGAAAACTTCCCGGTAGCATTGCTGCTAGGAAAAGTTACAAGCATTGTAGAAAATATTTGTAAGAGTGTATGTCACTACAAAGCGTCCGTGTCTTATAAGTTAAGAATGCAAATTAACTATTAATTACATTAAAAAATCACAGAGAAAAAGAACCTATATTCTACTGATAAAACCAAATCCTTAAACTGTTTTATCCATTTTATAAATATTTTTTCATGATAACATTGCCAATATCATACAGTAGGGGGAACTGAGGCACATTGATACTTGGGGCACATTGATACACCCCCTGTACAGCACACAGGGTCATTACAGGAAGTTTCAAAACAGCTCCACAAGGTGATACTAGTGAAATTAACTACATACAGAAAGTTTTGGAATGATTCAACAGTTTGATGAAATAGAATGGGTGATTAATTGTTTTTGTAAGTCTTAAGTAAATTTGAGTTTACAATTGAAATGGTATTATACAACTGTTCCATTATTTTCAACCGAAAAGAATACCCTCCCTGGCAAGTAAAGCTACTCTTTATCAGTTCCTCATTCTTTATTGTTAGATAAATTATGAAGTGTTGAATTTGAGAGTCATTTTATTCAAAATGGCTGTATTGGGCACATTGATACAGTCTTTGTTGGGACACATTAATATAACCTAAATCCTTTTCTAGTTCATTTTTTCATTACCTTTTATTTATTTATTTTTTTACCATAGACTTCTTAATTCAACCATTTTTCGTCAAAAATTTCTACTATTAGTTTTTATTGAAGTGAAATAGCTCTAATTTGTTTATATTAGAACATTTTATAGTATTTTTGCAAACAGAAGACGTACAAATTTATACAATATCTAGTGCTAGTAGAATTAACAAAAGAAATGGACGGCAGCCTGGCAAATCTCAAATTTGTATCGATTCTCCAGAGAGAAAAGTATTATCGACATGAGAAATGTTAAGTAAGAGAAACAAGCTGCAGAACAGTACAGGATAATTATATTATAAATATAATTTAAATCTAATTATCCTTTATTTTCTGTTTGTAAACCGATTTATAAACAGAAAACCGGGTAATTCTTTTACCTTTCCTAAGAAAGAAGCTAATTCTGAGGTTAAAGTGCCAGATATGACAAAGTTACCACAGCCAACAAACAGAAAAGGAAGAGCCAGATCATCAGGTCATTATACATTAGGGTGGATCGAAAAATCGAAATTCGGATAGTAGAATCGGCGCGGGGTGCAAAAGTTGCCTTTTATGCATACTAATTCACATATGTTTTTTTATTGAAATCCATTCATATCTTCCGGTGCCCCAAACGCCTCAAAAATTGTTAAAAATTGAATTTTTTATAAATTTTATAATTTTTTTTCGCTTCTTAATATTTTAAAAATTATTTTTGGCGCAGGTTGCGAAAGTTGCCTTATATATATATTAGTTCAATCTTTTTTTTCATTTAAATCCATCCATATCTTCCGGTGCCCCCAAGCACCCCCAAAATAGTAAAAAAATTGAAATTTTATAAAAATTTATAATTTTTGTTTTTTTTTAATTTATTTTAAATTATTTTATCAGAGGGGTAAAAAGATGCATTTTAAAGTATACTAGCATGCACCCAAATAATTTTCGACTTTGATAAATTTCTTCCAATGCCCCAAAACTTTTAATTATTTGCCAAAAATCGAGTTTCATGCAAATTTTGAGCTGAAAAATACAAGTAAAATTAACAGTTAAAGAATAATTTATCTAACGTAAAACGTAGATCGAGAGGATGAGAAATCGTTAATCGTATTTTATTAAATGTATAAAATAAACTTTTTATACTTTATTTTTTGGAAGACAACATAGATAGAAGAGTTCTCAGCAATGACCAGCAGTATTTATATGATATTTACATAGCAATATCACGTGGTGAATGTGGTTCTGATCTGGCATTAATGAAACCTGGTCCAGTTTATCACTCAAGATTGCTAACAACTGCGTGTAGAAATTTAAGTTTGTAAGTGGCTACAGAAAATCCTTCTGATAATCTCATTACTCTTGCAACATATATTATGAAGGTATATGCACCTGTATCGTTTCATATCAAAACAAAGCCATCCATAACTGAAGGAGTCCGTCATATTTGTAAACTTTTCACATATTCTAGATATTTGGAACCCAATTGCTGTTATTCAACAAAATAGTTTTTTTTTCCCACCCTGAAAATTTACTATTGTCAATGCTCACAGATAACACAGAGCATATCAGATCTTTAGCAATACGAAAGCTAATTTATACTAGAAATAAAAAGAGAAAATCACCAGAAGTGAGAATTTTCAAAGTACCCCAAATAAACTTCAAAGTCAAAGATTATTTTGAACTTATTGACTGTCAACGATTTTGACGTTTTGAACTAAATCTTTTGATGAATGTGCCTTGCGAAGAAATTGAGAATATGATAAAAGTTGTAAAAACGAATGAATGGTCAAAATATCCATGCCATACCCAAGCGGTTGAAAGATGCGTTCGACTAGTGTCTGAGGCATCAGAAACTGTATCTGGACAAGAAAAGAGACACGGTTTTATATTGAATAGAATAAAATCAAGAAGCCATATAAAACACTTTGATACCAAAAAAAATTACAAACTTCAAAAATATGTAAATTTCCAAATTGAAGGATGTAAAACTTTTCTCTACGTAAGTTCGATTTTTGTAATTTTTACGATTTAATGCTTTGATATTTAAATTTATATGTCGCTTATTATTTAAAATTAATGTTATTTATAATCTTATACGTTATTAATTAAACTGCTTTCAAAATTTGTAAGTATTTTTCGTAAATTATAATTCTTAATACATTTTTGTAAGAATTTCCGTTTTTAATTATAATCGGTGCATCAAAGATGTGAATGGATTTTGATTAAAAAAATATATCGGAACTGCAGAGTTATGTAGTATTGTAATAACAACTTTCCAACCCATTGCCAAATGAATTTCAAAAAGTAAAATAAAATAAAATAAAATAAAATAAAAATAAAACAAAAAAAAAATTTCAAGAAAATTTCAATTTTAAACTATTTTGGGGGCGTTTGGGGCACCGGAAGATATGAATGAATTTTATTTTTAAAAAATATGTAAGCTAAGATAGATAAAAGATAGCTTTTGCACCCTGCGCCAAAAGTAATTAAGAAAAAATAATAAAACAAAAAAATATAAAAGAAATCATAAAAAACTCAATTTTTAATTATTTTTGGGGCGCTTGGGGCACCGGAAGATATGAATGGATTTCAATAAAAAAACATATGTGAATTAGTATGCATAAAAGGCAACTTTTGCACCCCGCGCCGATAGTGATTTCCAAAAAAAAAATTTTTTTCCTATACTTTTCGATCCACCCTATTATACATTTCATTTTGATTGATTTAATATCACTTACAAATAAATTCTGTGCGATTTTAATGTCTATAAATATATATAAAATGGTTTGCTAACTATTTTTCTATGAAAAATATGCATTCATGTTATTTTGTCTCCATTTTTCCCAGACGTGTCAAAGTGTATCAATCTGCCCCGGGGATGGGGCACATTGATACAAATTACTTTTTTTGATTTTTTTTAAAATTACATGCAAAATAATACATAAAACAACGATTGTACATTTTTATGACACACTACACAGGTTTTGATGACATCACATAGAAAAATAACTTGAAATTTCTGCTTTCTAGACACACCAAAAATTTTTTGAAAAAAGCTGTATCAATGTCCCCAGTTCCCCTTACATAATGCAGGGCTCTCAAATGGTCCGTGAACTGAACACTAATATTTTTTAATAGAAAATTTCATAGTAGGTTTCTGCAGCGTTTGTGCTAAAATGAGCCTCCGACGGCGATTTCAGCGCAATTTGCAAGAAAAATATAAAATGAAAATCTTTCTAAGAAAATATTGATGTTCAGTTGGCGGACCATTTGGGAGCCCTGATAATGTAACATACTGAATGAAATTTATTTCATTTCCTTCGAAGAAGCAAGTTAAAATGAAGCTATTTTTTTAAAGCTCTTTTGCATGATTGGATAGTGCATTACATACTCACTGTCAATCAATCAAGTATGAGAACTTCAGAAGCTGAAGGGTACAAGTAACGAAAATTCAATTTGGAGTATATTGAGATAAAAGATAATTGACATTAAATCTGAGCATCAATAACAATTGACTGAATTGCAATAAGAAACTGCCGCTTGTTTCATTGTGGTCTTTGAACACTTATTTCAATAACTGTGAAAAAAGTAGAGCACAATTATCTTTAAATTTATAATTCGTCTCTATTGATAATTATTCGGCAAAAGTGGTTGATCTCTAGAACGCTGCACACAATTAGAAAATCACTTATATTTCATTACATGAAAAGAAAAAAAGCGTATTTCCAGGTTGTATGTCTACTTAATTTAATTATTTCAATTCTCAGCAAACATATAGTTGTCGGCAGACAGCCGCTTTGCCGTTACCGGTTTCGTATCGTCCTTTTTCGACGCGCTGGACGAATGAGGCCCGACAGATAAGTGCAGAGCTGGTGCGGTATTAGCAGATCACTCTTTCGAAAGCACACCGATAACTAACCATACGAATGCCGGCCGAAGCCCGTCATCAGCAGAAATTGTTTAAAAAAAACACAGCGTTAATGGCGCCATCTATGATTCAACTTGGGACATAAATCCAAAAACAGATACTTCAATAAAGGTTGGGGTCGATCCAACTCTCCAATGGCAGTAAGTGAATACTTTAATCAATTCCCCACCGAGTCTTATTGTGATGGAGGATTTCATGGTGAAATAAGGGGAAGGCATTTCGTTAAGGAATAGCTTGTTCTTGAAGGTAAATGGTGGATGGAAGAATTTGAATTTTGATGCGCTTTTATTTTATTTTTTATTTATGTGTTTTAATTAATAGAGTATTAAGAATTTCTGTATTATTAATTTATTTATTTTATAAATGTGTTCTAATGCACGTGTATTTAAAGATTCATTTCATATTTAAATGAATGAAATAAATATCACAGTAAATTAGTTACAGCAAACGAATTTTTTTTCTTATAAATTTATGAATCAGTGCGTATATAATAAAGTGAATTATTTTTAGAGGTTTTCTATTAATAATAGAAATTTCTGTTTATAATAGATTTTTTTAAATTAATGTTTATATATTATATGCACATTAATTAATAAATTATATATTTTTAACATGAGAAACCCTATTTTAATAAGTAGTAAGTAGGTAACTAATAACTTTTAATTAGAAGAATAATTCATTTTATGTCATTTGTTATTCATCAGTAATTTTTAATAAAAAAAAGATATACATATATAAATGTATATCCATATTTTTTCTGTAGATAAATTTTTAAATGGGAAATATTTCTGAATCTTTTTGTAAATCTAAGAATACTTTAGTATTTAATAAAATAGATGAATTTAGAAAATTTTCTGTTAATACAATTTTTGTTTTAGGAATTATAATGCAATTAAATGTGGTAGATTAAGGAATATATATTTGTAACACAAAAAAAAGAAGAAAGTGAGTTGCAATTTAAAATTTTTAATTAGAATAAAAATTATTTTATGTTGTTTGATTATTTACTGTAGAATATATCTTAAGTGATAACTTATCAACATCATGGACGTTTCATTTAAATCGATTATATAATTAGAAAATAAATTGAATTAACCTAGGAAGTTTTTTTAATCACTATTATCATTTTTTACGACAAAGTTTATAAGGAATAATAATTTAAAAGAGATTTTTTTCAAATATTTTTTGCCGATACAAATAACTGCAATTCCCTTTTTAAATGAATTAAAATAAATAAATAAATAAATAAATATTGTCTAAATTTGGCAATTTTGCTGTTTATGACTGTTAGAATTTTATATGAAATACATGAAATTTAGATCTCTTTTCAAAACTCAAACAAACAAACAAACAACAACAACAAAAACAAAAAAATGTCGGTTAAGTCTAAAAATTCCGAATTTGGGGGGCGGGGGGGGGGGGTATGTTGGCAAATATAATTGGGTCACTATCAGAAATCACATACCTGCCCTGCTTCACTTGCCGGTATAACTCGCTTCCAGATAAACAACCGTAATAGAGCCGATAATGATAACCGGCCATTGAAAAAGCAAATTCTTTATTTTCAGTTCCGGGACTTCACCGAAAACATTGTATCCATGCCGATACATAACCGATACCGCTGGCCATGGTCTAATCGTGTGCCGAAAGCTATGTGTTTGCTGGGTTTTGTCACTTACACCTCTTGGCTTGTGGGTCCTCATATATTATATATATATGAGAATATTTTTTATATATAGGGTAAACTATGGAAATTGCTTTATAATGTGAGATTTTTATAATCTTTTATTAATCAACATATCATTACGTAAACAAAATTTTATATTTTACAGGTGACCCTACAGTGAACAGTAACACACTACTGATGATTTTCCACACACTTTTTGTAAGAGAACACAATCGCATTGCTGATGAATTGAAAAGCCTAAATCCAAACTGGGATGATTTAAAGTTGTACGAAGAATCCAGGTATTATTTATTAAAAGCTTTTCCTTTTAACTTAACAAAAATATTATTTCGAATTGAGATGCGTATATTTTCCCAATGGTAGGTTAGTTTATAAAAAAAATAACACACGTTTAATCATCATGGACATTTATTTATCAAAGTGTCGATATATAATTAGCGAAATTGATCGTTTTAGAGGATTTTGCATAAAAACAGATTTTAAGAGTTTAGATTATAGGCAAATCTAATACATACATACATACATGAATAAATAAATAAATAACGCTTGAAGCACCAGCCACTTTGTTTATTTTTTAAAACTAATTTCAGCAGGAATCACATCAGTCAAATTAGAATTGCTTTGAAAAAGAAATTTTTTTAAATATATGTTGTAGAAGCGGATTCACAACGTATACTTAATTGGCCAAAGTATATCAGCCAATAAAATTACACGAAATCCTAGGAAACAGCCAACGTAAGAGAAGCGGATACAACTTTATCAGTGAATCTGCTTCTCCAATATTATATTTCGACATTTTTTTCTTTCTGAGCAATCATAATTTGCACTGATGACGATTCGCTGTAGCTATCGAAACTAGATTTTAAAAGTTAATAAAGTATTTTGGTACTTTAAACGTTATAATATATATATATATTTTTTTTATCTTGTACTGAGCCAAGTAATTTCTCATTATGATTTAAATCCAATACTTCTTTTCATAGGTATTGAGTCTTAGCAAACACGTCCCGACTTGTATAACATTAGGAAATTTTAATAGTTAATTAATAATAGTTAATTTTAATAGTTAATTTTATAGTTATTATAATTTTGTAAGAAAATTCCGGTATGAACATGCTCCCTATGCATGTTCATATATGTGTCGATAGTGTGATAAATAAAAAGGATTTTATCCACTAATAATGTGCTGCGATCTACCACGGGTGATATAGTTTTGTTAAGAATATGGGTGATTTTTTTAGTGATTTGACAACTGCGGAGACGAAATGGAACATTTGCGTTTAACTCAGATTGTCAACAAGTATAAAACTCGGGCGCCGGTTGCTCGTCTTCAAAATAAAATTTTATTATTTTTTTGCTATTTATTTTTGTTTTTCTAAAAAGAAAAAGAAAAAGCTAATTACGATACAAAATTGCAGTCAATTTTTGCTTCTGATTATCACTAAACCAAAAGAAAGGCATTTTTCGAAACCTAAATGTTTGAACTTCAGTTTAACTGTTTCTATGATTTGCCCGTACCTCATACGGATAATTAGCTTTTTCCAACTATGACTTGGCCGTACGTCGTACGGGCCTCCATATTCCAATCATGATTTATTATTCCCACCAGTAAGTTTTTACTGTAAATTTTGTATTATTTAATCCGAACATTTTTCTGATTTAATAAGTCAAACATTTCTAATTCTTGCCCATCATACTTAGTATAGGGTAATTCTTGCAATCGTTTTGAAAATCGGAATTTTTTTTTTTTTTTTTTTTTTTTTTTTTTTTTTTTTTTTTTGACGAATTTACACGTTTCAGATAGTGGAGATTCCTAAAAACATATTTTTAGAAAAAAAAATTGCCGCTTTCCTGTCTGTCTGTGTATCTGTAAACGCTCTATCTTCCAAAAAATGGAGATAGAGACTTGAAATTTTGAATGTGTATAATATGTAAAAATGGGACGAAGCCTATTGAATATCAGTAACCTCGATTATCCGGAACTACTTTTTTCGGACTCTCGAAAAACTTGTTCTGATAGAAGGTATATAAAAATTTTAGATTTTTTTTTATTTTAAGGAATGGATGTAAAAGACCATAAAATAACATAAATTTTGCATTAAGAACGAAGTCGATCAATTATTAGTTACTGAGATATTTGTAATCCTTTTTTCCCCAGTCTTCGATTTTTTACGACCCTGTATTTCATTCAAATTTCAATTACAAAATATATTTTAATTTGAAATAAGATGCTTAATCCGACGCAGTAAACTGTTAGTTAATATGGTTATTAATTTTGGAACTATACGGATGTTTCTTTTATGGAATTTGGTACTACTCGAATACAGCTCATATTCAAAATATTAGAATAATTACCTTTTTTTTAGAAATTGAAAATATCGTTTGGTAATTTAATGTCTTTTAATGAAAATATGCAAACGATATTTTTATTAAGAACTTATTGTTGATTAAACTTACTTGTTATCTTAAATTTAATATCATTTTTGAAAAGATTAATTGCAAAAAAAATTATTTTGAAAAGTCAAAATATTAGAATATTTATTCAAGTGGTTCAAAATATTAGAATATTTCACATTAATTCTCCTTTAATTATTACCAATTCTTAACTGGTGGCATCATTGATTAAATTCAGACTATTTTATTTAAAATCAGTATTCTTTTTTGCAGTTTGTTTCTTTTTCGTCTTAAAATGGGCCGTGTAAGTGATATTCCTGAATATACTAAACTTCGTATGGTTGATTTGTATCGACACGATAAAAATCAATGTTTTATAGCGAATTATTTACATTGTTCGCAATCGAGCGTTAGTAAAATACTAACACAATATTCAAAAATTGGAAAATTTCAAAATAATCGCCGAAATGGTGGCCGAAAACCAAAAACATCTGCTAGAGATGACAGGAAACTGAAGCGTATAGTTAAGAAAAACCGTTTTAAAAGTGTGCGATTCTTACACCGAAAATGGAAAGAAGAAGGAGTTGAAGTTTCTACATCGACAACATTAAGACGTCTCCATAAATTTAAATTTGAATCTCGTGTACCGAAAACAAAACCTCTCATGACTGCAAGACAAAAGCGTATAAGATTGAATTGGTGTAAATCAAGACGTTTATGGAGCAATGAAGATTGGAAAAATATATTATTTAGTGATGAAAGTATGTTTTGTGTTTCATATGGTAATCAAGGTATTCGAGTTTGGAGAATGAAGCAAGAAGCATTTGATAAAGAATGCCTTAAACGTTCCGTAAAATTTGCTGCTAGTGTCATGGTTTGGGGTTGTATGAGTGCAGAAGGACCTGGAAAGTTATGCATCGTCTACGAAAAGGTTAACTCTCTGATATATCAAGAAATTTTAGAATATTACATGATTCCATCATCAGAAGATTTATTTGAAGATGATTTCATCTTTCAACAAGATTTAGCGTCCCCGCATACCTCAGTGTCAACTAAGAATTGGTTCCACCAACGCAACATTAAGGTACTTCCTTGGCCACCAAATTCACCAGATCTTAATCCCATCGAAAACTTATGGTGTATAATGAAGAAAAAACTTCAAGAAAATCCTCCTTCAAGTAAAAATGAGTTAGTGGCACGTATAAAGTCTATTTGGGCTAATATTGATAGAAATGTTTGTAAACACCTTGTATATAGTATGCAAGATCGATTGTACGCTGTTATGAAAGCTAAAGGGGATGCTACAAAATATTAACTACCATTTACTTCATATTCATAAGGTAATATTGTTGCGTAAAATAAAATATTCTAATATTTTGAACCAATCTAAATTTTATTCTAATATTCTGGTGTGTTTAAGGAAGCTGTATACCTAATTTATTGTGCTGTATTTTATATTTTATAAATGTTAAAATCTTATCTAAACATTCCAGATTTAATTTATAAGAAATTTAATTGCATTTACTTAGTATAAAAAATAAATAAATGACAAATAATATTTTCTTATTACTTTTTCTCAATTATTCTAATATTTTGAATATGAGCTGTAGTTTGGCGTTTCACGTGATTTGTCGGAATTGGCTCATCAGCAATTCATGAATAGAGCATTACTATGTGTATTAAAAATATTTAAATATACTCTTAAATTTTGTTTTAAAATTGCAATGCATTTTGTAAATAGTTTAGACATATTTTATTTTCACATATCCATGATGGGTAAGTATTACGGTGGCCCCCAACGACTAATTTTTACAAACCAGTGATAAAAAATTAAAAGTTCTGTAAAAGACATGAAAAAATAGGCATTATTTAAAAGTTTTTTTCAAAAAATATTTATATATTAAATGGTTTAAATAATAATTTAAAAAATAAAAATTTTCTCGAAAACCCCGATTTCTGGGTAGGTTTATACTTTAAATTAAGAAGCTAAATTTCCTTTTTTAACTATTATTTTGATTTATATAGTAATTTATGTATTTCACAAATTTTGTTATTAATGTTGACACTTTTTGCGAATTGATTGTCGAATAGTTGTTCATTCATTGTTCTGTAACTGAGCACTGTTCCAGTTGGAAACAACTTATTGGCTACAAACATACACCCAGCATATACGAATGAAGACTTTATACTAATAAGTTATACGGGGTATAAAGCCACGATAAGGTTACACCGATTTTCAGGGCTTTGTTTTAGATTTTTTTTTCAAACAAAAGTAGGATCTGATACAGCAATTTATTGACTATGAGTACAAGAAAGAAAAACAGACATATATTAATAAAATGTAATGGCATGATTTCTTGACGATTGCAATTTGGCGTTATTACCAGCCTATGTCTGTAGTAACGTATACAAAAAAAAAAACCCCGTAAAATAAGATGAAAAATGTCATGTAAATTGCCCAATTTTAAAGATACAAACTCTACAGCCCTAGAAAAATGACAGATATGAAAAAATTAGAAGAATTTAGGACATAAAAATTTCTTTATATGAGTATTGAGACATGCTCAGAATTTTTATTTATAAATTTGCTAATCGGTGTACAATGGGATAAAATATAACAGTTTAAAATCTATATACCATGTTGTATGAAGTTTAAACATTAGAAATAATTATAAAGTTATCCCAACAGTTTCAACCGAATGCCAGTTCCAATCTTTATTTTCCCTCGAAAAAGGCCGAGTAGTTCGGCTGAATCTGTCGGGTTAACTTTATCATTGTTTCTAATGTTTAAAATTCATACAAAATGGCATGTAGATTTTAAACTGTTATATTTTATCCCATTGTACATTGGTTTGCAAATTTATAAATAAAAATTCTGAGCTTGTTTCAATACTCAAATAGTAAACCACAGTGTAAAGTCTACTCTTAACTATTAAGAATTTCTCTTTGTTCCTTTTGGTTTTCAACAATGACAGTCATGTTCTTTCCAGCATAAAAAAATAAACCCTTTTCGGATGTAATTTCAGCACTGATAAGATCAGTTGGAGTAATTACACTAATAGATGACAATATTATCTCATAATACTCATTGCGCAATATATTTTAAACTACAAACTGATTCGAAAACACATCCAAAATCATCCACAATGTTTTGAAAATACATGGAATACACTACAAATTTATGTAATAAACAAAATACTTCCTAATAAATATATAACCTTCAGATCACAGAACTTACCTCGCAAAATTTAGATCGGGCGTTAACTTTTACATGCTTCTTTCAGCGGTAAGATCTAAACAAGCTAACTTTTAGTGATTGTTTGTAATTCAGATAATTTAGAGTCCTTTTGCGCAGAGCCCGTGGGTGTAATCTCTCTGATTCCTACATAATTACGCGTAATATTGGAGCTTGGCGCTATTACCCACCATGACGTTATTATCTCAGAACACCTTATGTTGATTGATGAGAACTGTTTTGAATTTAATTTTAATTTTAATCCTTAATATTTTTATAACTATCATACGTGTTAGTTTTTGAAAGATTGCAGACTTTTAATTAATTTTATATAACACATCTAAATTATACTGTAACATTTTCCCCGTTTAGGAGGATCGCGATTGCTGAATTCGAAGTAATAATCTTCAATGAGTACTTGCCTGTTCTTCTCGGACAAAGAATCATGTCTAAATACAGATTAAACACTGGCATCTTAGAAGTATACGATCCTGAACTTGATCCATCGATTTCGAGCGAGTTCCAAGCAGCTGCATTTCGTGTTGATACAATAGTACCGGGCAAAGTGGTGTATGGTGAACAAGCTGATCAACTAAGATATCTTTATGGAAATGCAGTACCGATTTATAAAGATAGAATCTCGGCATTCTTGTACAAAATGGCTACTACTGAAGCTGAAACGTATGACCGGTTTATGCCTGCGGATCTCACACAATATTTTCACAAGTAAGTATTTTTTAGCAAAATTGTATTTTTTCGCAAATAAGTATTTTTTTTTTTTTGAAACTGTTGAATAGTAAAAAAAAATGCAACTTCTCATGATAAAATTGGGATATAAACCTTTAAAAAATATAAAAAAAGTCTTTTAATATTAAAGAATTCGAATTATCGACGATATTTCACATTATCAACGCAACACTAGAAAATATAGCGGGGTATTTCCATGAGCATTTGTCGTGTAAGTCACATTTCTAGTAACTGCTAAATTGTTGGCCTTCCTTATTTTCGAAAGGTTTGCATGGCCTTATTCAATAAGTGAAATATTTCTGACAAAATAAGCCACATTTTTCTGTTCTAAAATACTGGTATCCAAAATCGTAGTACGTGACTTACACGACATGTTCTCATGGGATTACCCAGCGATCATTTCGACCTCTATAGAATGAATCTATTTCCATTCAAACCAGAAATGTCTTTAAAAAATCAATTTAAAACATGCAAAGAAATAAAAAGTTTAAAAATAAATAAATTAAGCAGTTTTAAACAAAAATTCTGGTGCGAAATATTTTTTGTAAAACTTGAATAAAATTTCCCGTTTTTCTAGTCTTAGATGATTTTATAACTAAAATAAGGATATAAAACACAACTTCACGATAATCAACGAACTTGTAAAATCTTGGCTGCGATTTTGAGATATTCCAGAAATATCATGCATCATTCATTTTTAAGCTATGTGTCTATCTTCAGGACACTTTTTTTTAAAAAAAAAATATGAAATTTTAACCACAGTTTATTATGTATGTGTTAACTTGGAATGACTTAACTCTTTGAAAACCCCCGGGTATTTACATTCCATTGAACGATAGAAAGGATGATCATGTCTTCTATTTTGTTTGAATTATTTCTAAAATTTTATTTCTTTTTCATATTGTTCAGAGAAAATTTTAAAGAAAATTGTCTTATATTGCATTTTTTTAAATAAAGTATTGTTATTTAATTTAAACTTAGTTTTTACGACCTTTAAACGACAGTTAAACATTGTATTTTCATATGGCTTATCATTATAATAACAAAAACAACTGAATATTGACATGAAATTGTTGTCAAATCGGAGACCCCTCAAAGGCTTTACACTGTCAGTACTGTTAAGCAAAATTTACCTCACAGAAGCTTTTTTGTAAACAGTGACTCAAACAGAATAGTTGTCAGTATCAGCAGTTTTGTCAGTCAATAGAATATTTTGATTCCGAAACGTAGTCGAAGTATTTAAAAGCGGTTTGCAGTATGGCATTAGTCTGACGTAATACGCACATTTTTTTTTTTTTTTTTTTTTTTGTAATATTAATGAAGCATGTTTTCTATTCGATGCAGTCTGTATTGCAATCACAGTGGTGGCATATAAGCAATATACATTCTCTGGTTGAAGTTTTGTTCAAACTAAATAAAAGTTAACTTTATAAGAGTTTGTGGAAAAGCTTTATACATTAAATTTCTTTTCCATGATTAATACAATATAAATGAATTATTTCAAGTTTTTTTATTTTTAACAATTTTAAAGAAATATTATTCTCAAACACAAAACGTTTTCTCTTGTTTTTTTCTTTTCCAATATCGTCAGTTTTATGCCATATAGTATCTGATTTGAAGTTTAAAAAGCACATCATGCCATGTTATTTTTATTATTATTATTATTATTATTATTATTATATTATTTTTTACCGCGTGGGATGCGTGCCCTGGAGACATAAATATTTACTATCCACCCATTTCCTTTTCAAACTATTTAAGATTCATAATTTTTTTAAACTTGGTATTACCTTATTTAGATATTTTAAATACACTTTAGGTTAAATTTGTCTAAAGCAGTCAGATATACTTTAAGGGGTCATAGGACTTTTAAATTTGGAGAAAATGAAAAAAAAATGACTACTTTCACCATTTAATAGCTTAAAATGTATATGTTTTTAAAACACAATTTTTGGAATGATGAAAGGTATAAAAATGTTGTTTCATTTCATATATTTATAAACCCGTAAGACATGGTGACGTCGTTGTGAAGTCACACTGTGACTTTGTGACCGTCGATGTGACGTCACGTGACGTCGATGTGAAGTCACAGTGACTAAAATGTGAAGTCGTTATGGCCGTTTTAGAGCTTGTTTGTGACGTCACAATGTGACCAATTTGTGAAAAGTGTGTCATTTGTGACGATTTTGTCATTAACATTGTGACGAAATTGTGACGAAAGTGACAATGCTTTCAAGTCACATTGTGACTAACTTCTGAAATACAGGGTGAGTCCAAAATCATGGAACAAACTTTGAGGGGGCGGTAGGACTCACTATAACAAATAATGATGGCACAGAAATATATGACCGGAAGTGACCCGTCAAGACGCTACACTAGCCACCAAAAAAGACCCGGATGATAATGTTAAGTCTATGGGGGGGGGGCGTTGTTTTCAAATATCTTGCTCAAATTTCAATATTTTACATGATATTTTTTCCATAGGATAGCTGAGGTCGATCCACAACCGGGCTAATTTTTACTTTTTCGATTTTGGTTATATTTTTTTATATTACAATAGTTTCAGTTTTAGAACCGGTTTAAACTGGTTCTGAAAATTAAAGTATTTTTCTTTTAATTTGTAACCAAAATCAAAAAAGTAAAAACCAGCCCAGTTGCAGGTCGTCCTTAGCTATCCCATGGAAAAAAATATGCGAAAATAATAAAATTTTAGCGAGATATTTGAAAATAGAGCTCCCATACACTTAACATTATAACCCGTGTGTTTTGCAGTAACTAGTGTGGCGTTTTAACGCGTCACTTCCAGTCATACATTTCTATGCCATAATTATTTATTATAGTGAGCTCTACCACCTCCCTTAAAGTTTGCCCCATTATTTTAGACTCACGCTGCAGATCATTGGTGACAAAGCTTTCGTTAACACTGTGATGATTCTGTGACGATTTAACTTTTCTTAACGATTCTCTAACAATTTAAAAGAAACAGGATCTGATGAAACTATAACTCCATTCCATGTTCCTGTTAAAATAAGGTTTGAGTCCTAAAATCATATATTGACAATTTATGAACAAATACTGTATAATATATAAAAATAGTTACCTGCAGTAAGGAGACTTTCTTCTAAATTAAAGTTAAAAATTCGATTTACCTCACATGCCTTACAACTCTGCTGTTGTTTTCAAAATTTGAAAAATATTACCTTTCAAAAATATTTATACATTTTTCCCCACATGCTGAAAATTGCATAGCTTCAATTTTATTTATAACTGACACACATTTTGTAGTATGTTGTTCAAACTGTTTAATCTTTTTGAACTTTTTTTTAAAACTTTTACTCGCTTTAATATCCACAAATCCCAGCACATATCTAAAACTGTACAGCTTGCCAATATTTCTGACCAATAATCCTGATGTCTTATAAATATATAGGGTGGATGCTCCAGTTTTGGCCACATTAAGAGAAAAGTTTAAATGGAAATTTTATAGTCTATACTGAAATTTTATACTGAAAAAAACATATTAAATCGCAGTAACAGTATTCTTTAGTAAATTTAGTTGTCTTTCTGTTAATTATAATAACTTTCCATCAAATATTTTAGATTGTGAGTAATAACTCGTTAAGTAATTTCTTTCAATTTGCACCAGTTTTGGCTACCCTAATATCTGGTAATTTTGCAAACATTTTAACTGATAAGTAAAAGTAAAGCATTTTTGTGCAAAATCTGTTTTACCATACACATATTTGTTTGCTGTATAAAAAAGATTTGCATTTTTTTAAATGAAATCATAAAAACATCAAATAAAATATACTTAAGCTGATTTTAACTGAACACTTAAATTTAAAAACAAAAAATATATTTAATTCATAAAAAAGACTTATAGGACATAAAAAGCTTATTTTAACATTTTGCATATTTTCATTTATATATACCATATGTTATACTATACCAATATTTACAGTTGTATGACTAGAATCTTGAAATTATTCCATTTTTTCATGAAATAGTATTTTGACAATCTCTAAAATCCATTTTTTTTCCAACTGATTTTTAACTTTAATTCCTCGTACTTAGCTGCCTGTCAGCCTAATCATTTGGAGTTAGTTTTCTTCAAACCTTAGATTTCCTTGTGTAAATATGGGCTAGGATCTTAGAAAGACCTTCACAGAGGGCATCCCCCTTCTCTTCGGCCCATATCTCTCATATAGATAATTGGCCATCATAAATAGCACAACCCTATTACTTGAGAGTCAAAAATAGTAAAAACTGGTCTCCATTATGTAAACTTGTGTTGCAAGGTAGAACGAGATACTACAAAACTAAACCATCTTGAAAAGCTGACAATGAATTTTGAAAAGCCATAATTTTACTTCCTATCTTATAACAGTGTTTAATCTAGACCATTTTTAAGAGTACAGAATTGTCTTTTTTAAACTTGTTAAAATGAATCCTATTTATAGTGTAAATATTTTCACATTATTTGTTATTTCTAAATTCATGTGCTTGAAATTTTGCAAAAGTTATGCAACTTCCTCATTTTGTTTTGAAAAAAATACAAGAAACCACTAAATCATGCTGTAATTTTATTGAACTTTTAAATTTATAAGCCATAAAACATTTCTAAATATATTGCTGAAATTTTCACTATAATTAGTCTTGTAGTCAAAAGTGGAGCATAATGTTGTGCCCTTTTTGGGCACACCATGGCCATAACTGTTACACATAGCAAATTTAAAGTACCAGTTTTGGCCACCCCTGTAAAAATAATTAATTTAGATATGAAATTACAACAGAGAGAAAGCCTACTTCATAAAGCTTCATAGCAATTTGTTTCAGAACAAATAAAGTTCGATAAATGCCTAATATTGAAAGATTATGAAAACTTGTTACCTAAGCAAAAACCGTAATATATGTGAGTGCACACTATAGTTTTACACATTTTTTTTTTTTTTTGCAAGTCATTTTTTATTAAAAAATAAACAAATGGGATTGGAAATGATAAAAGAGTGTTAGATTAAGGAGTAAGAATGCGTATAATTTGTTAAAATCAATTTACAGCCTAAATAGAGGGTAAATCATTCCAGTGTGGCCAAAACTTGTGCAGTTGCCAAAACTGGAGCATCCACCCTATATTTTTTAATTATCTTTTGTTGTAATTTTCCAACTGATTGAAAAAGTGTCCAAGTCAAGATTCGAACTAAGCAGTCTTTCGCGCAAATTGTCAATACTTTGTGACTGAACTATCCTGGAAGAGTCTGACGCACACAATTCACACAGTGAATACGGACGCATACTTATCATTATTATACATAACCCTATGTAATAATACTCTAATTTTTTTTCAAACTACCCGTATGATAAATGCATACTATTCGTATGAGTATATAATGATATTTCTCCTGGTGAATTGTGCGTGCTAAGTTGCTCTGTTGGAAGAGCATTGGCTGCATACATCGAGGGTCTCTAGTTCGAATCCTAACCTAAACAATTTTTTACTCATTTTGGAAAATTAATATTCGTTTGATTAATTTACCAATTAAAATCATTCTGTTAAATATAAAATAGAATTATCTTTTCATAAAACTACGTGAAGTTTATGCGCAATATTCGTAATATACAGATTTTATTTGAAAATCGAGTACAAATGAAGATGAGGCAATTAGTTCTAGTATTACGCTTAGTTATTTTCTTACTATAGTGGCTTGTGCGCATGTATGATTACACCTTGGTTTAAATTCGTAGTTAAACTCATATTTATATATTGTATATGTCATATAGTATAGATGTGCCGGTAAAGGACATCCTTAAGGAATTTTTTTTTTTAATTTCCTTATTAATAGTTATAATTATTAGATTTCAATAATATTTAAGTATTCTCAGTCTCACTTCCCAATATTAGACAAAATTTTATTGAAAATAATAGAAATACATCAAACACTAAAAATTTCAGCAATGTACATTTCACAATAGTGTACATGTAATTGTTTTATGACTATTTAGAACCAGGATTTAATGAACACATACTAATGAAACAAAATTGTTATTTTCAACACAATTTAACAATTAAGATATTAAAAATTAATAAAATAATGCGATAATTACTCATTTTTTAAAATAAATAATTGTTATTACCACAAAATCAATATCTTAATTATTTTAGATACATGGTTTAAAATAATAAATGTCATGAAATTACAGTTATCAAATTTTTGGGATTATGAGAAATTCAGAAAGGTAATAAAAAAGTTTTACAAAAGTATTTTTGCAATATTAGTGCATAAATTAGTATATTTATCACTATTTTCAACAATTAAACAACCCCAAACTCCTTTATATATTAATTATAACGTTAACTTTTGATTATGTGTATATTTTTTAATTTATTAAAATGTGATTTTAACCATGTAATTAAAAAAATGTGATTAAAGTGCATTTTAAAAATAATATTATTAACTATTTTCAAATCGTTGACATGCTGTTCCGTATTTCAACAAAATGAATGTTAAATTTATTGAATTACTAAGGTAAGTGAATTCAAAAAAGTTAAATTAATATGATACTTATTCCTTTTATAACATGTTTTTTACGAAATTAACAGAAATCATTATAAAAAAAGCAGGAAAAATAACATTTTCTTACCTCTTTCTTATCGGCATTATCCTCTAATTCCAGTTTCATAATCCAAATAGGGAAGATAATTTCGAAGTCGGAATGTCCGAATGAAGTACAATGACATTGGCGCGCTCATATTAACGAAACGCCACTGATATTGTATTTTTTCGGACCGACATTTTATATAAAATGTCACCTGATCGCATTTTTGCATAACTTTTTAAAAATTTTCAACTTACGTACTAAATATACACACATAACATCATAACAAAGTTACTAGAGCAGCTGCATAATATTCTAAAGAATAAATACACTAGTGTCAACTATTCTGGTCGTTGCCAAACGATATTTTTTAAGCAGGTGATTTTTTGTTATTATTGGTTGTTTGAGCTTCGAAGATTTATAAGTTGAATGCGCATGCGCATTAGTTTTATGAGGGTATCCCTAATTAAAATTTTGAGTTAAAAATTTTTTTTCACGCATTTCTATTTTACTTTTAATTAGTTTCGAAATACAGTAGAACTTTCATTTAACGAAGCCCATATTTAATGAAATTATCTACTTTTTTAATTTTCTGTTGAACCTTCATTTAGAACGCAATTAGCATTTAAATTAATATTCATATTAAAAAAATTCTACTTAGCAAAATTTGTTGCACTTCCGTGCGTGCACAATATTCAAAAGGATAGATTGCTGTTAAGATTGATTGGTGAATATATTTCAGCGGATTGAATGAATTGAAATTATGTATTTATTTTATCTTTTAAATAAAAAGGGAAGAATGCGAAAATCTTTCGATATGCTAAGAAAGGGATTCTAGTTCCACGAAAATATTACAGGTCCATTCTCTGAATACTTAAAAAAGATGCGAAAGTTTTTATGAGTGTATCTTTCATAAGAGATCGCACACAAAGTAATATTCCAATTTTTTTTTAATTTTTCGATTTGAAATACAAGAGAAAACGAGAAATAGAACGCTGCGATTCAGTTTTTGTTTCCCTTCCTTTATTACGTGTTTTTTTAGATATTATACTAATGATTTTTTTTTATGTGGCTATATTGCATAACAAAAATTACTATCCAAATTAAAACACAGTTTTATAATATTTCCATTTTTATTTGTAGCTTACTATACAAATTTCATGAATTTCCGTGGATATTCATTCAAAGATATTTTTTTCATAACGAAGCATTTAAGTGTAAAGAGAAATTTCCTTAAATGGAAGTTTCACTGATAGGTTCATTGCTGGGTGCTTAGTTCCATATGATGGGAAGTTTATCTCACATATGTGATATGACGTACACGTTACACGCAGTGCATGTAACGTGTGACATAATAGCGATTGCACAATATTCTTCTGAAATGCCAGAAAACACGTTTTTTGCCAGTAAATAACATGGTTTGAAGAATTTTTGTAATTTTCTAAAGTTTTCTAAGAAAGTCACATCTGAGTCAAAATGTGACGTCACTGAGTGGTGGTAATTTGGTCACATATGTGATGTGACCACAGTGACTTGCAGTGACGTCATTGTGACCATGCATGCTATGAGGGATCTTTTGAAGAATTTTTGTATATATTTTTTAATTTTCTAAGAAGGTCACATTTCAGTCACAATGTGACGTCACTGAGGGGTGGCATTTTGGTCACAGATGTGACGTCACATTTCAGTCACAATGTGACGTCACTGAAGGGTGGCATTTTGGTCACAGGTGTGACGTCACATTTCAGTCACAATGTGACGTCACTGAGCGGTGGCATTTCGGTCACAGTTGTGACGTGACCACAGTGACTCACTGTGACGTCACTGTGACCATGCATGCTATGTGGGAAATTACAATATGCAGAATCAATATTTATAGGGGGCTTCAAGCTGTCAGACATTTGACGAGCAGAAAATTGCCATGACAACTTACGCGCAGGATTACAAAATAAATTTTGCATCTAGATCAACAATTTTGGTGCCCAATTATACTCTAGATTATAATAATCACCTTGAACCTAAATAAATGTGTATTTAAAGCTTTTTTATATTTTTAATGAAATATTTTATTTAGCTTATACAAAATTTTGAAATTTTCAACACTATAACCACCTGAATTTTTTTTCCCAACAATAAACATTTAACTATAGGTTCAGTTTATACAGACTAACGTAACATATGTATTCTGAAAATTTCATGAAAAAATATTGAACAGTTTTCAAGTAATCCTGCGCGTTATGCTCGAAAATCTCATTTTCAGAAAAATGACTTTAAAGTTTCATTTTACCAAAATAAATCATTTGGCGCTTCGTACGTTTTAGGCTATAACTCGAGTAATTATAGGAATTTTTTAATGCGATTCGTTTTACAATGTTCAGAAACGCTTATCCATTAACATATATATTTTTTTGAAAAGTTCGAAATTTTTGAAAGTTTAAAAGTCCTATGACTCCTTAAGCAACTTCATGAATAAAATATGGTCATGTCCTTGTGTAATTCTATTTTGAACTTTTTATTAAAAATTGAAATTTAACAAAAAGTTGCTTTTTAAATTTTGTTTGCACTATATATTTTTTTATCCTACAACATTATTTATAAAAAAAGTCAAAAGAAACTGATAGGAAATGGTTGAATAAAAAAATTTGGAATTACCCTCTTAAAATGTAATCCCTCCCCCCACCTGATCCGATGGATATTAGTCTCCATATTGGGAACCGCTGCTCTAAAGAAATAGTTGTTATTAATAATTGCTAGAGCTGTGTGACAACTAAGGAGTTTATAATTCAAATGTAGGAACATTTTACATAAGATTTGGAAAGCATAGAAAAAAAAATTATATAAAACTAGTGGCAAACAGTTGTTAATTTCTTTTACTAATTTTTAATCGTTGGTATCATTATTATTTATAACATCAACTTTCTATTTATTGATATTCTATTCTATCAGATCACTGTATGGAACATGGGGTTTCGACGTAAATGCTTTGATTATTCAAAGGGGTCGAGACGTTGGCCTTCCCACTTACACACAAGTGATCGAATATATAGAAAAACGCAATGGAACTATCAAGACGTTTGATGATTTAAAACCTTATATCGAACCTGACTGCCTGGATATATTTAAAAATCTTTATGAGTAAGTATGAAAATACACTTGTCGTTTAATAATTTCCCACTAGAGGAAGTGATTCTCATTGACCACCAGTGTCCACGTAAACGGGTGCTTCAAATGTTCTCGACACCAGTATTTTAAAGTAATTTTCCTTGCATCAGCTAATATCTCAATAATCTGTGATAAAATAATGACAAAATAAACTGTAAGATATTAGTGATATCAAAAGCATTTGACGTACCGATTCACATGGGACACCTAGTGGCACAATGAAATTATTAATAAAGAAGAGTAGACATATAGTGCATTGTCTACCAGTTGCAAGAGAAAAAATTGAGGAGGTTTTTATTATATGGCGGTTGATTTTTTTTCATATCGGGTAAACAGTTCCTGAAAACCACAGAAGCAAACCACCACCAGTAAATTTCGTTATAGAAAATGTTCTCTTATTTCTCTGAACTTTCTCTCACATACATGGTTAAAATTTCTTGTCTTTCCTGGTGATGGTTTGTCCATGCATTATAATAATTTTTAATGACAATGACGGGAAATTGCCAAGGTTGCCACACTACAGGACTCCCAAATGGTCCGCCAACTGACCATCAATATTTTCTTAGAAAAATTTTCGTTTTATATTTTTTATGCAAATTGTGCAGAAACCGCCTTCGAAGGTTAATTTTAGCACAAATACTATAGAAACCTATTATGAAATTTTCTATTAAAAAATATTGGTGTTCATTTCGCGGACCATTTGGGAGCCCTGACACTATAGCAGAAACGCAGATTCTGACTAAAGTAGAATTAATTTTTCACCTGTAAAAATGAAAAGGTATTTTTTTCCATCATTTATGACTGGAATTTTAAAAAGTGATCAAATCTATATATATATTACGCTATAGTATGTGGCAGAAAAATCTTGATTATTTGTGAAATCGCTTAATGGGAACGTCCGAATGAAATGCATATTACTGTTTACTGTGCAAAAGTCCTTTCATAAGATTTAGGCTGCGGTAAATTGGATTTATTTATGTTTTGTTCCTTCGCAGCAATTATGAAGCTTCAAAATATCATTATTTTTATTTATCTGTTCTCTTTATTTAAAAAAATAAATAAAATTCATGAATTTTAAATTTTTCAGTTTCAAATTAAAGTTATGTATTATAAATGAAATTAGTGAAAGAATTATGTTATTATATTTTAAATAATTAATAAAAAATACGAAAAAATGCCACGGGTGCAATACTTGGAGATTTATTATCTGTGCCAGGCTAGCATAAAGATACTGAGTTCATTATGAGTAAGTATGGAAATACCGCTTGTCGTTTAACTTTTTATCTACCGAATTATTTATCAAGAAATTGCTTCACCTCAATAATTATCTTCTTTAATATCTGAAGATATACTGCAATTTTTAAAAAACAATAATGTAAAATTTAGACATGTTTTTTCATTGAAACTGATTAAATATATTGGCAGTTATAATTCTTTTTGTAAAATATTTACAAAAATAATCGAATTAAATAACCAGAAATACTGTTATGGAAATATCGTAATTGTTATAAAGCAATGTATTTAAATGTATTATGATGCTCTCTGTAAGCAGAAAGTCTTTTGAAGTTGAAAATCTTTCATAATTTTTTTTTTAACTGAAAGCTATACCTATGTAAATGATTGTGAAAATCACGACTTTTTATAAATATTGAGCTTTGACTGTTTCTCTAACCTTTTGAAATTTTATCAAGCTATGTATTTTGTGTGGAAAGAAAACTGAACTTTTCTTAATAGACTCAGCAAATAATTTTTACATTAAATTTTCTTCAATGGTACTTTAAAGTACCGTCAGTACACAAATGGTTAATTTTTTCCCACTGGAGAAGTTATTCTCACTGACCACCAGTGTCCACGTAAACGGATGCTTCAAATGCTCTGGACACAAGTATTTAAGTAATTTTCTTTGCATCATCTAATGTCTGAATAATTCTGTGATAAAATATGCGAAATAAACTATAAGATATTAGTGGTATCCAAAGCATTTGACGTACGATTCACATGGGGCACCTAGTGGCACAATGAAGTTATAAATAAAGAAGAGGATACATAAAATGCATTGTTTACCAGTTGCGAGAGAAAAAATTGAGGAGATTTTATAATATCACGGTTGATTTTTTTCACATCGGATAAACAGGTCCTGAAAAACCACCACCAGTAAATTTTGTTATGGAAAATGTTCTCTTATTTCAGCCGCATTTTAATCTAAAATTTCTCTCACAAACATGGTTAAAATTGTTGTTTGTTTTTCCTGGTGATCATTTATCTATGCATTATAATAAATTTCAATGACCATGACAGGAGGTTGACAAGGTTGCCACACTATAGCAGAAACGCAGATTCTGAATAATGCAGCAATAATATTTCACCTGTAAAAATGAAAATGTATTTTTTTTCCATCATTTATGGCTGGAATTTAGATCTTAAAATGTGTTCAAATAATGAGAAATTTTCTAGTTAAACTTACTGGTTTAAGTTTAATCTGTCGATAACAAACTTTTTGGAGAGCGGTTACAGTTGCAGCTTCACCATTCGAAGGATGTGTCAGTTCCTCTCTATTAATATTTCCATGAGCAGCACCTGACAACACTAATGGTAAGTGAGAATCATGAAACATTTTCTAAATCTTTGCATCCTGAACCACGATTCAAAACATATTTTACATAAATGTTAAAATATATTATTTCAAGAAACTTAATAAATTAATAAATTATAAAAATGGAACAAATACAATAAAAATTGTCAAAAAGGATCTAATTGCATATCTGGAAAAATCCAAAAATCTATCTTTATTATAAAATTTTGTAAATGTTCGAGGTACAAAATTCTACGTAATATGATATCCAGTGTGCCACCTTCACTCACATATGTTGGCTAGGTTGCACATTCAACACAAGATAAAATATCTTCATAAACTATAACCCAGTGCAAAAATGAGGCGAAAGTTAATTGCAGCATTGGTGAAAAGAATCTATGTATTTTATTTGTAGATCCCATTGAAAAAGTAATTGAATTTTTAAATGCTTGAATTTTTATTTAAATTTCTTATAAGTAGTGAAGGTTCTTTTTCCCTCTGTTTGTTTTATGTCTTATAAAGAATTTGAATATAAATACAAGCAATTAACAAATTCAATTACTATTTCTAATTAATTAATTCATTTTCTACATATTATATATATTTATATGTTATATATTTTATATTTTTAACTTATTTTAAATTCATTCTAAATGCTTTCTCCCATTTAATTAAGTTTATTTATTTAATTTTATTATTTTCCATTTACAGTGTTTATCATACTTTTGTTCTTCTGTTTCATTTCCAAATTTAAGGTATGTTTTAGGCGCATGCGGTTATTATTTCAAACCGGAAAATCATTCTGTTTCCAAATATTCTGTTTCTCGATCATAAGTGTTGTCAAAGAAAGCCTCAGAGTAATAGCTCATTTTTGGGTTACATTGTGCTTCTTTTGTCCGTCAACAAAACTGGACTCTGCTATTGCTTACAAACAATTCGGATTGCAGTTTCTTGCATGCCTAATACACTCTAACTCCTAAAATCTAAAAAAAAAATACTGTTATTTTATTTAATAATACAGGATATTTCAAAACTATATGTCGGAAATGTACAGTGGCGGTGAAAAGTTTCCGGCCAGCAAAAATTTTTCAGTTAATTTGTAAATATACGCATATGAAGAGGAATCTCAAAGTGATAGTTATACATTTTATTGACATAATAGTTAGGAACTTACTTATAGAAGAACATGTAAATATCAATAAATTTAACTGACAAAATTAAGTATAAAGGAAAACGCATGTTCTCAAATGTTTCCGGCCACCTTCACAAGTTTGTAAAAAAGTGGTATTGTAATAGAAAATTACAGTGATCAACAACATTTACAATTAGTATTTTATCGTGTTACTATTTTATTAGCTTTAGTAATAAGTACTGCGGCGCAGCAACGTGACATTCATACAATCAACGGTTAAAAATCGTCTATGGAACGTTTTTTCAGATATTTCTTGCAACTTTGGCGAAATTTCGACTGAGTTGGAATATTTATAGTTCCGCAGACTTTTGTCAACTTCTTTTCCAAGATTTTCTATGAGATTCACGTTGGGCGCTTAGGCTGATCATTTCAAAAACGAAATTTTTTGCGCGAAAACCATTGCTTATCGAGGTTTGCATACATTATTTATGTCGTTATCATGTTAAGAAAAATAGTTGCGACCAATTGTTTTCCTCTAATAAGGTAGAAAATAGTCTTGCAAGATATCCTTATACATTGTATCATTCACCTAGTTGTGGATTTCAAATAACCGACCGGCACTTTTTGAAGAAAATACTCACCACGGCATAACGTGTCCTCCGCCATGCTTCATTGTAGGAATAACATAGGTCGAATCATATATTTTATTGCTAGGTCATCGGACGTTGTGTCTGCCATCACTTCCAAAACTGTTTCGAATTCAATTGATGGAAAAATAGAACTTTTTACCAGTTTTCACTTGACCAGACTTTGTGTTTTTTGGAAAACGCCAGTCGGGTACGTTTGTATTTTATTTAACTCTAAAAAAATTTTAACACCGACTCTACCATAAAGTTATGCATCACGTCAGCATGTTGATACGGCATACGGACTTATTTCAGCTTTCATTCCGTAAATCGCAGTATATTGCAGCAGAATTTATGCGGCTTATCAATTGTTTTTCTCCTGATAATTCTGTCCACTGGAATAGTAATTTTCCGGGATCTTCCGGATCTCTGAAAGTCCTGAAGGCCACGGTCATCTTTGTATAATTTTTAAATATCTTTTACGGTCGATTTTACCGATCGATAACTTTGCAGCAATATCTCGAGAATATTGGCCTTTTAGCGACAAACTAATCACTCATTTAAGAACAATAATTGTTGAACTTTTCAATTTTGAATTCAGACTATGCTATACACTTTGATTTATTCATAAACACAACCAAAAACCAGTTTACCGATAGACAAAAGCTAAAGAATGATAAGTGACCGGAAACTTTTGCAGACGCGAACTTCGAATTTTATCCCTTTGCATAAACTAGTATCTTATTTTTCTTATCTTCAGTATCCAATAAAAATGATCACGTGGTCAGAGGTCATTCACATATTCTTAACTTTTGAAGCAACTTCAGCTTCTTTGCTGAAACCTTTTGGTAAATAAATCGAAGAAAGTAACTGGCCGGAAACTTTTGACCGCCACTCTAAGGGCAGGTGGAGGGGACCTAAACCAGCAGATTTCTTTTAGGAATATGGAGTAGACTCTTGAATTCTTTGCGCAGCACCATACATGAAATTTATGTCGGCAAGATTAGCACAGGTATAATAAAAAGAATAATGCCCAGTTAAACTGATGGCATTGAGCTCACAGGCTATGCAGACTAATTATATATTACAGCCTTATATAATAATGCCTTTCGAAGAACAAATAAGTAAGGAAGAACCCCCCCCCCCCGCATTTCTTTTTTCATTCTTAAGGGTGTATTCCAAAAAACGCCTTTCCACCTTCAGCAGCTCGAAATTTTCCGATAGAATTTCAGACATATTTTTAAAAATAGAAACATAAAATTTTCTGAGGGGATTTTTAAGGGATGTATAAGGTACCGTGTGATGTCACTTTACTCTCAGTTCATTAGAATTTGATTTATAAGCAATTAATTTCTCAGGAAGACCATTTTTTTGTTCCCAGATCTCCGACTTCGGAAAAATCGGTTCAAATTGCCATTTTTGATTACTTTTTTGCAATATTTTGTGCACTTATCAAAGAATTGACCTTCACGGCACCTTGTGCACTTTCTAAATAAGAGAATCTGCGAGTTTCATGTGTTTGAGAGCAAAAGTGAATTCAAAAATAAATCGGAAAGCAAGCAGTTTGAATCGAAATAAACCCTTAATCATTGAAGCCCCAAAACTTATCGCGGATACGACTTATCATATAATAAGCCTATATCCAAAATTCAAAGCAAGTCAAATAATTCTGCATAAAAACCCATTTATGTAATTTTCGAAACGTTGTCCTCCGTTCCCTTCTTTGTAATTAACCCTTAAACCCCCAAAACTGTTCAGAAATTCTTATCAGAAAGAATCTACATCCAAAATTTAAAGCAAATCGGATAACTCTGCATAAAACTCTATGAAGCTAACTTAAGGGGGGAAATAATCGCCCGTACCCCGCTTTATAATTAACAAAAAACACCACAACAAATGAGCGAAACTTCTGATTACTATGAACCTGTATCCAAAAATTGAAACAAATCTGTTAATTCTGCATGAAAAACCATTTACATGAATTATGAGGGGTAGTTTCCCCAATCCTCCCTTTATACTTATCCAGTGAATTCCAAAAACAAATCAGGGAAGCACCTTTTCAGAATAAACTTATGCACAAAATTTGAAGCAAATCGTAAATTTTGCGTGAAAAACCTGAATTAAGACGTAGGGATTACCCCCCCCCCCGATTCTCCCTCTTTAAACTTATCCAATGAACACCGAATACTAATCCCCGAGGCACCTCATTAGAATGATTCTACATCTAAGATTTGAACGAAATCTACTAATTCTGCATGGAAAAACTCATTTATATAAATTAAGGGAGGGGGGCAATAGCCCCCATTCCCTTTCTTATACTTATCGAATAAACTCTCAAAACTAATCAGGGAAGCGTCTTATCATAATAAGCCTATATGCAAAATTTCATGTAAATCGGATATTTTATCATTAGTTATCGCGTTACGTGCGTACGAACGTACGCACGTACATACATACAGAACAGGCGGGCACATAAGCTCTCAGGCTATAATAGCCTGTGAGCAAATAATACAAGTTGCTGGCGATCCATGGAAAAATGTCGACTCAAATCGTGATCATAATGCTTTCATCCGCCGCATTCAACAGCGCCCTTTACTACTTCATCGTCGCATTTTCGCTAAAAAATTCCTGTGCGAAATCTTATTTAAGCCTCCTCTGCGTGCCTTTACATTTCTGACACATCGTTTAGAAACAACCTGTATGTCTCAATAACATAATAAGTAATGTTTTTTTGAAAGAATACTATGCTTATATAAACTATGTTAATGTAGCAATTGTGAAAGTGACAACGGGTTGAAATTATGTCAGTTTAGTGTTAACATGATATCGTTATAACTTATTAAAATTTGCCTCTTGTTTTTATTTATTTTTAAATTATGACGTTTCCAAAATAAATATAATGCCACTTTTGCACTTAAAACTTGAAAATTAAAACATCAAAACTTTTCACGGTATCAAATAAATTATCAAAAACATTTTTTTTTTGTTCACATTCTTTATAAGATGTGATACATATTTATTGAAAAAAATTTATTATGCAATACATAATGAGTTCGCTAAATTAAATAAAAAGATGAATTTAATTCAAATTCTATACGTTTTAAATAGAATAATGTATAGCTAAAATTTCCAAACAAACATCCTGTTTTAACGAAATTAGGGTACACTATGAGCAGTGTCTGTTCAAAGACTTCTAGACTTCTCTGGTTATTCATTGTTTTTTTTTATGTTCTAGAATACTGGATGGTGACAACAGAATATACGGCTTTATAATTATGCTTTTTTTTTCTTTAAGGGATGTGCGTGACATCGATTTTTATGTGGGAATCATATGTGAAAAATATCCTGATGATATGATCATGAGTGAAACGGCTGCAGAAATTATTGCTGAACAATTCTACAGGTTGAAGTATGCCGATAGGTATTATTTCGAAAACGATTTGATGCTCACTCTGGGTAAGTAATTTTTTTTCTCCTAGTGACTGAAATTACTACTTCATTTTTTAGATTTTCTATATCTTCGGAATCAGATAATATAACAAAACGTATTATAATCATGATATACAGGGTGTCCCAGAACTTCGTGTAAAAACTTTGAGGTATGGTAAAGAACATCGTTTGGAGCCATAATTACGCAGGAAAGCATGGGCGGAAACGTCTTGTTAACCCTTTCTATCCAGGTGAAAATGTATATGAAACTACAAAATTTTTAATACAAAATGAACATTGACACCAGAATTTTAATATGATTTTTCCATTTATTAAGCATGTGAGATGTCTAGCTTTTCATCTTTGCAAATACATTTTTCCGCAATTTCTGATGTCATTCATATTTTTGCACATTTTAGCAATGGAAGTGCTTTGTCCGTGAAAAGTTCAAAGTAACACAAAGACACAGTTATGACACAATGCGGAAAGCAGTGTAAAACTTTTTATTATCTAGAAAAAATTACAAGAAATAATTTAATTTTAAATTAAATTTAAAATTATGTTTCTTTAAAATCAAGTATCTTAGTAGCTATTAGAAATTGCTAAAATGTGGAAAAATATGAATGACATCAGAAATCTCGGAAAAATGTATTTGCAAAGAAGAAAAAAAATACATTTCGCATACATAGTAATTGGAAAAATCATATCAAAACTCTGATGTCAGTGTTTATTTTGTATTAAAAAATTTGTAGTTTCGTATACATTTTCACTGGCTATAAAAAGATTAACAAGACGTTGTAATTGTGGTTCCAAACGATATCCTCTACAACCCCTCAAAGTTTGTACATGAAGTTCTGGGACACTCTGTATGTTAGTAAAAAAAAAAAAAAAAAAAAAAAAAAAAAAAAAAAAAAAAAAAACAGCAATTTTTTTATATATGTTATATACTACTATTAATAAAAATTTATATTTTTTTTTGTAAAAATCAGCCGGCGGATTAGGTTTTTAACAATTTTTTAGACCTTTTTTTAAACCCAGACTGCAAGTTTCTGGACTTTTCAAGAGTTTCAAGACTGCATTTGGGTATTTTGAGTGGATTCCCATTGTGATTGGTTTTGTAGGGAAGTTATAGCATAAACATACATAGCTTTGTTTCTAAATTTTTGCTTTATTGTGATGTAACAATAATTCAAAAATCCTTTGAACTGTACACATGTAACAGTTTTTTATTTCGAACGTTATTTCTGTTAGTATAATAAAACAAACCTCTATTGTATCTTCTCATATTACATGTCATTAAATAAGTCACATGTAATTATAAATAATTGCATAAGCTGTTTTTTGACGAAATAAAGTACATTTGGTATTTCACATGCTGTCACTAAATTGAATATGGTTCTTAATGGGTTAATCTGCCAAAATATAATACTTAGTGTGCACAAATTATCTTTACAACTTCAAATCTAAATAATTATATAATGGAACAACATATCGCAACTCTGTTTCTATCATTTTTAGAGAACACCTGAAAGTTTTGTTTATCACATTAATGCCCCTGAAAGATTTGTTTAACACATTAATTCACTTTTATGTATTCCCCACCCCTTATTGTTCATAGGATATACAGACAATAATCGATTACCTGCAATATCCGCTCTACTAGTTCCTCAGTAATTGTTGCGATGCCTTTTGTACATTCTGTAAACAGCTGAACGTGGAATGATCGACTGTCTGTTTGCAAGGAGAATAGATTTTATTGGGCTCTACAGAAATGCTTCCCGAAATTGATTGACATATTCTTGATTTTAGCTTGGTCGTTCAGCTCCCTTTTTATTCAAGACAGTAACATTTTTCATAAACTGTCGTTGCTGTTCATGAATTGTTGGTATTGATGGTGGTCGAAACGCAATGAGCCGTAGAGTAGTCATTTCGCGAGAATGTGACATGACCTCTGTGCCACTTACTTCAGTGTACCTGAAAAACACAATAAACAATCCTTTCAAACATTCTCCTTTAATTGGAGAAAACATAACCGTAATATCTCTTTTCATTCTTTAGTTATTTAGATTGGAAGTTTTTACTTAATTTATGGACGCCCTTTATAACCATGAAATAAAATGGATATAAATATGATAAATATTTTGGCTATGTATTTAAGAACGCCTGAGGTTTAAAACGGAAGGTCCAGTATTCAAATTACGATGATTTCTTTGTATCAGAAACTTATTAGAATCCATAGCAGTCTGCAAAATGTTTGAAAAGAAGAAGGAAATTGCTTCATACGTAGCTATATTTCATTTCTCTGTTAGCAATATTGCTCATGATACGACTGAAAAACCCGTAATCGGTTTGATACCAGGATATTTTATAATTTTAAAGAAAAAAGTTCCTGATCTGTAATTTAATGATATTTTGGTGATACAGTTTCAGAACACTTAAAAATAATAGATAAATTTTATTTGGACAGTTACGAAAGATTTAAATGTATGCAGTAGATCTCATTAAACTGTTATATATTAAACTAACATAATAACGATTTACTAAAAACCACTGATATCGTAATTAGCATTAATTTGCAAAAAATGAGCACAAACTGTAGAATTTTTTATGTATTTTTATAAGTTGCTAGCATTATTTTTAATATAACACAAAAACCGCATCTTCGATTTTATCATTTTTTTAAGGTACATATTTTATACATTATTGAGTCAATTTTTGTTGGTGTTAACATAATATTACTGCATTAATAAATAAAAAATATATATGATAAAAATTATATAAAAATGTGAAAAAATTTACAATATTAACTTTTATATTCTTCAGTAACTGGCGTTAGTTTCATTTTTTTTTAAATTGTACACTTTTTGAGAAAAACGTATTTGAAAAATAGCGGCGTCGGCTCTTATTCCCCCACTGTCTCAAGGACAGTTCAATGTCAGACGCTAAAAACACTCTAAATTGTAATATCATGGTAAGAGTTATTACCAGACATGTTATTTCAAACATGGGCTGAAGGGGGAATTTTGCTATGTTTATCTGGCTAGACCCTTTTAAACCTTTCAAATTGTTTTGTGCTGTTATAAGCTGATAAATGAACCGGCCAAACGACGAAAATAGATGCTAGACAAATTATCTTTGTAAATTATTCGAATAATCTACGACATTTCATAATTTTATTATTTTATTCTACTTTTTTAGTTTCATGTTGTAAGTTAAATAATTGTGAATATTCCTTATTTTTACTAGAAAACGTTTTCGTTATATTGTTGTTGTTATATTGAAAGGGCAGATTCGTATATAACATATAGCATTCACTGTATAAGAAAATTATCGAAATTATTTATTGTCAGAAAATTTATCTAAAAATCCCTTCAGAACGAGAGTTCTTTACGGAATGTTTCATCTTTTTTCACCGGTTTTCCGAACCAGAATTTTTTGCATAATTTAATAGGGAAAATGCTTGGATTAACTCTCTCCGGCGCAGTCTCCTTAAAAGAAGGGCACCTAATTTTTATTAGGTGCGTTCGTAATTATCTAAATACGTAGCACCTACAGTTGTCGTTCAGTCCGTCCGTCTGTCTCTCCGTCCGCATATAACAACGCAAAAACTACCCAACTGAATCTTTTGAAATTTAAAATACACAAATATTACTTAATTTTGTTGAGTCATTTTAATTTTTATCAAAATTGGATGCATAATTCAAATACAGGAACAATCAAAAGTATTCCGTTACATTACGATCAATGGGAAAAAATGTTTCAAATACATTTTAATGGTGTTACATTCATTCGAACATGATAAAATTGATATGCATCTATTAAGTACATTTTATGATATAAGTTTTGCATAATCTGTGGTGCAAAGAACATTTGTTATTGATTTACAAGGCCACACAAAAGAACTCCTTTATATAATAGTATAGGGAGAACATTTTTTGGTGCGCATTTTAATTTTAATTAACTATTTACAATTTTATGAGATTGATGTATGAGAGTGATATTTTAAAAATTTAGTTATCGTACGAACGCACCTTATTTGCTACGCTTCACGTGCAATTTTCAACTTTTTTTTATTACCCCCCAAAATATTTAATTAAAAATTTCCTTTTATACATGCCTGAAAAGTAGCAAATTCATATTTTCTATGAATCGTTTTTTAATTCTGGTGTAAGTTGATTATTTCAAGCAAATTTACACCGCGCCGGAAAGGGTTAAATAATGTAAAATTTACCGTATAAAGTTACTTGTGAGAATAATCAAGGATTTTAAACACCTTATATGGCGAATACACCGGTGGCTCATCCCTAAGGAGTTGAGAGTAAATATAGTCAGCTACACAAAATAAAAATTGCAACTTCTGCGATTTTTTCTTTCGTAGAAGGGAGTATGATACGTACTCGGCCTCGGCCAGAGATAGTGCTTCTACAATTTAAAAAATTATTTTTTTGGAAAAGATAGTTTTTCACATCAAACCTGGCCATTCGAAAAGTCACTAAGTGGTTTAGTTTGTGAGTGAAAGCCATTTGAATAGAACAACTTTGGTGATATTGAAAAAACGGTAAAAATTGAATATTGCGCAATGATAAAATACCTGTTTTTGAAAAAGAAAACAAAGATCAGATTTAAATGGAACTCAGAAATGTTTATTGGGATTCTCCACATTCATTATCAACCATAAAATGTTGTAAAGCTGCATTCAAACGCGGATGTATTAGCATTTTTGTTGAAGAACGTGCAGATTTTATAACTGAAGCTATGACTTCAGAAATAATTGAAAAAAAATCTTGATATTGTGAGAGTGAAAGTGTGCCAGATTGCCGAGACAGCGCGCATATCAAACGATTGATTGTAAAATATTTTAATAACTCTTTTGAATGTGGAAAAACTTTCCGCAAATGGGTGCCAAAGTTGCTTAGTACTGACATTAAACATACCCATGCGTCAATTTCAAAATAGTGTTTGGTGAGCTTCAAACGATTTTTGCCGTTTTGATTCATAACTTCTCAGGAAACATAGATTTAACGCAATACATAAAAATACGTGTGGCACTTGGGGACTGCCGCGGTGAAGCTATTGCATAGCATTTTTTATCAACTTATGCAATTATAATTATTTATTTATTTTTTATTTATGCAGTTTTTTTTGTCTTTGATGTTAATTCAAGTTACACTTTTTGAGCATGATGACCGATAACAAAACTTTTTTTTTCTTTTATTGAACAAATGAGAAGTTAATATCGTTTAAAATAGTTTTATTATCTTACAATACATGTAGGTTAATCAGGAATTTTTATCATTGAAACTATACGTTTATGGTAGCTAAAATAAAAAACATAAGTTTGAGACTTGATATTCTCAAAATATCTGAAAAATACCGCGTCAATGTCTGCCGAAGTCTACCGAAGGATACCGTGCCGAAGTCTGCCAAACTGAAGCGACGTTAGCCGGAGTGTTAGGATTTTTTTTTCTCGTTACGGAATTTCTAGATTCTTTCGCCGCGCTCAAAACCCGCGATAAAAGCTATGCAATACCTTAATAAATTACGAAACAAAATTTGGCCGCGCTACGAAAATTAGATCGCGAGTTTTTCGCGTCTTTTCTATACACATTCTATCAGGAATTTTTATAATTGAAACTATAGATTTATAGTAACTGAAATAAGAAATAAAGGTTTGAGACTTGATATCCTCTAAATATCTGAAAAATACCGCGTCAATATCTGCCGAAGTCTATCGAAGGATACCATGCCGAAGTCTGCCGAACTGAAACGAAGTTAGCCGAGTGTTAGGTTTTTTTTCGTTACGGAATTTCTACATTTTTCTCGTTACGGAATTTCTACATTCGGTCGCCGCGCTCAAAGCCCGCGATAAAAGCTATGCAATAGCTTAAAAAACTAAAGAACATTCCAAATAGTGAATTTTTCGTGGTCAACCTGCGCCGAAAATAAATAAATAAATAAAAAATAAAGCGACTTTATCTTTCATTAGTCATGGATAAAGTGTTTTAGAATGTATGCAGCAAATTCCACGTTGATTGCACTGAAAAAGGTAAAACGATCAATGGAGAATATTATACCAACTTACTAAGTCTTATCAACAAAGTTGTGAAAGAAAAAGTCTGCATTAGGGGAAGAAGAAATTTCTCATTCATGAAAATAGTGTACTCGTGCACGCCTCTCTCGTTGCCATGGCAAAACTCTATGAATTAGCTTACGGACTGCTTTTGCATCCACCATATTCGCTAGATTGGAGCCGCTGGAGATTATTTTCTATTTCCAAATACGATAAAAAGGCTCTAATTATGAGGTCACTGCTGAAAAAAACCCCGCCTATTCTGAAGAGTTGGCGAAATCGTATTTTTTAGAGGAGTCAGAAATATTAGAAAAACGTTGAGCTAAGTGCATTGAATTAAAAGGCGATTATGTTGAAAAATAAAATACATTTTTGACATAAAAATGTATTTTTCTTGTCAAGGCCAGGTACTTATCTTCCAACCCTCTTATTTACATTAATGTGAATAGGGGTTCATATGAATTAAATTCAAGATTAATGACGTTAGATAGATTATACTGTTTTTCGAATTGTGACAAATTTTATTTTTTAAAACAATTATTTGTGTGTATTCAAGTGCTTTATATGTCACTAAAATTTAATTGCATATTTGAGATTTTTAATTTTTTTCTTTTATATTACCTAGATAAAAAACAAACACTCATGAATGCATCATTAGCTAGACTCATATGTGATAACACTGCAGTGAATAGATTTCAAAAGCTTGCATTTCTGTTTCCAAGCAACAAGTAAGGATACATTTTTCAAATTTATGCTCATAAAATGTCTCACTAGCCTCTCAAGGAAGGTTTTCATACGGGCATACTCCCAAAAATTTGAAAAAAATATTGAATGTTTTTCTCATAAGGATGTATACATTTATATATATATACTAGTTGACACGCCCGGCGATGCCTGGATCCGTAATAATAATATTAAACGAACTTGAAATTTGTATGATTTTCTCGTTAACTCGAAATATATGGAAATACAATGTCTGAAATACATGGTCACTGACAGTGTGAGAAATTAGTTTAAAAAAAACAACTTATATTTCGCTGTAAAAATGCTCAAAATGACTGAAATGGGAAACGCGGGAGGGAATATGTGTTCAGCGATTGCGTGATTTTCGTGTTAAAGTGTTGATATTTATCCTTAAAAATCACTGCTAAGTCATGTAACTAATTACTTTTATCACATAGAAATATCAAATGAAATATTTTGAATTTCAAACTAATTATATCACTCTCTAATCCGCCTATACCGTGAATGAAATCGATACTTGAATGATTAGCTAAAAGTACATAATATTATGATAGCTAAAAGTCTATAGTATTATGATAGCTAAAAGTATATAATATTATAAACATAGCTGTCAACTTTTAACTAATCTTCCGTAATACCTGGATTAGTTTTATCCAGGTTAACCTCATTTCGAACCAAAAAAAAATTATTTCATGAATCTTTATTTATTTACTTTCAATTTTTTAAGTAGCACTCATTTAATTTCATTTCTTAAAAAAAAAATCTGGTTTGAAGTTTATTAAACTAGGATCAAATTAACACACGTATTACGGAAGATTAATGTAAGGTAGGCATCTATGTATAAAATGTAATTTATTATTTTATTTTTATATTTTATTTTTGAACAATTGTACGCATAACAGCCATTTTATTTTATTTTTAAAAGCAATTTAAAGTCGTAAAAAAATTTACATTAAATAGAATACATTTAAATTTAATCAATGATTAAAAAAAAAAAAACTCTTAGAAAAGCCTCGTATATTTTTTTTACTGCAAGATTAACCACACATACATTCTAATGTATAAAGTGCCAACATTCTAATGTACAACAGCTGTGATCAAAATCCTAAATTAAACTGGATGTTTGCCGGTCTATGAGTTTTAAAGGCCTTTAGAAAAAACAGTCATTTTTAAATTTATTTCTTTAATTCTATCCCAGATTTTTAATTATTGCGTCAAAAGTTTTAAACAACGAACCAACCATAAGCAAGCGAATGGAGAAAAAAGCGAAAAAAACCACTATTTTTAAATGGGAGTGAGTTTTGAATTTTAATTAATTACTCAGTTAATAATTGGAATTTCGAAATTCTGAAGCTCAGGTTACATCAGGAAAGATTTGGGGCTACTCTCAAAAAATTTTGAGCCTCGTACATGCTGTAGATTTTGCCAGCCGTCGCAGACACACACACACGCACGCAGACAGACGGAGTGTTTTCTTCTTTTATTAGTATAGATATATATATAAAGAAAAAAATCGGCAGAACCTTGATAGAGCGTCCGTAAAAAAATAAGGAAATTTTCGTTCTTTGGCGATTTTTTATCGGTTGTTGATGGAATACAATTTCAAAAAACACTTTTTTATGTCAATTACACTTTATGGGGAAATAAGTTTCGTGTTGAACTTTTTAAAATAAATTTAGTTTAAATAATTTTAATTTTCTCAGTTTTAGCTTATCTATAATTTTGTCATATCAACATTTATATCCATTTATATTGAAATTCAGGCTCCACCAGTGGCCTAGAGGTTCTGACCTCTCAACTGGTAGACGGCAGGTGCTGGGTTCGAACCCAATCGCGGCTGTCGGCCTAACCGTTCAGAGTTTTCGTGGTTTTCTTCGAGTCTTGCGTGGATGCGGGTTAGGTTCCCTTAGAAAGACCCCCACGAAGGGCACTCCTCCTGGTCCTATATTCCTAGTGTAGATAATCGGACGACAAAAATAAACCAAACCAAACCAATATTGAAATTCAGCAATCAAAAATTAAAGTTTTAAACATAATTCAAAATTTAAATTAACAAAGATTATTTCAAGCTGAAAATTAAGTTGAATTGAGAATTATTGATTCAATTTTGTTGCTATGGGAACGACTTTGGGTTTTATTTTTAAACATGCTTATACGTATAATTTTTTTTTCAGTATGGAATTTTACAGAAATTCACAGAAACTGAATGAAATTTTTGGAAAAGATATTTTGAGGTATGCGCTCGAGAATGATATGGAAAACAACAGTGTCACTCATACAGTTACGGTTACAGTGAGAAAATTTCGAAAAAACAAATAGCAAACATCCAGTTTTTTGTATAGGAATGAGAGCTCCATTGTGAAAAACCCCATATAGCGTTGTAACGGCAACTGCATCATGAAAATCAGCGGCGGTAGATACAGTGGCGTAGCTAAGGGGGGGGGGCAAGGGGGGCGTCCGCCCCGGGCGCCGAGGCCTAGGGGCGCCAAATTGAGAGAAATTGCTATATGTCTATATTGGGGTGGGGGCGCAAAATTTCTTGCTGGCCCCGGGCGCCAAAAAACATAGCTACGCTACTGGGTAGATAGGCTAAAAGTGAGGACAATTGATAAGGACAGACAAGCAGCATAAAATAAAGCATTTTATTGTGTTTCACAAATTTTATACATGACCTCCTTCGCACACGATGAGACTTTGAATGCGGCAGATGGTGGATAGCATTACAGTACGTACCATGGCAATAGGAATCTCTTGAATCGCAGTTCTGATGGCATCTTTCAAATCAGATGCAGTTTGAGGACGAAACTGATACTCTTTGGATTTCAGATATCCCCACAGCCAGAAATCCATTGGAGTCAAATCAGGAGACCTTGGTGGCCACGAAAACGGGAAATGACGGGACATAACTCTGTCACCAAACTGTTGACTTAAACACGTTTGACAGAAAACTCGACATGTGGAGGAGCACCATCTTGCATCCACACAACTTCAGGTATAGCATTTTGCTGTAGCAATGCGGGAATCGCGTAACGAGTTAACATGTCCAGATAGCGGTCATTCTTTACTGTACACATTTGCAGATTACCGACAATAACCTCTTCAAAAAAGTAAGAGCCGAGGATGAACGTACTCATTATATCTCACCACACGGTCACTTTTTCCTCGTGTAATCGACGGGCAAACACATCATGTGTATTATTCTTGCCCCAGTGCACACAATTTTTTGAATTCACATTACCAGTTAACGAAAAATGCTATTCACCTGTCCACAGAATGCGTAAAGGCCAGCTGCTATCTTCTACTCTATAAGGAATTGATTTGCAAAATCCAGCCGAATTTGATAATCTTCTGCTTGCAACATCTGGACACGTTGGAACTGATACGGAAACATGTTTAGAACAGAGCGCAGAATCTTGCGTACAGTTGAGTTCGGCATATTCAGAACACGCGAAACACCGTGTGCAGTTGCGGGACGAACTGTGCTTATTATAGAGGTTGTTACTTTGATGACGTCCGTTTTTTTTTCTAAACCCTCGAATTGCTGACAAATTGTTACTCAGACTGAACTTATACTCTAAAAGTAAAGCACCTTTAAAAAGAGTAATTTGTCTAGCGAATAAAAATATAAAAATAGCAAAATAGTTACACCTTAAAAATATAGTACTTCACTTAAAAAAATATTCTTATTAAAACCTCTTATAACAGAAAAAACAAAGGGACACATGCAAAACTAAAAACTATCAGCAAAACCCCTATAATATTTTAAGAAAAATAATCTTATTTTATCCTTTTATACAAGGAAAAAATATATAATTCCTTAAAAAAAAAAAAAAAAAAAAAACAGTCTTTTTTTTTACCCAAAAGAAAGAGAAAAAATATAATCTTATTTTAACCTTTGAATTAAAACATCAAAACTTGGTAGAAAAATCACTTTTAAGCCCAAAAGAAAATATGCATATGTAAAATTTTAACCAAATAGTAGGGGGGTTAAACATGCAAAAAAAAAAAAAAAAAATATCACATAAATATAATAACTGAGGGCAAAATATGCAAAAATATCAATGAAATAATAAATAGTAATAGCAACAGTTACCGTGCTTTCGCAAACTCAAAATCTTTGCAAAAGCACAATAACAGGAGTATCTAAATGATATGGAAATCAAACACAATTTAAAAACAAAAGCACTGCAATGTTGACTGTGGTGTACTGACTGTGGAAGCAGAACATGAAATAAACAAAGTACTTAGGTTAACTTACTGTTTTTTTTTTGTTTAAAAATTAGTAATCAATTAATTACTATTTTGTTAATTACACCAAAAATAATAGCTAGGGAAATGGGACAATATCTGCTCCCACACTCAAAACTGTCGTAATTCGATTAAAGCTGAATGTGCACTTATTTGAACTTTTTTTTTTAATCACAGAAAAGTAGCACGATTTTGTAGCTAATAATACAGGTATTGAGGTTTTCACTTGTATTATCGAAGGTGGTGGTTCATATTTTAGCGTTTCTTGTAATTATTTTATTTTTATTTATTTATTATTTTTGTGCACTCGAAGATGGTAGAGCAGATTTTTTTTTCCGAATAAAACACACCTTACTGTATTCGAGCAGATTCACGGAGAAGATAAATTTTGCCGGTTAACACACTGGGGTATAACACCTTGGATTGGTGACTTGATTTTGGAGCAGATGAGCACGGAAGCACACTGAATTCACCAAATACACTTACACACACACGAAAAATTCTTAAACACTGAATTGGCAGCAGAGCACTTTAAGCACATCGCACCACATTAGATGGAGATCACAGGCGATAGCAGGGGCTGAAACGAGGAGATAATTTTTTTCAGCAGGATAAACATCGCACCAATTTAGACGGAGCGCGCCGTTGAGGGCAGGTGTACCAGGTCCCTATCCGTAGTAGGCGAAAAGAACTCCGGGGGAACTCCATATCGAGGCATGCAGGCAGTGCAGACGATTTTCCTCAGGGCGGAAGAAATGCTGGAAGCTTCACGAGGGGTAACTGACCGCGGTGCTAGAATTCAGCGCTGGGAACCTTAGAGAACGTTGAAGCAGATCAGAAACGATGTATTGGTTGTACCTTCCCCCATTTTATTATTATTGTTTTCTTAACGTGGGGAAAACGTGGTCTGGCACCACATTCATATAGCGGTTGTTACTTTGATGACGTTCATATGATGTTTTTTTAGTAAACTAGAATGCAGTACTGGAAAGAACAGAATAAATAGCACTGTTGACCAGGTCCGTTAAAAAGATATCGAAAAACCCCACAATGATGAATAAGTCACACTTTTATTTATGCATATATAATAAGGGGAGGTACAATTAGATGATTGGAGAGAAAGTCTCCGGATAGAAAATTCGAACCTTTTCGTTGGAGAGCAGCGGGTGAAGTGACCGTCTTACAGAGATAACACACACAGCGTTGGGGTAGAACAAAGTCGCCAAAATATAAAAGTTTGCCCATGCACAATGGAGACGACAGTACAAATTGCAGCCAAAACGCAGCCAGCCTGATCGGTATTCAATTTGACTCCCATGCTGAAAGGGGGAAAAGTTTTCATGGTTGCCAATACATTAATTTACACGTGCAGCAAGGGCTTTTGTAACGGGCGATAAGAAAAGTTCACACCCAAGAACTGCAATAGTTATGTCTAGCAAGGGGTAACCAGATTTTAATGCGCAGGTGTTAAATTCTTTTTAGCATTTTCTCATGAAGGGCAAGAGGCATTAAGTTGCAATTTAACCGCGTTACTTTTTGATGACCATAAAAGGCAATGAAAGGAACATACGATCAGACTGAGCTTACATCTGGAAATTGTTTTGAAACGGTTGATTAAAGTGCGGGCATATTTCTTACGAATAATCCAGAGGCATTAATTTTGGCGGTTAACGAAATAATGGCTGAGAGAAATGAAAAAAAATATGAAGCATAATTTTAAACGAATTTTGAATTGAAAAGGGAACGGGGGTGCATAGGAATAATGTATAACAAAATAAGCAATATATAAAGAAATAACCGTTATACTTATCGTTTGATGAACTTCTGCAACAGCTTCCACAGGAACGGAAGGTCGTCCAGACCGAGGTCGATCGCATGTGCAACCAGTTTCTTCAAATTTATGAATCAAGTCCCGTACAACTTTGATAGTGCATGGGCCTCGCCGTAATCCATGGCTGCGGCGGTAAACACGCAATGTCTCTGCGGCGTTTTGTCCATTCAGGTAATAAATCTTTACGATTTCCCCACGTTCTTTCCCTGAAAGCAACAGCTTGTTTGGAAGGCAGAAGGCAACATACGCGGCTCGCATTTCGCAGTGCCTTTCCTTTCACCTTGGGTAACGACGTCAATCATGACTGTGTCCTACGTAAACTCGAAATTTGCGTTTCTTGGTTTCTTCTTCTCGTTCTGTGAAAAGCAAATGAGGCTGGGATATCAGCCGAAGAAACGGTGTAACGTGTGATGGAAATGAAACGAATAATAATTTTCTGGTACACGGTAAAGTCCTTTTTACTTTTCCCTTACCTAGTTCCCGTGATTTTCATGCTACAGTTGCCATTCCAACGCTATTTAGGGTTTTTCACAATGGAGATCACATTCTAATACAAAAAACTGGGTGTTGCCATTTGATTTTTTTGAAAATTTCTCACTGTAACCGTAACTGTTTGAGTGACACTGATGTTTTCCATATCATTCTTGAGCGAACACCTATAAATGCCATTTACCAAAACGTCAGTCAGTTTTTGTGAATGGTATAATAGTTAGGGCCCCAAATGTCGGGATAGTGTTCTTATAATCACCCTGTGCATATAGGTATATATACTAAATACTCTCATTTTACGTTTAAATTTATTATAATTCATTTGAACGTATTCTAAAAACAATGAACCATATTCCTGTGATGCAACATAAGATTAAAAAGCGATTTTGAAAGTCTCGAACCGAATGGAAGAAAAGGCTCCATTTCTTTATGGATTATTAGATGGGAGCAAATGTGCAACTATTTATATTATTTTAAGTGTAAAGGAAATTGTTTGCAATCATCTGCGTGCAATGGGCACAATACATGATACTTCAATGATGTCACATAAAATAAAATGGCGGTTTTTAAATTCTCGCACCGAAGGAAGAATAAATGCCATTTTCAGTTAAATTAAATTAGTTTGCTTTTGGTGCAAGGAAAGGTGCTAATCGCCAAATTGCGTGATGTTTTTGTCTTTTCACGCCAGATATCCGAAAGTATTTTATTTTTTTACACATTGTTTACTGTGATTCAACCGCTAACTGATTCTTTATTACAAAGATGAATAATTTAATTAGCGTTTTATTCAAAATATTCCAAGTATGCCCAGGATGGAGACCTTATTTGTCAGTGTTGAACCCAATGAAAATGATTTTTTTTTCTTTTCAGGAACCGGATAAAAAAATGCTCTGCAATCCCTTCAGTAGATTTAACGAAATGGAAAGAGAATGTGGTGCAGGAAGCAGGGAGTTTAGTGGATAAACACGATTTTTAGAGAGTCTCCCTATCGTCAATGACTTTTATTTGTGTTTTATTTTGAAATAATCTGTATCGGTTAAATGTACAAGGTATGTTATTAACGACTCCCGAACTATAAGAGGACTCAGTACCCTTTGAATTATTTTTTCATTTCAGCATTTTAAAGTACATTTTTGGTATAACGAAAAAAGATTCAATGATGGAATATGATTCTATCAAGAAATTGTTCGATTTCTCTGACGAAATTAGAAAATTAATAAAAAAATATAAAGTAAAAAAGAGTATAAAAAAAGTATTTAAAAATTATCTTCTGATACTATTTTGAACATTCTAAGCTATTTTTTAAACTGTTCTTTGAAGCGTGCTGTATAATTTTAAGTATTGGATTTATCACAAATTAATTAGTTTGGTGAAAAAATAAAATGTGTAAAATTACATTAAAACTTGAAATTTTTTTTTATATTTTTATGTGTTTAAGTAAATAGATAAATGAATAAAAAACTTTTTATTTAATTGTAAGTCCAATATTTAATTCTTCTCTCTCCACGCAGAAAAAAAGAATTAATTAATGTACATAAATATATTAATACGTAATTTGTGGTTTTTATCATTTTGAACATTTCTATTATTTGAAAAAACGCAAATTAAGGAAATTTTTTTAAGTGAGGTAGATTGTGACATTTACAGTGACAGCGAGGCAACAAAATCCCATTAAACTGTATTTATAATATCCAAATGTTTACGAAACTTCATCAGAATTTACAAGGGGTAATAAAGTACAATTTAAGCAAAAAATTAGAAAATCTATATTTTCGCAATTTTTGCCGAATGAAGTGTACGAAGTCCCCTTAAAATAAAATAGCTGTATTATAAACATAAACAATAAACATTTGATGTTTTCAGAAAGAAATTCATAAATTCTGTATGCAGAAATTTAAAAATTATTTTTATTGAGAGATATTAATATGCAGTCTCAGCCTGTTAAGAATGTTCAAATTAAAGCGCAAAAAAATGTAAAGGATAATACAGATTTTTTTTGATTGGTTTCTTTCTGTTCAAATTTTAAAACAAATTAGTTGTTTGAAGTTTTGATATTAGACAGTCATTGTCATCAAGTAGAGAATAGGTTTAGTAATTTTAGCCTGAGACAAGCTAAACCAATTTGACTAAATTGACTAAATTTGATAAAATTTTGAAGTATTTTCAAAACTATAAACTTTTATTTAATAGGACACTTCTTTTATCTGTTTATTTTTTGGAGTTAATTAAGGATTAAATTTTATATAGAGAATTATAAGACAGTTGTTTCATGCATCTATGAGTATTATTCACTTTTTACCAAAATATTATTCATATATGATTACAATTTTATAAATTATTTGCTTTAATTGCATGAAAATAAACACAAAAATACTGTCAGTTTCGGAAAATCTAGAATTTTCGTTATTTTATGGGTAGAAAAAAGATTTTTTTTTCTTTTTCCAAAGTGTTTTTTAAATCCCCCTTAGTGGCTGACTTTCTTTTTCTGTTAATCAATTAATAGACCAGTCAAATTGTTAGAAAAAAAGGCCGATAAATGCAAAAATTCAGCTAGAAGATTTTATGTTTTAAAATGTTTATGGGGATGCTAGTAACAAGAATTAATGGTTTTCCAACAAAATATCTCGAGGCTAAATTTTGTGGAGCCAAAAAACCACAAAAATTTCGGACTTTTTTCAGTTTTTTGCCAATAACTCAAAAATATAAAATTTTTGTGTACCATACTCAGTTACAAAAAGAAAGAACATTAAATTCTATACAAACTTCATATTAAAACAGTTTTTCTAAAGCCAATATTAAGCGCGCTACAGCTTTCTGAAAGTGACTCTTTTTTTCTAACTTTGTGAAAAAATTGCAAAAACGAAAATTTGGCACAATTTTTCATTATTTTATCCTCTTTAATGTAACTTATTTAAATTACAGGTATTTGCATGATAACAATCATCATGGATTACAACGGTGACATTGTAAAAAAATTCAGAACATTGTAACTTTTTTTGTATTTAGAGCTGTAGTAAAGAATCTTAAAATAGGTATTTAACTGAATGTAAGTAAAAATGTTTTCTGTATTTTGCCATTATGCAGGCAGTAACTCGAAAATTATAAAGTTTCTGTGTAACATACTTAATTAAAAAAGAAGAAACATTAAATTTTCTATGAATTTTGTTATAAAAACTTTTTTCTAAACCTATTACTAAGCGCGCTATGTTTTTTTGAAAATGTCACTTTTTTTTAACTTTACAGAAAGAGACCTGTTTTCCGCCTGCCATCTCAATTTTTTTTTCAGCACTAACAATGAAAATTAGATAGATCTATTGATTGATGAAAAATGAAAGTTTTAAGAAAGGCAGGCAGAAGATGCACAAATTCTAGAAACCCTTTACGAAAACAATTACATAGCGGATAAAAAAAGAGGGAATGCAGATGGAAGACTGTGGTCAGTTACGTTTCCGAGTCGCTTTCATTTAGATGCAAGTGTTCTTTTTTAAAGACATACTCTTCTAATAAGCTGCTACTAAGTTTATTGCATCTCTTCTCATATAGTAATGAAAAATGAATGAGCTCTAACCAAAATTGTGTTTCATTTGCCAAACGGCTTCAAATAGTGATACTCGCGTTGTGCGCCAGAAAGTCTTGCCAAGCTCTTTGAACATAGCGTTTAGCGTCAAAGTGATATACATCAAAAGTAATATTCATAATTTTTTTGAAAAGTACCAAGGAATTTAGAATACAGGATGATTGCTGAAAAACATATGCGAATGAGAGAATGATAGCAGCATATATCAGTCGGAGTGAAGATTCTACACATACTATTGTTTGTCTCTCAGATCAATCATTTTTTTCAAGATTCAAGATGATTGTTTCTTATGTGACTAAGTAATCACTTTGACTTCAAAGAAAAACAATAAAATAGCCCTATGCAAAGAGAAATTTGATTCACAAAGTAATGAAATTAGAAGCGAAAATAACATTTTTGAAAGCTGCTGAAAACGTGGTGATGAAGGGTCCCAGAAAGTAATTGAGCGTATTCAGCAAGAACCTGGCTTGCAGATGCATGATATTATAGTTTTTTCGCATAAAACTAGACCAATCTGTAACAAGTGGAGAGAAAAGAGGGCGCCCGCATGATCGTTGACGAAGCCAATGACAGAAATAAGAGCCAATTTATTTCATTGCTTAAAACAAATTAAAAATTTCAAAACAATAATTTCAAAGTAACAGAATTCAAGTTGAGCAGGCAAAAGAAGAAGCGGATGTCATGATAGTTACCTCAGCCATATCAAGAGCCGAATCTTTTGTAAGCGTCGTAATTGTCGGGAAGACATTGATCTTCTCGTGATTATGACGAGCTTAGACTATCAGCACAAAAATCTGTTTTTCTAAAAGCCAGAAAGTGGTAACATCGAAACCAAGTGGTTTTCAACCATGTTGTTCAAATACAATTACAACAATGTTCTTTTCACTCATGCAATCTGCGGATGTGATATAACATCCGCTCTTTTTGGGCATAGAAAATCAGTTTTGTAACACTTTGAAAAAACATGATCAGCTTGGAAAAATAGCCTGCATGTTCAATAAACCAGATTCTACCCATCAAGAAATCATTAAGACTACTGAAAAGATTATTATTGCACGATACAGTGGATGCAGAGATACCACATAGAAATTGAACGCCTTGATGTTCTAGTTATTTGCTAAATCTGCCACAAAAAAAGCAAAGTTCATTTTGAAAGACTACCACCAAAACAAGAGGCTGCGCAGTAGGGCGGAGCGTAAAAAACTTTTTTTCGAAATTCTTTTCTCCCTAGCGCGAAAAAGTTGTCTAGTGGTATCAGTAATATACTCACAAAATTTCAAAACAATCAATAAATATCTTCCGGTTCCACTTTTGGGTCGAAATATGCAATTTTAGCCAAAAATGTTGTAATTTTTCACATTTCAGTAATATTTTTAATTTTCAATTTTTGTCTTCGCCCTAGTGCGGAAAAACTGAAAGAGTACATAAGGAACACAAGGCCAAAATATTAGAATAATTAAAAAATATCTTCTGGTTCCACTCTGGGTTCTAAATACGGGAAATTTCTCGAAAATTATATAAATTTTCACATTTTAGTCATTTTTTTATTTTTTGATTTTCTATTCCTGCTGGCATGGAAATGTTTGAAGAATATGCAAGAAACATAAGTAAAAAACTTTAGAATAATAAATAAATATCTTCCGTCTTCCTTTTGAGGGTCTAAAAACGTCAAAGTAGCCAAAAAGTATGTAACTTTTCACATTTCAGAGATTTTTTTTTCTTATCAATTTTCTCTCCTCGCTGGCGCGGAAAATTCGGAAAATCATATGACAAACATAAGTGTAAAAATTTTAAATAATTAATAAATATCTTCTGATTTGACTTTTACTACTTAAACTGACAAATTCATGGCATTAATGTACTCAAAAATCATAGAACAATCGAATTAAAAGCGATCTGAGGCAAATTCCTCTAATAAGTTCAGCTTTCTGTTCGTTTACTGTAGTATTACTGTTGGTTTAATGCTCTGCTCGTGATAGGTTCGTAATGAGGATATTCAATTTTAGCTTCTATATTTTATTGAAAAATAATACATCTGAAAGTATTTACAAAATTTTAATTTTTAATATTGTGTTGAACTAATAGTGTGCGTGGAAAATATTACACAGAAATATCACAATTAAGGCGCAGTATACACGGGATTTGTCTCATCCCATTTTTTTGGGATCCTACAGAATTAAGAACTGGCGTTCTACCAAATTATGAACATATAATGTACTTTTTTGTTGGTGAGAAATGAATCGAAATACAATTAAAAATCGGACCTCACCTTTGGGGGATAGCGGATTATGTGCTAAAATGGTTGAAGCAATTTGGCAGGCTCTTCAGTTCCAACGATTTCTATGCAAAGAATAGTCCAAATGAATGGTTCATATAGTGATAAATACAAGAGTATAAAGAAGTTCGACGCTAAAGAACAGACGAAGTCAAAATTAAAATTTTCGTATTGGAAGGTGATAAAAACGTCTGTTTGAAAATTTTTCTTACAAAAGTACATCTCTATAACGAGGTAAATACCCACGGGACATAAAATTTCCAGAATTGGAAGACAGTTTCTTAAGGATCAAAAGAACTTCAAGGAAATTGTCGATAGACCCAATTGATACATTCAGAAACACGGTCCACAACACAGAAACTTAATAAATGAATGAGCAGGCTAGAAAAAAATAATAAAATTTCAGAAAATGGTATAAAATGGAAAAAACAATCACTACTGCTTCATCGAAGACCTAGAGTTATTTAAATCTTTTAGTCTTGTTGATGAACAACTGTGTCACGATCTGAGTGATAAACCTTTAGTGTTATTGCATTCGAACATAAATACTATAAGTATATCGCGAACAACCCGTCGCCCTGCCCTAGCCAGAACTTGAGACACAATAGGAGTGTAACACCGAGTTGCAGTATCAGTAACAGGCGCACTTTTTGAAGACTTGCGAGTTGTGACACGTGACGAAATGTCCAATGTTATAGACAGGCATAACACAAGAAGAGAAAAAAATAAATATCGCATGAAATGCCAATTCCAAGATTAAAGTTTCATATTCTCCAATACCTTGAAAAGATTGCACTTTGACCGTCGAAAAGATCAAACTTTAATTCAGAGGAATATTGAGGGAACGCTCCATCAACAAAGAGTGCTTGAAGAATACTTGACGCTTATAGAAGAACCTGGCTGCGATTATATAGGACAAGTGTCAAAAATAACGTCTTCTGCTATGTTTGTTATATGATTTTTCGAATTTTCCGCGCCAGCTAGAAGAGAAAATTGATAAGAAAAAAAAATATCTGGAATGGTAAAAGTTACATACTTTTTGGCTACTTTGACATTTTTACACCCCGAAAAGGAAGACGGAAAATATTTATTTATTATTCTAAAGCTTTTTACTTATGTTTCTTGCATATTCTTCAAACATTCCCATGCCAGCAGGAATAGAAAATCGAAAAATAAAAAAAAATGAGTAAAATGTTAAAATTTATATAATTTTCAAGAAATTTCCCATATTTAGAACCCAACGTGGAACCAGAAGATATTTTTTAATTATTCTAATATTTTGGACTTGTGTTCCTTATGTACTCTTTCAGTTTTTCCGCATTAGGGCGAAGAAAAAATTGAAGATTAAAAATATTACTGAAATGTGAAAAATTACAACATTTTTGGCTAAAATTGCATATTTCGACCCAAAAGTGGAACCGGAAGATATTTATTGATTGTTTTGAAATTTTGTGAGTATGTTACTGATACACTAGACAACTTTTCCGCGCTAGGGAGATAAGAATTTCGAAAAAAAGTTTTTTATGCTCCGCCCTACTGCGCAGCATAATTTTCTCCGATGTTATCATCAGGTACAAGCTAGGCTAGGAAACAACATCCCCTCCTGAAGGATGTGAGTGGGCTCACAGGATGTCTTTCAGCCAGTTCAAATGTGCCAATACCCGGTACTTGGATCCTTGCTCCAGGTTGTATCATGTAGCTGTAGAAAATGGTGCAACAAAGTATTTTCTTTTCATAAATTAAGACTCAAATGCTTGGCAATTTGTAAAAAATGTAATCGGATCAACAACGAAAATGTCAACGACATTATTTATCCAGAAGAAGGGGATGTAAAATTTTCACCGTAAGTATTATTTATTAGGTATTTACATTCAGTTAAATACCTAATATTAATATTCTCGCCTAAAGCTCTAAATACAAAAAAAGTTATAATGTTCTTAAATTTTTTTACAATGTTATCGTTGTAATTCATTATGATTGTTATCATGCAAATAACTGTAATTGAAATAAGTTACATTAAAGAGGATAAAATAACGAAAAATTGTGCCAAATTTTCGTTTTTGCAATTTTGCCACAAAGTTAGAAAAAAAGAGCCACTTTCAGAAAGCTGTAGCGCGCTTAATATTGGCTTTATAAAAACAATTTTAATATGAAATTTGTAGAAAATTTAATGTGCTTTCTTTTTGTAATTGAGTATGGTTTGCAAAAATTTTACATTTTTTGAGTTATAGGTAAAACACTGAAAAAAGTCCGAAAATTTTGTGGTTTTTTGGCTCCACAAAATTTAGCCTCGAGATATTTTGTTGGAAAACCCTTAATTCTTGTTACTAACATCCCCATAAACATTTTAAAAACATAAAATCTTCTAGCAGAAATTTTGTATCTATTTATGACAATTTGACTGGCCTATAATTTTTTTTATTCAACTAAATTTTAAGAAATATCTAAAATGAAGAAAAAAAAATTATATAAAAAAGGGATTAATTTATCCAAGTTTTATGAGAATTCTGATAAAAAAGGCATTATTATTATTATTAATATTACTATTATTATTATTATTATTATTATTATTATTATTATTATTATTATTATTATTATTTAATATTTCTTGGATGTATTGGTACTTTAATGAAAATCAACATTAGAGAAATTTGAAAAGTTTTGGTTCTATGTAGGTGCTTTCAGCAAGTCAACGTTATAATCACCTTATTTTATTATTTTTTAAATATAGGAGGAACTGGGGTACATTGATACAGATTTTTTCTAAGAATTTTTTTGGTGTCCAGAAAGCAGAAATTTCAAGTTTTTTTTTCATGTGATGTCAGCAAAACTTGTGTAGTGTGTTATTAAAATGCACAATCGTTCTTTTATACACTATTTTTGGATGCAATAAAGAAAAATAAAAAAAGTCATTTGTAACAATGTGCCCCATCCCCGGGGCAAATTGATACACCTCATGAGGCAGTTTGATACGTCTGGGAAAAATGGATTATTTGGAAAAATGGAATTTTTTTAATAAATTCAGAATATATTTCAAAATATGTTATCAAAATGGGCATTTGAGCTAAATTTTGTTTAAGATGATTCTGATAAAACCAGTTCTTGTAGAAAAATGAAATTAAGAATTTTTCATAAATGGCCAAATGAAGTTATTAAACTGGGTTTATCTCTAATCATACTTTATTTTTTATTGTTGTAATGAACACTCTTCGAAATCTACCTCCGCCTACAGGCCAAGCCGACAAGGATTTTTTTTTAATGTTATACATTACAACTTAAAATCTTAATTATTATAATTATCTGTCAATTTATCTGCTGTGGATGGTTAAAGAATGATTCCTTAAAATAAATTTGTTAATTCATAATAATTTTTTTAAATTATTAAAGAGTTTTATTGTCATCTGAAGCACACATGTGCACATATTTTTTATAATTCTAGTATATAAATATTTTAACGAAAATTCAATTACAAAATTTCATTTTTGCATAAAAACAACTAAGTTGCGTTAAATATAAGAGTATTAAGATACAGATTTTGATAATATATTAAGACTATGTCTTTCTGACATTTCAACAGCTGAACAAATGTACACAGAGATAAAAGAAACGGTCTAGTCATGCCTCCAGTTTAACTCATACTGTTTTCAATAAAAATGTATGTATGAATCATTAAATGAATGTATGCATTAGAACGTCATATTCGCGTATCTCTGAAAAGTTATATTTTAGGTGACGTTTTAATCTTTTTTCACTTATATATATATTTTTTATTTTTTTAATATAAATTCTTTAATTATAAACATATCTTTATTCTAACATAGTTTTTACCGGAATCATCATAAAATAATAAAATATTTCATAATTTATATTTTACAACATATGCGTACATTTTTCATTACTAATTTTTTTGGTACATTTTCTTTTATGTGCATTTTGTATATATTGTTAATTGCATTATCCTCTATGTTGGAATTTCTGAAAATATTTTGCTGATCAACATCAATCTTAGATAAAATATTTTGAAATTCGATTTATTTTTGCACGAATTAGTATTAAATAAATACCTATTGGAAAATTACTGTGTAACGTATTAAAAAAATAAAAACAATAATTTAGATTTAAAAAATAATTTGTATCATAGTGCATTAAAATTGAGAAAAATAATTTGAATCTGTTAATTCAAATATATAAAAGTCGATAAAAACATAAAATATTAGCGAAAAGTTTTTAAATACAGTGTATCATGAACGTTCTGAATGTTATTATACGAAGTGAATGGCATATATATATATATTTAATCTCCAAACCCAAAGTAAGAATATTGTCAACAGCATTGTTATAGAAAAGGGGGCATTTTAAATCTACACATTTTATAATAAGAATTTTCAAACGGGTAATTGATTTTATTTATTAAATTCAAAAGCAACCACCAGCTGTCGTAAAAGCGGGTGATAAGGCTATAGTTATCGATTAATTCCCAATTAAAATGGAAAGGCGGACAACTCTATTACAGAAAATAGTCGTTGTTCGTGATAATATCATGCAAATTTCCATAACATGATGATATTTTTAATGCAAGGAGCATTACCATTTTTAAAGTATGAAAGTTGTTTACGTTGATAGCTATTGTAGACAAGGCTTCGAAATACACGCGTTTTTTTTTTTTTTTTTTTTTTTTGGGGGGGGGGCATGATAATCTGTAATTCTGCACGAAGCTCTTCCAAACTGACATATAAAATCAAGGGCCGGAAAATCTATGTTAAGTTCGTTAGTAAACGAAATCGAACCAAGTATATTGGGTTAAGGATTGGTTTAGTGGAAATAGTAAAAACACTATATTTTATTAATTATAATGCGTCTCAAATCAGTTTAAAGTTATTGTTACTTCTAATAAAAATGACAAAAATTTTTGGATGACAGATTTTTGATAAAATTAAAAAAAGGCTTAAGGTGACTAAATAATAAGTTTGTAGGGAAACAAATTATAATTTCGTCAGTTCTCAAGAAATCACATCTCATTAAATTTACAATAAAAAACTAAATAGTTTCCCCTATCCAGAGACGAGTAGCTTCATGCGGTCATTCCGTCCTTTGTAATTTAGTAGTAAACGTCAGAACTACGAAAATTAAACATTATTAATAACCTATTTTAGCAATATATTTAACCTATTAGAGCAAAATACAATGGTCATAAATATAGAAACATTTCATGCATTGATGGATTAAAAATTAATTGTGGTTTAAAAGATTTTTTTTCGCTGTTTAGTGAAATGATTTATTTTATCAAAAAAAAAAAAAAAAAATCTGTGTTTTAATTTAATATAAATATCGTAATTTAACTAAGACAGTTAGTCTAAATCATGTGAATTACATATGAGTACTATTTTTCTTCAAGAATGACAATTAAATTTGTATATTTTATTCTGCACAAAAATCAATTATCCAGTCTAAGCTTACAGATACTTAACAGATATATATAATTTTACACTTTCTTACTATACTTTGCAAGAATAATGTTTTGTTTAATAGTTTTTTTTATCTTCCTTCCCTCCACTTCTCTAAATCCACACCAGGAATTGACGAACAATCTTTTAAGGCATTCCTGAAAAAAATCAATTTAATCAATGTTTATTGATAATTAAATATAGAATTTTCATAACTCGTTCCACAAGCTTTAGTTAAAGATAAAATACATCTAAACAAGCACATATTGCTTTACAATTCGCGATCGTAAGATTAAGGGCTAGAACGCGCTTTTTGATTATAACAAAAGAAGTGTTTATACACTAAATTCGGTTCTACTTGATTATCAGGCCAATCAGTTTGCTAAATTATTCAGATTGCCAAACTATTCGCCAAATTATTTAGATTGATATAATTTTAATTTAAAACACTAATGAAAATACACATAAAAGTCGAAATAAAAATGTGTGTCTTGTAAAAAACACGTGTATTTTAAACTTTTATTTATACTATGTGTATGCTATTTAAAACGATGACAAAAATATTAAAAATATGTTTAATTACTTTATTTCTTAGTAATTTTAACTGTAAACACAGCGTTCGTTAAAAAATATAAAAATAGTGTTATTTAACACCTTATTTTTCAAATGACACGTAATTGGTGTAAAAAAAGGAGTGAAATTGAATGTCAATTTTTAGATCCAGAAAACATTCGGAAAAGAAAATATAGTTATTGAGGATAGTGGAGTATTTCTTGCTTTATGATTCTTTAAGCAATCTGATCCAAAATGTGGGCATATTGTAGGATACAACGTCATTACCAACAATATTTTCTGTAGAAATAATTTCTATTGATTCTCGGATTATTTATTCACTGCAATTCTTCCAGGGACAAATAACTTTTGCATCTTCGAAATTAATGTCTGTATTCTTCTTCTAGTTAAGTCTTAAATTCGTCCCTTAATAAATTTTCTATGAATTAATTATCCAAGAATCAATAAAAATTATTATTAAAAATATTGTTTGTAATGGAGGCTGTATTTACAGTTGAAAGTACTAAGAATGAAAGTAATTTAACACATTTTGAAATATTTTTTTAAATATTTTTAAGTAGATTACCCATCGTATAATTTATAGTTTAACTTTTTTTAAAGATAAATTAAGCATTCTATTTATTTATGTACATGTATTGTATTGAATGTCAAGTAAATGTCACATTTCTGATCATCCATTACTGGAATTTAATCTTATAGTTAGGCGAGAGCTTTTTGGTTTAAAGGATAATCAAGCAGTATCATAAATCCTATTAAAGAATTGATGAAAGTTTGTTTATGTAAATTTGTGATCAGAAATTAAAAAAAGCTTTAATAGTAAAATAAAGTTCATAAAAACGTAAAGTATAACAAAAAAGTACCATTTAGGATGAATTAAGCGATTCATTTTAAGATGGAGTATTATACTAACATTCCTTTTAAACATATTACACAGAAGTCATATCATTTTGTGTTTTATAATTATATTTTTCAGGTTTAACATATTTTTAGGACAATTTTAATGAAGGAAATTGCGCACACTTTAAAATATCGACCTCTTCTTTTCTTGTGCGCAGTAGTTCAAATAGCACACTGTAAAAAAGCTGCAACAGAGATTCCAAACAATGTCCGTAAAAAAACGGAGTTTATTCCTATATCAACGGACTTTGTCATTGCATTAACGGTTTTTGCCAGTAAAACACAAAAAATTACGGGAGTTTACCGTCTATGTGAAAAAAGTGACATACTCCGTAAATTTACTGGATAATTCACGCTAAAGTACCATAAATTTACAATTTGTTTTTACAGTGTGTGATTCTACTTAACAATTTCTATTTATCTACTTGTATATATTGTTTTGGAGACATTTTCTTACAAAAAACCCTACACTGTTAAAAAAAAAAAAAAAAAAAAAAAAAAAAAAAAAAAAAAATCAATACTTATTACATAATTTTGTCGAGTCATTTCAAGTTTTATGAAAATCGGATGCACAGATCAATTAGAGGGGCAATTAAAAGTATTCCGTTACATTACGGTCAATGGGGAAAAAGGTTTCAAATGCATTCTAATCGTTTCAAATTTAAAATACATAATTATTACCTAATTTTGTCGAGTTATTTCCAATTTTATCAAAATCGGATGCATAGTTCAATTACAGGGGCAATCAAAAGTATTCCGTTACATTACGGTCAATGGGGGGAAATGTTTCAAATGCATTTTAATCGTGTTACACTTATTCGAACATAATAAAATGCATATGTATCTATAAAATACATATTATATATACATTTTGCACAATCTGTGGTGCAAAGAACATTTGTTATTGATTTAAAAGGCCACACAAAGTATTCCATTACATAATGATATAGAGAGAACATTATTTGGTGCGCATTTTAATTGTAATTAACTATTTACAATTTTATGAGATTGATATATGAGAGTGATATTTTAAAACTTTGTTATCATACGAACGCACCTCATTTGCTACGCTTTACGTACAATTTACAACTTGTTTTACAGTGTAAACATAAAATATACAAATAAAAAATGAATGCTTGGCCTAAAAGAAGCAACAATTCAAAGTGAACTTGGTCAAAGGATTCAATTTCATGAGATATAACGATTTTATGGTGACTCCAAAATTCGGTAAACTCTAGCTGCCCTAATTTTGTCGATAAGAACTTTGTGATAATAGTAATTAATATATTTGAAGTTAATGATAGATTCGATTTCTTTTGTTAAAAATTAATATGATTTTTACTTTTTTATCTTTCTAATTACAAGGAAAATACATATTACGTTTACGATTTTATTTTATTAGATTTGTG
>CAXHSM010001285.1:0-46000 GCA_964019185.1 Maratus speculifer | reverse complement strand
TATTATGGCAACTTTTTGATTTTTTGTGATTGGTTTATTTCTTTTGTCTGTTCATTTCTTGGTAAAAGGATAAGTAATAACTTACATAAAAAAATATATTTCTTTTTTTATAAATGCAAATAATTTTATAGGTATACATAATTCTGTGTTAAAAATCTAAACTCTTAATATAATTAGTGTAAAAATTTTGCAATTTTTTAAAACTTCTGTAAAATAACAATAATAATAATAATAAATTAAATTCTTGTTTATATTAGCATTTCAGTGTATTTGTATTATATTTCTAAATTTGCTGTTTTTATTTTAAATAATTTTTTGAATTGGTATATTTAGGAAAGATAAATAGACCTTTACTGTTCATTGGTCTCCATAGGAAACCACAGATTTCTTAAAATTTAAAAATTCGAGAAAAAAAAAAAAAAAAAAAATGAATGCATATTTAATATTAGCTACATGTCTAAAAACCATTTTTGAAGTTATTTCAGTAATTTTTAAAAATAAAGTTGTAGTGAACTTTAAAGGGTTAAATAGATAGAAAAAAAATATGTGATGGTAAATTTCAGTAAATTTTGCCAAATCTCATATGAATACCACCTCTCTCTTTTGAATTACAAACTGCCAAAAGTCCTGGATTTTGAAGGTTTTGTAAAACTCGATTATAATTCAGGAGAAAAGAGAAATAACCCTTTTTTTTCTTTCTAACTTTGAATTAGTTAAAATATATAAAACCCCATATTGTTGTCTTTTTTTCTTTTTATAAGATAAAAATTTTGTAATAACACATGGTAATATGCAGTAATTTTATGATTATATTATAATGGCATGTTGACCATTATTGCTTTAAATTTTAAAGTATTCATTAATATATGTATACAAATATAAAATAAACTACAATAAGTTATGTAATCTACTTCAAAAAATTGCATGCATTTGGGATTATTTTATTTTTATTAGCATTTTCCAACAAAGTTGAAAAGTGCTTATGCATTCAGTTTTTCTGGCCATCTGTCCGCGCTCTAACTCTCGTACTCAGATTGCCATGAAATTTTTGGACGTTATTTAGGCTTACCTTAGCACGAACCCTATTGAAAATGAAGTTTCTACCATGGTTAATTTATTTACAGGGACAGTCAAAAGTTTTCCATTACATTACGGCCTGTGGGGAAAAATCGTTTCAAAGGCATTTTAAAGATGTTATACCCTGTCAAAAATATTAAAATATACATGCATTTAAGAGGTACACTAAAATATGCATTCTATAAAATATGAGCTGAAAATATAGCTATTATTCTTTTACAGGGCCACACAAAAGAATTCCATTAGATAATGGTAAAGGGGGAGGGGGATAGTATTAATGTAAAAATATATTAAACTGTTTCATGTATAACAAAATTGATATATGTCACTGAGGCTTAATATAAATTATATGATACTGTCTTGCATAATATGAAGTACATTGCATTTACTGGGACACACAGAAGATTTCAAATAATATGTTCTTTCTTACAGACTGTATATGGTTCTGATGTTTTCAGTAAATCTTTGTACATTACAAGGGTGTGTATAAATGTTATAGTTGATATACAAGGCTATCCAAAAGAGCTCGCCAACGTTACTGTGTATGAGCGTAAATTACTTAAATGTGGTTCTTAAATAAAGTATACATTTTTATGCTGAACTGCATTCAATTTACAAAGAAATGTTTTTAGAATATAGATAAAATAATATACAGGGCCACACAAAGAATTGTGTACATGGACACCTATGAATGATATTTTATAACAATGTGATTTCAGTTGTTTTAAGAGTGTTTTAGTTTAAAATGAATTTTATCTTCTTACTGATGTGTAATAAAAGTACAAGGTAAACTATAGGGCTGAACAAAAGTTTTCAAATATGTTTCCCATTTATTAGTACAAATTGCTCAAAAATAAATTTTAAGATTTTTTCTTGCTAAACTAAATTTTCTCATTTTATAATATGTATATCAACTGACAGATCAAATACAGGCGCTGTTCAAAAGTATTGGAATACATATTTGGCTATATACCATATTTCCCTAATTAACAAAGTTTCGTTAAAGATTTCATGAAGTGTTAGAAAATGCTTCGTAATCTATGCTTAATGCATGATTTTTCTTGTTAAAATTATGCAAGGTTTTTTCAGGTCTGCCATCTACTATACATTACAGGGTTCCCAGCGTCATGGAAAATCTGGAAAGTCATGGAATTTCAAAGTAGTCATGGAAAGTCATGGAAAACGTAGAATATGTAGAAAAAGTCATGGAATTTACTAATATTTAATAAAAAGTCATGGAAAACTCTGAGAGGATAAAATTAAAATTTAACATTATTTCATTTTCAGAAAAATGTTGCTAGGTTTTCTCAATTAGATGGCGCCTCTGAAAAATTTCCAGAAGCAACTATTGATAAATTCTCACTAGATAGCGCCTTAACTAGTACTACGGTAGAGTACCTGGACCTTGTTTGTAAGAGTAGCATCATCAGACCAAGTACGCATGCTCAGTGGAAGAAAAGTGAAGGATGGAAAAAAACGCATACAACCCTGATTTTTGATGCTTTGTGCTTCTACTCCCTTTGGTTGCTTTTGATAATACTAACATTAATATTTTAATGACCGTTCAAAAGAGATGAAAAAGATAAACAAAATAATTCATCTTTTATTAGGATGATATTATAAATAAAGCATTTCTGTTTTTGTCTTTTTTATGACAAAAGTATTACCAAGTGAAATTTTTTTATTCAAATACATTTAATATTTAAACTGATTATTTATAAAAGTACAGTAGAGGAAGTCTCTCAACTTATCGAATTTAATCATTGAAATTATACATTTTAGTATTATGTCACTGTACATTTTTAAGGCATAAAAACTATACATTCTCTTAAGCAAATTTTAATCAATAACACATATCTTTGGTTGCGAAAAGGAGGGGGGGGGGGGTGTATCATTAATTTTCCAGACATTTTGAATTTAACAGTTTCCTATACTATACATATGTTAACTTTTGAGTGTGTGTGAATTCAATATGCATGTTTATTATTGATCTATTTATATGGGCTGAAAAATACCAAATATTAACATTAACCCCATTAAGCATTGAATAAATATAATTATTTTTTATATTTCTATGTACTACATATTTAAAAAGCATTCAGAAATTTAATATTTATTGTCTCCATCCCTATAATTTGCATCAAACAAAAATATATCAAAAGAAATGGAATCATTAAATAATCTTACAAGAAAGGAATTTATAGTTGCATAAATAATTAGTAATATTTTTTAAATATTCCTAGAACTTCGAGATTTTAAATGAATTTTTAACGTTTATTTAAAAAAAAAAAAAAAAAAAAAAAAAAAAAGAATTAAGCACTTCTCAACTAAAGCATATATTTTTATGAATATTTACATTTAGAGTGGATTTTGTATATAATTTTCAAAATATGAAAACTATCAACCTATGCCATTAGACATCGGTCTCATTCTTTTGTATTTTTCCCTATCAACAATGCAGAAATTTTTGGCACATTCACAAAGTCATTTTTATATATGGAAAAGCATGAAATCTGCAGATGTTATTATTTAAGTGCCAAAAAATGACTTCAATTATCCTTCAATTTTCTTAAAAACTTTACACACCTTATTACCTTTTTATTATATATTATATTCAATCAATAACTCGACTGTGACTAGTGCCTGAAAAAATTGATAGAATATGAAGTTTTTATTGCCATTTTACAAGAAGTATTTTCTTTTTACCGGAAAACGAGAAATATTGTTTGATTTCTTATAATCGGAAAAAAAAAAGTGTAAATTCATATGCATTTGCTAAAATAACCATAAGAATACGATAAAAAATAATCAGTTTGAATTTCAGGTATTACTATTAAAAATAATCTAAAATTGATTATTTCTCATAAACTAATTATATCTTCAATTATAAATTATCATTGCTTCGGAAGACATTTTCCTTTTTTGCGATGTTCCATCCCAAAATTCGGTGAATCTGCCAATTTTTGATAGCATTTGCCAAAAAGTTTCTGCTTTTACCAAAAAAGGAGAGGAACTCTGTTATAAACTTTCTAAATAAAAGAACATGTTAAATTTATATGTTTGTGAACGAAATTAAATTTTAAAATGTGTCAGGAAATAGTCAGTTTGCATTTGAAAAGTGTTTTAAGCATACCAAACTAAGCGACAAATAATTCCCAGAAAATAAAATACTTAAAAATACCTGTCAAAATTACACAAATTTGGACAACTAGTGACAGTTTCACCATTAAAAAAACTAATAATTTTTGCAATAACAGAATATAACTTTGCTCACGGAAGCAATTTTCTGACAATTGCTTGTGGTTATGAGGTTTCGTAAAGATTCATTTTTATTGAAGAAACTTTTAAAATTGATTGTAAGTATGATTGCTCAAAGAGGAATTTGATTGTTTTTGCAAATCAGGCTCTGATAAAATAGGCCTCGACAAGTTTTTTTTTTTTTTTTTTTTTTTTTTTTTTTTTACATCTTGGCTGACAATAAAAGATTTGCAGAATTGTGGGCTATTATTAAGCTGTGCCTAATTTCTTCCCATGGAAATACTTCTGTAGAGAGTGTTTTTTCAATTAACAAATCTTTGTTAATTGAAAATTTACACGAAGCCATTCTTGTAAATCAGAGGCATTTCTATGGTGCTATTAATGAGTCAGGTGCTGTAGAAACTATAGTAATTAATTCTAAACTCCTTTCATATGCATGAAATAGCCACAAACAGTACAAAATAGATTTAGAAAACAAGAATAAAATGGAAAAGAAGCTAATAACTGAAAAAAGATTGGCAAAAGAGCAAGGAAAAAAGTTAATAAATTGCAAAAAAGAAAAAGAAAAATTAGAAAAGCTGCTGAATTAGAAGAAGAAGCAATTGAAAATGAACTAAATTCAGTTTAAAAAAAAGTACTGTAGATATTAATATATTAATATTCAAGTGATCAAAGTAAAATATATTAATATTCAGATGTTCAAAAGTTTATCGAAAATAAAGCTTCATTTTATATAAATGTTTAACTATTAAATCAAAATCTTTTTCTTCTTTTAGTTATTTTGTGGTTATAATGTATTTTTTATTTGTGTGTTTCATAGAAAGTTTCAATCAGTTTATTTCAGGAACAGATTTTGATAAGTAATTTTAGAATTTAATGCAATATCTTCTCCTGCTTTTTTACAACAATATCATGATAAAAGTTTGATTTTTAATGTATTGTTTGTTATTAAGTTTCATGTTGCTTTAAAAAAAAGTCTTTCTAAAGATTTAAAAATATATTCTTAAATTAATTTTACTAATTAATACATAATTTTAAATTTTAATACTTTCGAAGTAGACTTTATGTATTCGCGTTTGGTCATGGAATTTTTTGAGATTTGGTCATGGAAAGTCATGGAAAATGCCAGACAAATTTTGCTGGGAACCCTGCATTAGATTTAGAAATTATGCATATGTATGTCTGCTTCTTCTACTTTTTATGCATTGTTAACTAGAAATGTAGTCATGTTCCTGATTTCTTTTTCATTTTTCAACATAATATTCTATTATAAATTTTATTAAGATTTAAAATGTGTATTGTGCAGGACTTGTTCTGTGTGAAATGTTTTAAGTAAAAATATTCAATTGATGTTTTGGCTAAATTTTCATCTTGTGATGTTAAATAAGAAGGGACTTTTTATTAAATTTGCAAGTTGATTAGAAAATAAATAATGAGGATATTCATATTTATACAGGGTGTCCCAAAAATGGTTCCCAAACTCTGCACAGCTAGATTCCTTGTTGGGAGTACATAAAAAATGTCCAAAGAACTTTACCTGTAACATACCATAGTTTACGAGTAAAATATGAATTACAAAGTATGATGTCGTGGGCGGTGCAAAAAACACCGTATTGGATACATCAATAGCAATATTTGCATGTCTTTTCAGATAACATTCAAAACATTCACTGTACATATCGTCTCATGTATGCGCACTAGAGGTCTGCATGGGCTGACCTTTCCAGACCTGAGCTATAGAAAAAAAAATTTCGGCCTGGCCCTTAGAGAAAATTTAGCAGCCCAACATAATAGCAAAAAACAAGGCCCAGCCCTGAAAAAAAGTTAAAAGTTCGGCCCCAAACCCAGCCTAGCCTGAGAGAATTTCTACATTGATATTTTCTCTTACGAAAGAGTTCAGATCAAAAAAACTTATCTTAGTCTTTTTTTAATGTTTATAATCTCTATTTATGTAGAAGTGCTGTGGACTGCAATATTTATACTTTTAATGAACCTTTGTTTCTGTTTGTAAAAGTTTCAGTTATCATTAGCATTATTAATCCATGTTCCATGTAATGAGAGACATAAAAATCTAAAAAATGGTATATGGTAAAAGTAAAATCTTGTAAGACTGAATCACATTGGACAGAAAAAAAATACAGTCCCTTCTTAGCAGGTGTAAATGTTTAATATGTTTTTTTCTCGAATTCATTTTGCATGGATGAAAAGTTTAAAAGAAATTTGCAGTTTTCAGTTTAAAAGGAAATTCTGTCATAATCAGGTTTTTTTTCATGCGTTTAACTCTATTTTAATAAGCCTAGTAATCTACAATTCTTTAAAAAGAATAAACTCTAATGTTTAATTGTAAGAATAATGACGACTTAAAAGTATATGCCTTTTTTTACAAAAATTTTTGGACCAAGCCAAATTTTACTGATTTATGAACAAGCTTGGCTACGTCAAGAAAAGGATTTTCATATGGGATGATTCAACAGAAACTGATTATTTTGGTCCTTGAAGACTAGGAAGAATGAAATCAGTTTCGGCTTTGTATGGGGAAAATAAGTTAGGCCCACCAACGATACTCCAAAAAAATTAAGACCCGGCCCGAAAAGATTAGTGACTAGCCCGGCCTGGCTCGAATGCCATTAATGGAAATCGGCCCAAACCCGGCCCATGCGGATCTCTAATGTGCACACTGTAAAATGATGTTAAGTTGTCGCCATTGAACTTATTACTGCATCTTGCAACCACTGGTATCCTTCACATGGTCATCATGTATTCTGTTTGTGAATATTGCAACATGTATTTGATGTACAGCCAATGTAATTGAAATGCTTTACAAACTAGCCTTACAACTGCCTACATAATTTGCAAATACTGCTGTTGATGTGTCAAAAAAGTGTTTTTCCTTGCACTGGCTGTGATGTCATACTTTGGTTTTCTTATTTTTCTAGTAAACTATGATCGTACAAATACAGTTCTTTGTGCATTTTTTATGTATTCCTAATGAGGAATTTGCTGGTGCAGAGTTGGCTGCCATTTTTGAAACACCCTGTATAAGGAAGAGGCTTTTGTATTTTTATTACTTTCTTTCTTCTATTTTCAATAGAAGAAAGTATTGTAATCAAACAGTATGTCGCCATTCTACCGTCAAAAGTGTATGAAGATATGCATAGAATTGTACCAAATTTTTTGTAAATGTTTTTGGCTGTGAGAAGCAGGTTCTCCTTCAATTTTGAAATATTCTGCCAGAAGAGGGCGCTGCAATAACAATTTTTGTGCCATTTTCAATATTGTACTGACTAAAAGTGTATGAAGTTATACATTGAATTGAACCAAAATTTTTGTGTATGTATATGGCTAGTTGGTCCTCCCTTAATTTGAAATAAATCTGTTGGAAAGGGGTGCTACAATAGCGATTTTTGAGCCATTTTCAATATTTTACCACAGAAAAGTGTATGAATTTATGCATAGAATTGAAAGAAATTTTTTGTATAAGTGTTTATTATGGTCAATAGACCCTCCCTGATTTTGAAAAAAATCCACCGGAAGGAAGCGCTATAATCGTGATGTCTGTGCCATTTTTATTATTTTACCATTAAAAAGAGTTTAATGTTATGCATAGAATTGAACAAAATTTTTTGTGTATAATTTTTTTTTTTTTTTTTGGGGGGGGGGGGGGGGGGTTTGGCCAGTAGATCCTTCCTGAATTTGAAAAAAAATCTGACTATCGTTCTACTGTTCATTGGCTCGTGCAGATATGGAAACTCGTTTATATTCTGATTAATTGACAGAAGCAGAAATTTACGATGCAGATAATATTTGGCATAGTATTGATTTAATAATATTAACCCATTAACATACGTAACTAAATTTTAAAACATTAAAATGTACGTATGAAATAGAAGAAGGTTTTGGGATTGGCACACCCAACTAGTTTTTCTTTGGGCGTCTGAGATTTTAATCTTTGATATTTGAATGTGCTTCATAAACAAAAGTTCATTTAATATTGTCATCTTTTAGACTTTTCTACTGTGAGAGGGTTCATAATGTAAGTGATTGCATTTTAAGATTACACATTTTCTCAGCTAGAACTATATATTAGTACTCACAAAGATTAGCAGCTTTGTTTGTTAAACTTTTGAATTTAGTAAAAACATACAAAAGTCATAGTTTTCAATCTCTCTAATTAAAAGTAATTTTAAGATAGTTTTTTTTTTTTTTCAAAAATGCATTTTTCAGGGGTCAGAGTTGTCCTATATTTATAAAATAACCTTCAAAAATGTCCTATATTTTTCTAATTGTCCTATATTTCCTATATTTCTCTACTTTCACATATATTTGATATTAAAATCATCGCTTGTTTTCACATGCATTGCTTTGCTCGCTGAGTAAGTCTAAAGTTCAACGTTGTTCTGTGTTTCATTGTGATTATTTTAGTTTCTCTTACCATGTATTCAACTGCAATACATCATTTTTATTTTTTAATGTAGAAAAGGCATATTTATGGCATTACATTAATGCAACATCACAGTGTGAACATAGATTGGTGAAATTCTGTAATGCTTGGATAGATCAGATTGACGGGCATGGAAAAAAATTGCTGAATGGTGTGTGAAGGGTAAAGATCATTACCATGTCCAATTCCCATCAGTAAAAGTGGTTATTTGCAATTAATGCAGCATCCCAAAAAACGAAGCACAAAGATAATTCAGAAAAACAAAGTGATTAGCTTCAATCTCGCTTTGTGCATTTTACTGGCAGAAAAAACTTGAGTTTGAATATCAAAATTTTTTTAAAAAGTGGATTGAGTACTTGGACTTTAAATGAGGAAGATAAGATCTACCGTTTCAAGATTCTGTAGATAATTCACATGGCCCTAATTATTTATTTATTTCAGTCATCAGATGGAATGCAAAATTTATTTTTGAAATGTTTGCAGTTTCCTCTTTTCCACAAGATATACAGTTAAATTCAAAGAAAATGCCATGTGCCATTTCTCATGGCCTTGACTCATATATTTTAAAACAAATTACTGCCAGTGATGATTTCAATAAAGAATCCCCCTTTTGTCACTCTCATATATAATGATACATTAAATGACCAGAACTTAAAACAATTAAACATTTTTGCTTGGTATTGGAGAGAGGAAATTGGTGGTATTACCGAAAGATATATTAAAAGTGAGCTTTTTGATCCTTTAACCCTTTAAGACCCGAAACATTTTCATCATTAAATATTATATTCCTCTGGTTCTTAACTCTTTACTAACCCTAATGACACCTAAAAAAATAATTAAAAAATTTTTCTCGCCCCCCTAGAGCGTGAAGTGTACCCGCACTAACGTGCGGGTTGGGCTTTTTCTGTGAAAGCCGCACCTGCATGAATGTGCGGGTTCGGCTTTTCCTCTGAAATCATTGCTTATTACATGTTAAGATTTATACATTTTCTGGCTCTAAATGGATAGAAGAGAGAAACTGAACCAAAAAAATTTTACAAATATGGTAATTATTAATGTATTATTTTTTATTTTATGGATTCGTTATTTTTTTACAGTAAAAATCTTTAAAACATTTTTTTGACATACACAAATAAACGTTGCATTTTTCACAACGTGTTTTTAAACTTTTTTCGCAGTTTTCAAACCTGCACTTGCGAAGACTTGAAATGTCACCAACACATGGGAAATGGTTCGCTCTAAAGCCTAAAAAAGAAGGAAAAAAATAATATTGGAAAAGTACTTATCGACTTAAAAAAATATTTTAATTAATTTAAAAATGTTTGTTATATTTTTAAAGTTTTTATTTATTATATCGATTTAGTTTCTTCTATAAGTCTATAACTTTTTTTTTTGTTACAATTTAAGAAATGAAAAACATACTTGCAGTTGCGTGAAATCTAATGTTCCAGGATGAGGTGCAGAAATGAACTTTTTAACAGTCCACTTGTATTCCTTTTTTTCTTTTTTCATTCTTTTAGTATTTTCCGAAAACGCCTTGGAGGTAGAACTTTGGAAAATGAATTTAGGAGACATTGAAGAGGAAGAATGATCCAAAATTGTCATTATTTCTTCATCGAGCTCATCTGAACTTGACTGTCCTTCTAATAAATCTGCTTCAAATGTTTTGTCCGTAACATCGTCATCATCCGAGCGATCACTAAACTCAGAATCTGATTTATTCATCAATTAAAATATTTCTTCTTGAGTGAGACTTCTTTTCCGTTTAGACATCTGAAAAAATATTTTATTTTGCTTTATTAAAAGTTAACAAAGTACTGCATAAAAAATTAGAAAAAGTATTTGAAAATTTTATTAATTAAAAAGAAAAAAATTAAAAATTATTTAAAAAAAGGGAGGTTATCTATGACAACACCCAAGAAAATAATATAGTATTAATTATGTAATAGCATACTTCGTTTTATTTTGGCTGTCATCAAAATTGTTGAAACAGAAATCAAAATGAACATTGAAAAACACTTACCTTTACTGTAGCACTGACTAACTTAACGCCCAAGTTGCACGATTGTGCGGGTGACAAAATCTTGAGTCCTAAGACCAAAATAAATAGTCTATAATTAATGTTTTTTATTATATTATACTTATTTAGACATTAAAGCAAAAATATTTATCTAGGCAATTACAAATATATTGATAATTACCTTTTTACGACAGATAAAATGATGAGCTATATCCGTTGTATTTGTAAACAAAGCTAGACATGCCACCTGAAAGTAAAACATGGACTACAACCGCAATCTGTTGATAAAAAAAGATACTTTACTCTTTCTGCTAACCGGAACAATCGTTCAATTTGGGCTTATATTACATACGACTGTTTTAGAAGCAAAAATTTAAATGTATGTCTAACCCGCACGATCGTGCGAGCTGGGTCTTAAAGGGTTAGCTGCAAAATGACTGTAATGAAAGCCTTTAAATTGGATCTAAATCATTTGCTCATCTTTGGATCAAATGGTCTTAATGTAAATAAATCAGCTTTTAAAATTTCGGATAGAGAACTGTAATTTATGAGAAAATTTAGCATAGTGTTGGAACTTTAATTTACACATTGTTGATTGTTTACAATGCATTGACAAGGATATCTATCAGATCACATGTGAGCCTTTCTCAAACATAGCAGATTTCCTTGAAATCTAATTTTATAAGAATCTGTGATTATCAAAGATTTTCTTGAAATCTAACATTGTTAATTTGGAAAATTTCCATTATACCAAGAAGATTTAAGAATAACAATGAAAAAATTAATTTTATAGATTTTTTTTTTTAATATTGTATCTTGATTTACTATTGTTAGTTAGTGAAAAATTATAAACTAACATAGATTGTGTTTTAAAAATGTATTTTATAGCAATATATATTCAATAGCGTTATTTTCTCAATGTCCTATATATGTCCTATATTTTTCACAAAAAATGTCCTATATTTTATGAATTGGTCACTCCTACCCCTGATTTTAACTTATTCTCATATATGTTTCCACATTTAAGATAAGGGGGAAAAAAAGAAATGGTCCAGCAACCCATGTTTGTTGAAATTCTGTTGAATAATCCCTGTGTTCTTCCTATATTGAATAATAAATAATGTATTTGATAAATTTTGATTTACTTTATAATTTTTAATACTTTTTCTTTTGCATCTCATGTTTTCATTTATATTTTTATAGGAAGGGAGAACCTAAGCATCTTTCACCAAGCTTAAAAGGAATTATAAAACAGGTATTGTTTATATATATATATTTTTATTTCTATAACGCTGTAAAACTTTATTGATCTCTTCTGTGGTTATAGATAAATTTCTTTATCTTTAATATGATTTTAATCAAGAACATTATAAAGACTTTTTATCAGTAAAAAAAAAAAAAAAAAAAAAAAAAAAAAAAAAAAAAAAAAAATTAAATAAATAAATAAATAAAAATAAAATATATATGGGTTTTTTGTTTATATATAAATAAAATGCATTTTAAAAGAAATATTTATTAAAAAGTATATAAAATTTAAATAACTGCATTAATTTAGATAAGTAATTCAAATTAATGTATCGAGTATATTTCCTTCAAACTGATATTTGTATACAGGACTCTGTCCAAGGACAAAATAGAGTCTGTTAAGAGTGACTATCAGTTGTAATTGGCCCGATACTTCTCAGGGTATATTCTTAATTTTCAAAGTGAGGCAGGCATCTTAATAATATTGAGTACTTGAATTAATTTTTAAAAAAATGTAAGAATAAAAAAGTATCGCCTTTTTCTCAGATATACACTACAAAATCAAAATAAATTTTGCCTATTCTCTCCCTAAAAGCTTTGTCAATCTCCTGTCACCTAAGAAAGTTTTGAAACTGCATGTTTGGAAATGTTATCTCTGGGTCCCCGGTTGGTTCTATGTGCTCCTGACCAAAACTTTTCATTTTTATAAAAAATAAAATGCTCATCAACAACACAGAATGATTTATAAATTATACAAATTTCATCTAATAAAGTTTTAGGTATACATACCTTGATTTATCTTTTATAATTCTTTTGTGTAAATTATCTTCATTTGTTTTACTATATTTTTCTTAGAAAGCATTCCAAACACTTTTGCAGTTTCCAATTAAAAATTTTCTATTGTTTGTTATGCCTTAAGTTTTTAATGAACACATGGAAAGTATCTTCAAAGTTTTGTCTTAGATGCATTGCACTTGCATGTTGGGTCCGTAATGACTGATAATACTTCAATCAATGAGTAAGTTAGAAACTTCTAAAGAAATAAACAAGATTTTTGGAGTACTGATAGTTTTGGCTCCAGCCGAATTTTTTGGAAAATTCTGATTTTGAACCGAAACTGAATATTCAGTCAGTCTGTTATTAATATTAAATAGCAAAAATATTAAAGGCAATTGCAGCATCATTTTATATATAATATAGGTATGGTATGTGATTAGAGTAGGGGAGAGTGTTGTGCTTTGGGACATTTTCACATTTAAATTTTTTACTTCAATGATTATAATCCAATTTAAAATTTGAAGACAGCATTTCAATACACCAACATTTATCTCTATAATATATTTTTAGAAATTCAAGTTGTTTGAAAATAAAAAATTGCCAATCATTTAAAGTAAGGAAGGTGAACTGTCCCAAGGTACAACAGGGTGTTGTAACTTGGGACACACTATGTCGTAGCTTGGGACATATTGCATAATTTAAGCAATATATATATATATATATATATAATTAACATTTTTGTACAATAACTAATACAATATTTTGTATAATAACAAAACAGTTTTATACTAACAAAACATTTTTTTAAGGAATTAGGAAATAAAACTCTAGTTTTTTTCATGTGCAAGGACATCAACTAACTTTAAATACAGAAGAGAACAAAAATTTCCCAGATACTATTGCAAGAAAATAATCTATTTTCTTGATTTATAATTTTTAAAGCATCTGTGGTATGATCATAATCAATATTGTCACCATCTTTAGTACTAGATAAAACGAGATTATCATTAACAGATTCAAAACTATCTTTTTCTGGAGGTGGTCTTTTCATTTTCTTACTACAGCAGTTTTCTTCCTGGCAATTTCAACTTTTACTAAAGAAACTCTTAAAACTGGAGATTTTCCTTTTCTTCACACATTGCTTTTACAAGCTGCAGCTATTACAATATCATTGCTGAGGATTTGACATTTTGAGAATGTGGAGATAAACTTGTTATGCATGCATCTGATAACACATTTGTTGTTTATAAATTCAGCCGTTTCATTCAACATTTCAGTTGGAATTTTTTTTAAAATGCATTTCCAAGAATTTCTACAACATATATTGTGATTGGCTGTCCAGGATGTGATATTCATTACCATAAGACTTGTAGTATGTTTTCTGCGCTCCAAAGGCAGTACAGCCAAGTGGCTGTAGTTTAGCGGAAGAATAGATAGGAATTGTAAACAATATAATTTCAGCTTCCCGGCATTTCTCTATTGTAAAAATGGAACTTTGGCTGTTATGCTAGCCATGATTAACAACATAGTGCACTACATAAATGCACCTTTAAAATTGATTCAAAACCCAGTAAAATACACTAGAACATATGCTCTTTAGAACATTGTATCACATGGAAAGAAAAAAACTTATAGGGAGCAGTGTTGCTGAGTTTCTTCCGCAGTGGAAAAAAACCAACCAGAAGAAATAGGTTTCTTCCAAGTGGAAGAAATGGAAGAAACTGTTTTTCTTTAAGAATTTACAATATACTTTCAATTTTGTAAGACATAATAAAATCTTCTTCCTATAATCTTATATAAATTAATACCATTGAACCAAAACAAATTTAATTAAGTATATATGCTAAATTAATAATTACATCAGTTTTTTAGCCAAGATCGCACACAACGCCTGTCTAAAGATCTTCAACTATTGGCTAAATTAAGAGAAATTTTAACCAAAATACACAAAACCAATTAAATGTTAACCATTTCAATTTAACCAACATGTTTTTTAAATTTCTGAAATTAGTAGTAAATAGTAGAGATCCATAACTAATGGTAGAATGAAACCTATTTAAATAAAAGCTTTTAATTTACACCAGTTTTATTAATATAAGTAATGTACAATAATTACTGGTTCAGATAGAGATGAACCAAAAATACAGTTTCGTTTTCGGCCCGAAATCAAAGTTTTGGCAACATGGCTAAATACATCACCGGACCGAAACTCGCGATATTCTAAAAATCTTGTTTCCTCCTTCGGAAATTTTCAACATTAGTCATTAATTTGAACTGTATCAGCTCAAATGAATATATTGCAATGAACTTCATTATTAATAGTTATCAGTCATGAATTATCAGTCATCTCATAGAAAATTTTTAGTTTAAACTACATTAGTGTTTCAAATATTCTCTGAGGAAGTTCTAGAAAAACAGATGAACTTTTACAAAAATCATTATAGAAGAAGAATCAAGGTGTGAATACTTAAAACAAAAATATTTTTTAATTAAATGAAATTTGTATAGTTAGAAAACCTTTGTGTCATTGATGAATTATTCTTTATTGCACATAAAAATAAAGTTTTTAAATAATTATTCCACATAATTAATAAATACTATACATATAATTAATTTACATTTATGTATATTTATGTGTGTATTAACTATTTTTAAAAAATACAATTCAATTATTAAAAAAAATTTTTTTGATGTTTTTGTTTTTGGCTGAATCTAGGAAGGTCATTGAAATTCAGTTTTGGTTTTAGAAACTTGTACCAGTCAACCCTCAGTATTAAAAAAATCCTTAAAATTATCATTTTTCTTAGTACAATGACACAATTTCATATTATAGCAAAAAAATTAGCAGTAGGATGTTGCAATCAGTTTCTCAACTTAAATGGGATGAATGCAAAAGATGATTTTTTTTTTTCAAGTCCTACACTTCAGGATAGTTTAAAAGTATTTTGACATACCCATAGATATTATTAGAACACTAATCTTTTAAAATCAGTATTGAGATATTCATGCTAGATGTTAGTATAAATAATTACAAAGTTATTTATTTACTGTGTTGCACAGCTTAAAATAATGCATTTTTATATGAAAATAATATATTTTTTATATGAAAAAATAAACAGTTTGTAGGTAGTTTTTTTTCTTTTTTTACATAAATGGCGTAATTAATAAAATAATTTAAAAAAAAAACCATCCCTCTACCTCTAGAGTGAGTAATAAAAATCCTTCACCTGAAAATGTCTGCTGAACCTAAAGTTTAATAAAAAAGTAACTTATCTTTGCAAAAGTATTTTTAAATAATAATTTTTTTTTTCCAATTTAGATTTCATGTAATTTTACTTTAATTCTTTTACATAGTTATTATACTTTGAGAATTTGTTTTGGTTTCTGGTGGTTTCTTTCATTTCTTCCAGTTTCTCCCACTGTCCTGAAAGAAATAGGTTTCTTCTGGAAGAAACCCAACCTTGATTGGGAATTACCTGAATCATGTTTGCAAAATTCATTCATTATACAAATATATCCAAAATAAAGTTGAGTTATTTTCTTTACTACATGTCACATGTTTTGTGGCATTTTCTGTAAAAATGGTAATAAAAATACGTTTATTTATGCAAATTATTACAAACCACACACTAGTTACAAAGTCCCAAGGTACAACATAGCTTACTGTCCCTAGGTATAATCATCACGTGGTTTAAATAAAATGAAAATGATGGTAAATCTAGAAGCACTATCATTATTTTCTCATAGCTAAAACATTTAAAAATCTTCTCTTTTATAAAAAAATAATTTGCAATTGACTTGTAAAAGCACATAGTTAAAAAATGAAATTTGAATGAAGGAAAATATTTACTTTGGACTAGTGAAATTTTCTTTTTTTCCCCAAGTCGTTTATTTATTGTTTCTGATAATGTCTATTACTATGATGAAATCAGTTGGTTATAGGTCACTATTGGACATAAACAAAAGTTCATTGTTGCCAATAGTTTTTTTAAAATATTCAATGTACCCAGGTACAAGTGTCCCAAGGTACAACACTCTCAAGGGTGATGCCAAAGGGAGGTCCGGGGGGCATATGCTCCCTGTTGGGGTGAAAATTCACTGTCGCCGTGGAGAAATATTTTGAATTTCAGCCCTATCAAGTTGGGTCTATATATATATATATATATATATACAGTAGACTCCCTCAAATCCGCACAGCTTGGGACCAGAGGTTTTGCAGATTTTAGAATTTTGCGGATTTCTGGTCATTGCTTTGTTTACATTTTTTAAAAAGTAATTTGAATGTAATTAATAATGAAATCTAAAGTTTAATGAATGCTTACAATATGCTAAAATATTAAAATAAGTAATAATCTAAGATAATAAAAATTTAGATAGTTTTTAAAATGATAAAAATACAAAAGCAAAGGTCAAATTAATAATCAATAATGTACAATTAAATATTCATTATAAAGATGAAATGTATTTTTCTTAAAATTATTCAATGAAACTTGCCTCATAAAGATACAGTATTAATTCACATCAAGATCATAAAATAATGAAGCTTTATTTCAGGTTTAACCAGACTTAATAACTAAAAAAGCTTGATTAATACATAAATATGTATAGTAAGATTGTGATTACCAATGATATCAGCAATATCTTAATTTTTTCAGGAATAGATTATTCTTTCTTCATGAAAAAACATAAAATCAATAACCTTAAAAAAAATTACAAATTACAAAACATATGGCATTGATATAAAATTAAAAAAGTGAAAATTTGTACCTACATCTGAACTGAATGTTTCATTGTTTACATCCGTAAAATATGTGCGGATTTTAGAGAGTTGCGGATTTTAGGAGTGCAGATTTGAGGGAGTCTACTGTGTATATATATATATATATATATATATATATATATATATATATTATGGAAAGTCGGATTAGCTGAACTAATCCTTTTGGATACGAATTTGTGTCTGGCTGAATTTTGATTCTTACAAGTTGAGTTCGGATAAATCTGATCTTTTGAAAAAAGAAAAACTGATTTTTTTTAAATAAAAATTTACATGGACACAAGATGATGCATGAATGACTCTGTACATGTTTATTTTTCAACAAAAAAGATAAAATTTCTACTAAAGTTATGATCATATACACACACACACACACATATATATATATCTATATATATGTATATATATATTTTTTTAATTACTGCATAAAATTGTGGATTTACGGTCGGCTTGGTTTGAAGAGTTTTTGGTTTGGTTAAAAATAAGCAAATGAAAATTATATTTTGTCGGAGTATCTTTTAGATGAAAAGTAGAATGCTGCATCGGGTCAGGCAAACTGAACCTGACCCAAGTTGCAGTCTGGCTCGGATTGGGTTAAGCCTAATCTTTTGTCCTTCTGGGTCGGATTCCAGTTAGGTTAACTTTAATTGTTCGGGTGGAATGTTGACACTTATGGTTCTTGATTAGGAGATAAAATGATCTCTCAAAAGAATTTACAAAATTTATTTTAAAATGAAAAACTATATATTTGAATGTTAATGAATTTATGTATATCGATTTTTACTTAAGTTAAAACTGAAATTGAAAGTATAGTTGTAGACATATTTTTAGATAACATCATTACAGTATGAATGTATTTTTTCATCAATTACGCTTGGGGTATGGTTCAGGTTAATATATTTCAGGTTCCGGTCAAGATGTGGTGATGTCGGGCTCAGATCGTGTTTCAGGTATAGCATCACCTTGGGAAATTAAACCCAACTTGACTGGAGATTTATGTCAGATCTGGCTAAAGTTACTATTTTTTCAGCGAGGTTATGATTGACTTCTATTTTTTGAGTCAGGTTAGTTTTAATTGTTTTAGTGTATCGATTCTATTCTATGTGATTTCTCAAAAGTGTTTCAAAACATATTTTAAAATGTAAAGTTATATTATTTATGTTAAGTGACAATGAGTGCATATACAGATATATTAATTTTTCTACACACAAAATATATTTGATGCTAGAAGCATTATTGTAGACTACTTTTTCATTATTCCTTTTACAAGATGAAATTTTGTTTTTCATTTAGAGATGAGATTGGGTTCGGATTGAATCCTGTTGGTTTTAGGTCAAAGTTAGTCGAGTTCGGGTCATTTAATTTTTAAAATATGATTCAGTATGAATAGATATGGAATTAAATAGTTCAAGTCGGGTATAGCCTAATCTGCTGAGGATTCTATGCTCACAAAATAAATAGTGAATCAAACTACCATAATTTTCGGAAGAAACGCCGCTGCGTTTATGTGTTTGAAAATAAAATTTCAAGCTATGCAGCATTTACACGCATTTTTTTTCCAAGCAAGCATGATATTTTTCCTGAATTTTTTCCGAAAATTAAAAAAAAATCTGTCATAAATCCAAAATTTCAGAAAATGTATCGCGAATTCCGACAAATGGTCGCGAAAAGAAATTATTTCAGATTTTGTTAATTGTTCAAAGAAAAATCGCCAATTTCATCAAAAGATCGCAAAAAACCGCCAAATTTTGTCAAAATATCATGAAAAAAATGGCAAATTTCATTAAAAGATAGCAAAAAAAAAAAAAATACCCAAATTTCGCATAAGATTGCGAAAAAACGCAAATTGCATCAAAAGGGCACGGAAAAATGCATAGTTAATGCAGGAAGTGGATTTCCTTCTTCTCCCTCCCCCCCCCCCCCTCATCTTTTATAATCTTTCAAAAGAAAAAAAATTCTGAAAATATTTTTTTTTTTCTCCTGTTCCAAAGATTCAGACATTAAATTTAAAATAATGTGGATGAGCCGAAATTTTCAGATCCGGCCGAACGAAATATATTAACTCTGCTTAAAATGCTAAAACATCCAGCCAAGAAAACTCAATGAAATCAAGTCCAGACTCGGATTAACCAGACTCCATTTTTCATAGAATTCATAGACGCATTTCTCATATAGAGTTTCTCGTGCAAATTGTATCCCTTTAAAAAGTAAAAAAAAAAAAAAAAAAAAAAAAAAAAAAAAAAAGATTCCATGAATAAGTCAGAATGTTTTGCATTGTTGAAAAATGAAATGTTGGAGTAGCAAAAATAAATAATGAACTAAAATATGAAACTAAAGCAAAACTCTCTTTTTCCTCTATAAAAAAACGAAAAAGATATTTTGGTTATTAATTAGCCGATTTTGTTCAAATTTTCAGCAATTGGCAATAATAATAAATTAGTCTGAATATCAAATTTTTATTAAAAGATATTAAGTTTTAAGGCTATAATAGGTACCCATCAAAAAGCACACTCACTGTTTGACTCACTGGATAAAAAATCCCCGTTATCATGACATGTTTGATTATTTAGCTGTGGCGACGTCGTTAAAATCCGATAAAGTGATTCATTTTGCTATGCAAATGAGAAACAGTTACTTGCTTTTGCTGCGATCTTTCATGAAGCTAGCTATTTTTTCTCCGAATAAACTCTTTTTTTTTTTTTTTTTGATGACCATTTTTGGATTTTTGCGATAATTTTTTACATTTCAAATTTTTGTATTAGTGACTATGTTTTCACAATTTTCGGAACATAATCACCTCTTCAATACATATTGCTGTAATGAAAAAAACATCACCGTATTCGCCGTGCCGCACTGAGCATATTTTTAACTTTTAAACTTGTATGCGCCCGCGGCGCTTATTCCCGAAAATACGGTATTAAAATAATATTATTAATTTTGAATTTTTATTTAAGTTATTAATTTCTGTTAAATAATTTCATTTTTATGCATTCTTAAAAATAATTATTAATGTGTTTTTGTTTAGTACGTCAATCGCGATTACCGCAGAAATTTCAACTGCAGTGTTTACGACCATTTTCTAAAATTTTTTGAGTGATTTTTCGCGATGCGGCGTTTTTTCCAGAAATTATGGTACTTTTTTCCTTTGATTATATTCCATAAAAACAGAAAAGAATTGTACTTTAATTTTGCCATTTCTAACCCCTTCTCTCCCCTTTTCTCTCTCTTTGTTACTCTTTTTGTAGCATATTAGATCTGGCAATAATACACACCTGTGAGTCGAAAAATCCTTCCTAAGCATATTCCACCTTTTTTTTTAGAAAACTGTAAAAAAAGGGCTGAGGGGAACGAACAAAAAGAAAAAACAGAGAAATATTGTTTGCCCTTCATTTTTTCTAATAAATGTAAGATGTTACTACGATATAACCCGTGGGGATTAAAAAAAAAACTCTCCCGACACGGACTGTAAAAAATAAAATATAATATCTGGTTACAGTCAAAAGTTATAGAAAATATGCAGTGATCTGTACTGGTCCTGCAAAGAATAAATTTCAGGGCTGGCAGGACTTTCAAAAAATAAAATTTAGTCAGATTTCTCAGATAAAATTATAATCGACCGGAGTTTAAGGAAAGAAAATTTCGAGCTCCTATTTCTGGATAAGACACGATAGAGGTTTGCATTGGCTGGGCTTGGGACTGTTTAACTTACGACACTCAGGGGGATCCATGCCTAGTTTTCATGGGTTAATTTTTTTTTTTTTTTTTTTTAATACCAAGCTGGAACTGGCTTCATTCTTACTAGGACTACGCTGGCCGAAATTTTCAGTACAGGTTTTATTCCAGCCCGTATGAAAATAACTCTCTCGGAATGACTAATTCCGTACAAAAATCAGTAAAATTTGGCCTGTTCTAAACATTTTTGCAAAAAATGTATGTATTTTTATAAGTTTAACTTGCCATTATTCTACAACTAAAGTTTAAAATTTATTATTCTTAAAGAATAGTAGATTTTTAGGCAATAAAATGTAAATGCAATAATACCTGGCTATGACACTATCCTGTCTTAAGAGGACTTTTCACTCACTTAAAAACACCCACTCCGTAATGTTAACCATTGTGTAGGTTGTTTTTGAATTTATCGTTTATCTTTATTATTTTTAAACCCTTTTTTTTTTTTTTGCATAGGATAGTTGATTTCAATCTTCAACATGATTACTTTTAACATTTCAATCTTGGTTGCGGTTTTTCTTTTTTTTTCTTTTTAAGTAATTTTAATTTTAAAACCGGTTTTGAAAGTGAAAGTATCTTTTTTAAAAAAATCTACTTCCAAAATCAATAAAGTGAAAAATAGCTATATTAAAGAACAAGCTCAACTTTCCTATAGAAGAATTTTTTTTTTTTTTAAATATTCAAATTTAAATGAGAAATTCAAAAATAATCTGCCCATTGGTTTAACATTATGGTGTAGATGTTTTCAAGTGAGTGAAGAATCCTGTTAAACGCAAAATATGTTGATTCAAAATGAATATAATAATGCATGAGGAAAGAATATAATACTTAAATATCTGCTGAGAGAGGAATTTTATAATAAGAAATAAAGAATAAAGCTTTTTTTTTTTTATCCATTCCCATACATTTCCATCTTAGAAGATTTTACTGTGTAACATTTTTTTCTTTAAGTCTCCAATACATGAAGTAAGGATTAACAATAAATGAATGATAAGTGAAACATTTACATGCAAATAGATATTCATTAAGAGTAAATAAATATTGCAGCCTTAAACATTTCTTTAACAAAAAGAAAAAAAAAATTATAAGAAATTCCTCGTGCAGAATATTTTATAACCATATTGAAGTAAAAATTCATGTTTTGTAGAAATAGAGTCAAGTCAAGTTAAAATTTATTTATTTTTTTTATTTTTTTCAGGTTAATATACATTTTTGTACTTGCCAGATCATATAATCGGGCCTGAATGAACCATTAACTGATATTTTAGGAATCAGGCCGGGCCCGGGCCTGAAATTTTTGCCCATGTAGTTTTTTAGGTCCCGGCCCAGCATGCTGAAACCTCCTAATATATATTATTTAACTTGCCCTCCCCCCTCCTGTCGGAGATACAGTGCCCCCGTCGTGCAAATTCTGGCGCCACCTTCGAACACTCTCCTCTATATATCTATATATCTCTATCTGCCCTATATAATATACAGCCAAAAAAAATACTACAGTCTTTAAATATTTCAGCTAAAAGCCGTTAAGGGGCTTTTTATATATAATGTTATCACTTAAGGGGGAAGAGTGGGTCTAGCACATGATATTGTAAGATCTATATATTTAAAACGCCTGGCTGTTTTTTTGGACATTAGCCCTGAGCTTTCTACTCTCCCGATTTTGATAATTATTTTTTTAAATGAAAGCTGTTTATGTGTAGATGTGCCCATTCTGACTAATTTTTAATTTATTTCAATTTTTATATTTTATTTTTAATTTTAAAAGCTTTTTCATGACATTTCTTCAAAACAGTGGCAACAGGTTAAGCTTTTCTCAAAATTTATTTTGTTTCATTATTTTCTACCAATCAGGAGATTGATCTCATCGGTGAATGTATAATCGCATTTAAAAAAAAATAAATAAATAATAAATAAATAAAAGTAAAATAAAATAAATAAAGGTTTTTGTTAAATTTAATCTTAATAAAATGATTGCTCATAGTTATTCCCTGCAATACACAGATTATTTACTGAGTAATATTATTAAGTTTTATGTAAGTAAAATAACGGAAGATAAACTTTAATAAAATATACTATCTAAAGCGAAATTTTGTCGATGGAGAAAATGTCGTCATACAGAAACCAGGTAAATTTGTTCCATGAATATAATAATATACATTGTTATAGCTGTGTCAGTGATGATGCCATATTCACTGACTTTAATTCCTGCATCTAAGTAAAGTGAACTTCTATTAATGTGAATGTCCATGGTGTGCTCAAATGAAAATATTTCTATAAACTGCGCCATTTCTATTTAATTATAATGAATATTTTATGAAAAACTAAAGAATTCTTAAATAACTGCATAAATCACGCTTTTATTTAAGAAAAGATGAGTATTTCTGAAGGTGTAAATGATGTCATATTAGAAAAAAAGAATAAAACCTGTGATATGCCGGTATTACTATATTTCTATCTTACATAATATCAAAAAATAATTAAAATCATTTCATTGTATTAAGTTATTGTTTAAAATAAAAAAAATTCTGCATTTCAGCAACAAATACAAAAATTTTATTCTTTTTAATAACAGAGATATCGTTTTTTTTCTTTTTGTTGTTGCCATAACAATAAAATTAATTTTTACAAGTTCATGGAGGATACAAACCAATAAATAAATTAAATTTATTGCAAGTGCTATAAATGTGTAGTGGGTTGGTTAAGCAGTTTAGTAAGTCCCTGTTTCTATTATAATTAAAATGTTTCATTGATATTATAATTATTGTACAGTTATCAAGCGATATTTAAACGAAGAAAAAATAAACTAAGCAGATATTTTTGAATTCGTCTTCTGGGGTATAATATTAACTTCCTAAATAATTTGGCATTTAAATAGTATTTAAGGTTTAGAAACCGCATTAAAAAAAGAATTGTAGCTCAAATTAAGTCCAACATAGTAATTTATGAGTTGTTTTCCTTATTTTTTGTTATTTTCTGAAGTTTGTACATCTTCATCATGAAAAGCTATCTTATCTCTATTTTAAGAGGTAGCAATTGTTTATTTCGCTCAGTATTTTACTGTCTATATAAGATTGATATATATCATACCTAATATATATTCTTTTCCGTCGAGTTTCGACGGGTGCAGCTAATATAACTAATGGCAGGGGATTTGTCCTTTGATATTATCATGTTTGATTCAATCAGTTTTCTTTTCCTATGTGTAATTTGTTCTTTACATCAAAATAATCTATTATCTATTTTTATGGTTTCTCATAGCTGACAATGCTTTAATATTCATCAGTATTTTTTTTTAAATTAAACTATGATTATGTCAAAGCTAAATAGGTTTTTGTTAAAGCAGAGTACTTATTGCTCTGGAGGGTGATGCATGAAGGGAATATGGGAGGCAGATCCCCCTAAGTATAAATATATTTACATGCCATCTACCTTAAGAATTTTGGTTAACATTGTTGTATGAATTTGTAAGATAAGTCTTGATTCAAAGGTATTATATAATGGGTGTCCGAAAAGTCTGGAAACGGTCGAATAACTCGAGAAATACATATGAGATTGAAAAACGTAAATATGCGTGTTAAATATTTTTAAATAAGCTACTCAGTGATACCAAATTTGACCTTCGAAACCGACCCCCTGGGGGTCAGAGGGGGTCCAACTTTGAAATCTTAAATTATAACCCCTATTTTTTATTGCAGATTCGGATTCTACGGACAAAAATATATAACTTTTGTATTTGATGTTTATTTCGAATCCTCGTTTATCACGGTGTAATCGAGCATATTAAATCGATACATATTTCGGCTTTTCCAACGGGATTTTCCCTAATCGAAACTAATTGGAGAGAATTTTTGATTTCAAATTCCTCATCTGTTGCAAGAATAGCGTTTCCTGAAAATCACCCGTGCCGATTATTTCGATTGTGCTACACAGTTAAAAATTTGACCCATTTGCTGTAGCGTCACTCCACAACTTTTATAGAATATCTCTTTCATGACCAATGATAATGTTCCATAACACAGTAAAGTTCACAGTAAAAAAAATGAGACCTTTGCTGCATCGTCACTCCACCGCTTTTATAGAAAACGATTACTTTACTGTGTTATGGAGCATTCTCATTGGTCACAAAAGAGATATTCTATAATAGCTGTTCAGTGACACTGCAGCAAATGGGTCAAATTTTTAACAGTGTAGCACTATTGAAAAAATCGCCACGGGTGATTTTCAGGAAACTCTATTCCTACAAAAGACGAGGAATTTGACGTCAAAAATTCTGCCCAATCAGTTTCGATTAGGGAAAATCCCGTTGGAAAAGCTGAAATATATATCGATTTAATATGCTCGATTACACTGTGATAAACGAGGATTTGAAATAAACATCAAATACAAAAGTTACATATTTTTGTCCGTAGAATCCGAATCTGCAATAAAAAATAGGGTTTAAAATTTAAGATTTCAAAGTTGGACCCCCTCTGACCCCCAGGGGGTCGGTTGCGAAGGTCAAATTTAGTATCACTGAGTAACTTATTTAACACGTATATTTACGTTTTTCAATCTCATATGTATTTCTCAAGTTATTTGGCCGTTTCCAGACTTTTCGGACACCTTGTATATGAAATCATAAAGTTAACCTGTTTAAAAAAAATTAAATTTTAAATTCAAAAATTTTAAAGTTTTATCTTATATTTTTAAAACTTTAATCCTCATGCTTAAAAGCATTTTGGCTCTGATAACTTTATTTTCCAGCAATACAACTTATTACTTTCAAATATCATTTTTGGACGCTCATTCAGATTAAAAAAAAAAATCTGACCTAAACAAAACTCTCAGTTTTTGTGGTTTAGCACATTGAGCCCCAGTAGACATGCCCATCTAATGTCACAATGCCTAGATCCTTTTTAAGCAATTAAATCAGATTACCTCCCATTCTCGCACTGTCACAATTTAGTGGAATTAATTTGAATTATGGCATTTAAATAGAGAAGAACACTGATTTTGTGTAGATTTTCTACTCCCAAGACTTGCTACAATAATATTATGTTAATCCACTAATCAGTTGCTGAATCTTTAAGGTCAAATCATCGCGGACCTGGTTTTTAAAAGACATCCATGTCATTGTTGCAACACCTTCAGTCTTGGAAAGATTTTTGACTAATAGTAAATTTTGCTTCATATGTGAAAATAACAATAATTTTAGACTAACACCATGTCATAGGTGCAACACCTTCAGTCTTGGAAAGATTTTTGACTAATAGTAAATTTTGCTTCATATGTGAAAATAACAATAATTTTAGACTAAAAACCTTTTTCTCTAATCATAAAAGATAATTTTAAACCATAATGCAAGACCTAGAAATCATCTAGCCCATTTCCATTAAATGATTTCTAATAATCGAAAAATCCAGTCTTGTCTTGTATAGGCTTCTTGCATCCATGCATCATGTATGAAAAGGAACCAGATCCCAAAAAATAAGCTGTGTATTCTTCTGCTTCCAATTGAACCATGGCCACAATATGTGATTGGGGACTGTGAAATACAGTCGACAGTACCAAAACTTACGATTGCTTATGGCTGTTCAACAAATTCTGTGTCGTCTTTGTCCCATGCAATGCCGAGAAGCTAATAATGGATAATCCCGGACTTCAGCCCTGCAGGATGCATGCATGTCATTACATATATATGTAAGGATAAATCTTTATATATAAAAATCTTCTGTGCGTGTGTATGTAATTGAACTCCTCCTAAACGACTGGGCCGATTTTGATGAAATTTTGTGTGTGCGTTCCAGTAGATTCGAGAATGGTTTAGATTCACATTTCGTCGAAATTGATTCAGTACTTTTTTAGTAATTAGGCAAAAACTAATAGTTAGTGATTTTTCGCTAATTAAAAGTGCTATATATATTAAAGAAAGTCAGGATTTCGTATTAACCATAGCACAAAAAAATCTACCGACCCAAAAATCTCGAAAATTGGGGTAAAAATACTTCTTATAACATCGAGTGCCGCTAAAAATGGATTTTCGAAAATTCCACCCCTAAGATGAGTAGAAAAATGAACGAACTTTTAAAAAATTCCTTAAAAATAAGCTTTTGTAGTTATTTTTCAACTGATAACATATTTTAGTGCATTTTTTCATTCTGAATCGAATGGTATTAAGCAAATTTGTTTAAATCCAGTATTCGTGAGATAATTCACATTTTCCTAATTTGGCGATGTCTTCGGCGCAAAAACCTGAAATTTTCAATGCTCATCTTTATATATAAAAATCTTCTGTGCGTGTGTATGTAATTGAACTCCTCCTAAACGACTGGACCGATTTTGATGAAATTTTGTGTGTGCGTTCCAGTAGATTCGAGAATGGTTTAGATTCACATTTCGTCGAAATTGATTCAGTACTTTTTTAGTAATTAGGCAAAAACTAATACTTAGTGATTTTTTGCTAATTAAAAGTGCTATATATATTTAAAAAAGTCAGGATTTTGTATTAATCGTAGCACAAAAAAGTCTACCGAACCAAATATCTTGAAAATTGGGGTAAAAATACTTCTTATAGCATCGAGTGTCGCTAAAAATGGATTTTCGAAAATTCCACCCCTAAGATGAGTAGAAAAAAAGAACGAACTTTTAAAAAATTCCACCATAAAAATCGGCTTTTGTAGTTATTTTTCAACTGATAACATATTTATATGCATTTTTTCATTCTGAATCGAATGGTACTAAGAAAATTTGTTTAAATCCAGTAGTTCGTGAGATAATTCACATTTTCCTAATTTGGCGATGTCTTCGGCGCAAAAACCCGAAATTTTCAATGCTCATCTTTATATATAAAAATCTTCTGTGCGTGTGTATGTAATTGAACTCCTCCTAAACGACTGGACCGATTTTGATGAAATTTTGTGTGTGCGTTCCAGTAGATTCGAGAATGGTTTAGATTCACATTTCGTCGAAATTGATTCAGTACTTTTTTAGTAATTAGGCAAAAACTAATAGTTAGTGATTTTTCGCTAATTAAAAGTGTTGAATAAGTTCGATGAATAAAGTGCGGACGGAATGTCCGAGCGGTCTTAGGCGCCAGATTTAAGCTCAGCTTCTTGAAGAAAGAGATCGCGTGTTCGAACCCCACTCCTTACAAATGTGTATCCTTTACAATAATATTTCCTGTATTATAATTTTGATTAACCGACTTCAGAAAATCGTTAACTTTTAACTAAAAAGAGAGAAATAAACTTCTCTATCAAAAATTGAACCGACTTCAAAAAGTACTGAAGAGTGAAAAATAATTTCCTTACATAATTGTAATAAGAAATTAAATTAAGAGCTTAGTGTTTATCGTGTGTATTACTATATTTACGTACATTTATTTGATTTACTGGAGTCGGTGCCAAGAAGGACAACGTCTGTCGGTGACAGGACAACGTCTGTCGGGTCCGCTACTCTTTATATATAAAAATCTTCTGTGCGTGTGTATGTAATTGAACTCCTCCTAAACGACTGGACCGATTTTGATGAAATTTTGTGTGTGCGTTCCAGTAGATTCGAGAATGGTTTAGATTCACATTTCGTCGAAATTGATTCAGTACTTTTTTAGTAATTAGGCAAAAACTAATAGTTAGTGATTTTTCGCTAATTAAAAGTGCTATGTATATTAAAGAAAGTCAGGATTTCGTATTAACCATAGCACAAAAAAATCTACCGACCCAAAAATCTCGAAAATTGGGGTAAAAATACTTCTTATAACATCGAGTGCCGCTAAAAATGGATTTTCGAAAATTCCACCCCTAAGATGAGTAGAAAAATGAACGAACTTTTAAAAAATTCCTTAAAAATAAGCTTTTGTAGTTATTTTTCAACTGATAACATATTTTAGTGCATTTTTTCATTCTGAATCGAATGGTATTAAGCAAATTTGTTTAAATCCAGTATTCGTGAGATAATTCACATTTTCCTAATTTGGCGATGTCTTCGGCGCAAAAACCTGAAATTTTCAATGCTCATCTTTATATATAAAAATCTTCTGTGCGTGTGTATGTAATTGAACTCCTCCTAAACGACTGGACCGATTTTGATGAAATTTTGTGTGTGCGTTCCAGTAGATTCGAGAATGGTTTAGATTCACATTTCGTCGAAATTGATTCAGTACTTTTTTAGTAATTAGGCAAAAACTAATACTTAGTGATTTTTTGCTAATTAAAAGTGCTATATATATTTAAAAAAGTCAGGATTTCGTATTAATCGTAGCACAAAAAAGTCTACCGAACCAAATATCTTGAAAATTGGGGTAAAAATACTTCTTATAGCATCGAGTGTCGCTAAAAATGGATTTTCGAAAATTCCACCCCTAAGATGAGTAGAAAAAAGAACGAACTTTTAAAAAATTCCACCATAAAAATCGGCTTTTGTAGTTATTTTTCAACTGATAACATATTTATATGCATTTTTTCATTCTGAATCGAATGGTACTAAGAAAATTTGTTTAAATCCAGTAGTTCGTGAGATAATTCACATTTTTCTAATTTGGCGATGTCTTCGGCGCAAAAACCCGAAATTTTCAATGCTCATCTTTATATATAAAAATCTTCTGTGCGTGTGTATGTAATTGAACTCCTCCTAAACGACTGGACCGATTTTGATGAAATTTTGTGTGTGCGTTCCAGTAGATTCGAGAATGGTTTAGATTCACATTTCGTCGAAATTGATTCAGTACTTTTTTAGTAATTAGGCAAAAACTAATAGTTAGTGATTTTTCGCTAATTAAAAGTGTTGAATAAGTTCGATGAATAAAGTGCGGACGGAATGTCCGAGCGGTCTTAGGCGCCAGATTTAAGCTCAGCTTCTTGAAGAAAGAGATCGCGTGTTCGAACCCCACTCCTTACAAACGTGTATCCTTTACAATAATATTTCCTGTATTATAATTTTGATTAACCGACTTCAGAAAATCGTTAACTTTTAACTAAAAAGAGAGAAATAAACTTCTCTATCAAAAATTGAACCGACTTCAAAAAGTACTGAAGAGTGAAAAATAATTTCCTTACATAATTGTAATAAGAAATTAAATTAAGAGCTTAGTGTTTATCGTGTGTATTACTATATTTACGTACATTTATTTGATTTACTGGAGTCGGTGCCAAGAAGGACAACGTCTGTCGGTGACAGGACAACGTCTGTCGGGTCCGCTAGTATAGATATATTTATGTATGTTTTTAATATTTAGCTTCTTAATGGGTGTTAGCAAAACTTTCTGTGTTAGTCTGCAGCAAACAAGAATTTATCTGTCGTTCAACAAAGGTAACTATAAGAACTTACAATAATGTATAAAATAGCAAAATTTGCATTTACAATAAAACTAAAATAAGCTGATGCAATAACTCTTCAGGTAAAGTAAATTTTAGTAGTTTTTTAAGCACAAAATTTATTTTTAAGATGTTGGATTAATCAGAAACTCTAAAATAATCTGCAGCACCTGTGACTTCCTGCATTGTTTCTGCTACCAACAATACTATAATGTTCTGTGTATTTTCCAGATATTAATAAATGCAGCCAGTACAATTTGTGTATGCATTTTTCATATCAAATTAGTATTATAATAATGCTTGTCAATGTATTTAATAAAATTAATCTGCTATGCATTTAAATATAGCTGAAGATATTGATTATGTGTTACCTTTTAAAAAGTTACAAAAAGAAAAACAAAGTGATATAAGTTTTGTCATTTTTTTCATATTCTACCTTTTTGAAAAATTGCCGTGTTCGTGAATGTTATCATTACAAATACTAATTACTATCGTTTTGTTTTAGGTATTGAAAGACAGCAACTTGGAAAAAGAACAAAGAAAGAAGATCAGGTTCTTTTATGTTGTAGGTCATGAACCATTTCATGCAGGAGGCATTGATACTCCATGGGGTGCTATTATTGGACTTCCCTTCTTTTTTGGGGAGACTGAGGAATTTAGAATAAAAGATTTAAGAGTTCAAAGGAAAGAAACCATTGACTGGATAATTGAAGGCCAAGACCTACTGGATTCCTTGGTTTTGACAGACAGTGCTAAAAAATTTGCCATAATGCGAGAAATTTATTCATTGAATTATTTAGACGTTATTGCAAATGCTTTTGTTACTGCAGGTTGTATTGTTATACCAGCGAAATTTGCACAAAGGATAAATTATGTCTCAAAAGCTTTTGAAAGGTTAGCACTAAGACAACGCATTCTTCGCTATTTGTTAATGTATATTGGAGGATATTGTTTGTATCGGCTATTAAAAGATCCTTTAAAGCATATTTCTGATGAGAAAGCTGACCGAATGGCCGCAGAAACAAGTATTGAGTACCTCAGTGGTGGTGTAGAATTTTATGAAAAAACCTTGCTGAAGCACAAAGCATTAGAAGAGCTGGCAAATTCAAAATTTAGGACATATGATGAGAAAGGGAATGAGAATTACTTTCTGATAGCACCAAAATTACCAACATTGAAAAGATTAGAAAATTTGCAGAAAATGAAGAAAGAAAAAGTAAAAAAAGCAAAAGAAGAGAATGTTTGAACATAACATATAAGCTTAAGTTTTTCTATTTGATACATTTTTTACTGTAAATAAGAACAAAAATTGTGTTTTAGCTATAATAATAAGAAAAAATAAAATAATAAGTAGGCTATTAGATTATTATTTTAGATATTTTCTTATTATTTTTTTTTCTCTTTACGCCGATATAATATTGTAAATATATTGCTTTCGGCACAGTTCTTTCTATTCTGATTTATATTTGAATGAAATCTAGAAGCTGAACCCTTTTCCCATCCATATTACTATACCTAACTGCTGTTTTTAAGTTGACTTTAGGTAGATTTCGTAAAAAAATATATTAATTATTGCACTCTGCACTATGTGGGAATTTTTCAAAACTTTTTGTAGATCTATGCAGTGGTGTAGTCGTAAAATAAGCAGAAGGTATACGCTCAAGGCAGAGGGTATACCCTAGGGTGTATATACTGTAGCTTTCTTGAGAAGCAGAGGGTATATGCTGTTTCATAAAAATATCCAGATGTATACGGTCCGCATATACCCTCCACTGCAACCCTGGATCTATGCTGGTCATGACCCCTAGTATCCGATACTTTATATCTACCTATGTATTATGTGCGTATATATATATGTATATACACACACACAGTGAAACTCATTTAAGATATGAATCAAGTGACCGGAGAAATTTCGTATTTTATCCGGAAAACACAGGCTTTTTTTTTCAAGAGACCACAGATCTTTCATATGTTAAGTGAGAATATATATTAAATGAGTTTCACTGTATGCCTATCTCACATTTTTATGGACACAATAATTTCCATAATTCTGCAAAAATCTCTTCAAAACTAATACATAAGATCAAGGTACAGAAAATCTCTGTCAAGTTCATTAATGGGCAAAATTGGACCAAAAGGGTGAAAATAACGAGTGGTTTTGTGAAAACAGAAACAAAATCCACAACTTCTTACTTATAATACAAATCAAATCAGTTTACAATTATTGTTGCTTCTAGGAAAATAGCCAAAAATGTATGTGTGATTGATTTTTTTTTTTTTTTTTTTTTTTTTTTTTTTTAATCATTAAAAAAGGACACAAGAGATGCAAAAAATAGTGTTTTAAGAAGAAAGAAATTAATATTTTTTTCAATTCACTAGATTTATTATAAATCTTCTTAATGCTATCTACAACATTTAGTATATTGCCTATTTAGTGTATCATATATATTATAAAACAAAAGTTCTGAAACTTTGGCTCGAGTGTTTTCAAAAACTACCAGATGGATTTTTTTTCAGATTGCATCATTCGATTGGAAATATTTTTGTGAAGGTTTGTGATTCAAATATACAGGGAAAACTCTGATTTTTGGTAATAAATTTTGTATTTTTCGGTTATTTTTGACGAAAGGGTTGCCATTAGTTATTTTTTGGTGAAAATTATCATTACTAAAAAAATTAAAAAGAATGTATCTGTTAGAAATCTTGCAAACATCTTCCAAATTAAACCAGAAAATAACCACTGATGATAATAATAATAATAATAATAAAGAAAAACCGTTTTATGAGACGTATTATTAAGAAAATTATTTATCCTTATAATAAAAGAAATATTTGTAATGCTTAAAAAATTAATTAGAAATATTACAATTGATACATATTTGGCGATATATCCTTTGTGTTAGTATAAAAAAATTAACTTGAAAATTTTATTAAATAAATTTTTAATGATAGTTATTTTCTTTTTTATTATTTTCCCTCTATTTTTATCGAATTTTCATATCATATGACTTATAGCAGAAAAAAGATCTAATTGTAAAAGTTACTGTAAGTTGTGAATTACATATTTGTTTGCAATTTTTACTTTACTTTTGTAGCCCAAGAATACGATTTTAAGCCAAAAATGCATATCTGTGACATGTTGTTGATGATCACAATAAAATAATATAGATATGAGTTAATATTTTAAAAATTGGAATCAAATATTTAAAGTTTAGCTGTGAGAATATCTGGCACACATGTATATTGTAAAATGATGTCATACTTTTTCCTGGTTTTCGCTGTAATTTTGAAGAATTTGATCAACGAATATAATCCTTTAAGCAAAAATCTTTTATTGCTTATTTAATTTTTCTTGTGCCATTTCATCAATTTCATTTGCATGAAAAATAAGTTTTAAAATTTAGAAAATGAAGAAAGAAATTTAAGCAATTATGCGCTATTACTACAATAAATTCAAAATTTTAAAATAAAAATTGAATGCTGAAAAAAATTAGTCTTTTTTTAATTAACCATTTCTTCTTCAATTTTCTTCATATTTTTCCTGTGTTAGGTAATATTTAAAAAGATATTGGACTAATCTTTGATAACTGAGCACTGCCAAATGGCTTATTTACTATATTACTGGAAATTTTGTTGGCATAGATATCATGTATACACCGAGGTAACTAATAGACTCTAAATTGGCGTTATTTTGCCTGACATGGTAACCCAACTATTGTTATGTTGACTCAATGTTGACTAAACGTTTATTTGCTTCCATTCTCTTCTTTAAAATTACATAAATTGTTTTATTACATGCTTATTAATTGAACTTTTTTTAATAATTGTTATTATTTTTGAAAAAAGTTATTTATCTATATATGTATATATATAGATGAATAATATTCGATATCGATTTTATTCTGTTTTATATTTTTTTAAATATATATATATATGGGTGATTCTCAAAATAGGGGACAATTTCAAAAGTGAAATCTTAAAAAAATTACTGTTAGCAAAATTTCTGAAAAAAATAGGTGTTGTTAATATAGTATTAGGTATACTTCATATGTAGTCAGCAGAGCTAAATATTTAAAAATTAACTTTAAAAAAAATAATTAGTATTTTTGAGCCATGCTAATGATAAAACAAATTGCATGGAATAAATATATTAAGAAATTTTTATTTTCATCCTGTTTAAATAATTTTTTCTATATTTATTAGCCTTTCTTTTCAGCAAATGGTTTCCATTTTTACATATATACATATAAGGAGAATAAAAACATTACCAAAGAGCAAACTTTGTTTACATGAGCAACATTCTGACACTAACAATGTAAGAAGCTGTCTCAGTGATTTTCTTACAGATTTAATGCATATTTTAGGGATATTAAAATGCATATTAAAATGTTCTAAATTGTTTGGCACTTTCTTTGACACTTTGTCTTGTGCGTTAATGCTTCAAGTAATTTAGATAGCATGTTAAAATAAGTATAGGATTAAAACTGAAATAACCTCTTTTCAATACATTTTATAAATGTTAGTAGGTGCTAGAAATAAATTAGTTTCAAATTTTGAAGTAACAAATGGTTCATTTAAAAGGTGAATAGCTCAAATAAATTACAATAGTACTTGCAAGTTTTTAATTAAAACAATCTAAAAATTAAGAATTAGGATACCAAAATGATGCTAAAAATTAAAAATAATGTATAATTAGTTTTTATAATATGCTAGTATTTCACTTTAAAACATATTTCTAATAGTTCCAAAATTTTTTCTAATAGTTTTTACAGTTAAGAAAGATAACTTATCTGAATGTGAGTCATCAAAAAACAAATTAATAACTATTAATACTTTAAAATAGCTCTTGCAACCTCAGTTTCAATGAATAGAACCTAATATTTGCTTATTTTAGATCTCAAAATTCTGAAGTTTATGCATCTTTTGTTTCTGCTGACAATTTCAATCATTTCACATGCTTGTGTGACCAAGTTTCATAATTTTAGTGTGTAAATTTAACACTGCAATAGTAGATTGTATCTCTGATTTTTTTTTTTTTTTTTTTTTTTTTTTTTTTTTTTAATAATAGTGCCAGTTTTCTAAAAGAGTTTCTTATTTAAATAAAGCAAAATTGATAGTAAAAAAAAAAAAAATCTTGTATTATGTAAACGTTTTTTTGGAAAAAGAAAAAAGTTTATTTCCTAAATTATCCTAAATAATCCTATTTTAATATTTGAATGGAATATTTCAATTACTGTAATTTTTTTAGACATACAACTTTTCCCTGGCTTTTATGCATGTTTTACTTTATCACTCAAATTTATAGATATTTCATTTAAATATTTTTTCCTAAGTCTTCAATATTGGTTATTTTGAAGGAACTGTAAATACAACTAGTAATAAAATATCAAATCTCTAATCTTCCTTTGCCTCTTATTAAGAATAAATTATCTGGACTTTTGTCATATCGTTGCTTAAGTGAATTGTGACTTAGTATACAAAAGTTGTTTAATTTTTTTGCAGTTTGGGGAAAACAATTATAAAGTCAATAGCACAAAGATGCAAACAAATATTAAATCTATGGGAGTGTTCTTTTAACATATCTTATTTGCATTTTCATATTTTTAATTTATTTTTGCATTGAATAGATCAGGTCTATCTTTACAAAGGTCATTTTTTAATTCTAGTTATTTTATTTTATAAATACACTTTCATTTTCAAACCATACCCTTCTCTCCCCCCCCCCTCTCCTTACAAAATAATTAAGTAAATGAAATGCAAAGATATTTATTAAAAAAAAAAAAATACTCCAATCGATTTAACATTAGCTTGTGAACAAGCTTCGATTATGAAGACTGTAATCAATTATGTTTACTTTGAATTTCTAAAAACAGATTATGGTTATGTATCTATTTATGCAAGTTGGATAACAATTTCATTTTTGACTATCTATTTCTCAAATTCTAGATCATCTACAATTAATTTTGGTTGATGGTTTATGATTGTCAAATTAGTTAATTAGACTGATTGCATAATTTATGTACTACAAACTAGAAACCTGCATCGTGTCGGGTAACCTGATTTTATACAAACAGACTCTACAGCCTGCACTAAGTTCGAATCAAGTTAGAACTAATTTTCTTCGCTGCAGTTCAGATTTACCCAGTTTTTCACACAAAAAAAAAAAACCTAAATATTTTGTTAGACAAAAGAAAATTGAATACTTGAATATTAATGAGCATTATACTTACGATTATGTTTCATTTTTTTACAAGAAAGATAAAATTGGTATTAGAGATATAATTGAAGATTGATATTCTATAATTGCATTAAATTAAGGATTAATTTTCACACATTTCAGGTTGAAGTATGTTGAGTTCAAGTTGGGTTTCAGGTTGACTTAAAATAAAATCTAGGGTTTGGATTAAGTATAAGGTATCCTGAGTTGTGTGGAGTTGTATTATAAACCCCTCTTGCTTCAAATTCATTGTTTAATTATCTATATCTAATATTTACATTTTATTATTATTTAGGAAATGAAGAACTGCATTATTAGTATTTATATGTAACTATGCTCACAATTCGAAGTTAGTTAAGCTTGTCTGAAAAAATCTCCCAATTCAGTCTTCTTTGTTTTATTGAGTTTTGATCATTTACTTTTATAAATTAGTACTGATGAACCAATAAAATATACATTATTTCATTATAGCTATCAATACTTGATATTGAGAAAATGCCTCAGTAAAGAGTTCTGAAGTTTTGTTTTGATCTTTTCATTCATGATCATGATTATAAAAGACTAAATTTTCTTCTATTTGTCAATTTTCATAGTAAAACATAATTCTCTGTCTCATCTGTATGGGTGTATATGTATGCAGTGCATACACAGTATTAATGATTATATTGTTTTCAGATAAAAATTAAAAAGTACAAGCCAAAACATTATGCTGATTTTCCTGACTCTCAAATGTAATAAATTTTAAACTAAATTTCAAAGATATAAATGTTAAAAAAGAAAAAAAACTGTCTTTTAGTATCAAATAATTGAGTGGGAGTATAAGTGTACAATGACCAGCTGACATAGATAATTGACCTTAATAAAATTTTGTCTTTGTCATTTGTCTTTCTTTTCTTTTCTATTCTTCGCTCCTACTCAATGACCCCTGTATTGCCTCATGCTGAGTTTTTCCCAATTCCTATATATTTAACAAAGTTGAATCAAATAATACCAGGGGTGCAAAAATATAGGTGCCTGTGGGTAATCTCTCACTACTAAAATTTAAAAGTTTTCACAGAAAATTTAATAGCATTCTAGCAAGGATTTTACATAAAATAGTAGGCAAAAAAAAAAAAAAAAAAAAAAAAAAAAAAAAAAAAATAGTGGTGAGATATTGCCTGCTGGCACCTAGATTATGCACCCCTGAATAATACTATTTCTATGTCCTTATAAATACAGGCATAGTGTACATTCTATTTCATTTTTACCCCATTAAAGACTGTCACTTGTGATCTCTGACATTCACACTCCCACTTCAAGTAAATTTAATCAATTGAAAACTTCAGCAGATCTCTTCCTTTCCTGGGACAATGTTTAACTAACTGACCAAATAAATCTTAATTTGGAAATAAAAGAGAAAAAATTAATCATATATTTATGTAAGATTATGATAACAGAGCTTTTCGATACAGATTACATCGCAATTACACTACATTGTGATTGTGATTAGATAACGGGAATGGAATATCTTTATGATATATTGTGCTTTATTCAAGACCAAAATATCATAATAAAGATATTCCATTCCCGTGAATGGATTGAGATTATGGTTTTGTTATCAATATAATTGTCTTTCAATTACACTATTACATTAACTCTAAAGCTGCTTGCAAGTGTCTTCTTGTGGCAAAAATAGACTCTTAAGGCTCCTATGCCAGGTAAAGCACTCGCAAGCAAATGCTAATCCCATGGAGATGTTATTTGCTAATATCTCATTTGCATTTCGACATTTTTTTTATTTTATTTATTTTTATTTTATTTTTTTTGCATTGGATGTCTGATGTCTATTGGATTGGATATCTAAAGAAGCTACATTGTTCCTTTTTTTTTTTTTACTTTTTCGATTTTGGTTGCAGATTTTTTTTTTTTTTTTTTTACTTTCATTTTTAAAACAACTCTGAAAATGAAAGTGTCATTTAAAAAATATCTACAATCAAAATCGAAAAAATGAAAAAAAGAAACAATGTAGAGATACACTTCAGCTACCCAATGCAATATGTATAAAGGATGAGTCATAATTAATGAAATAATGGGTTATCTTCTTAAATGCCGACCCAGTGGCGTGGTTGGTAGCAGCAGCTGCTGCCACAGACGGGGGGTTCCCGGTTCGAATCCAGGTACGGGCATGGATGGTGTGTTGTCCTTTTGAAATGTAATAAATATATGTAATGGATATCTGTAATAAAAAGTGTTCTGTATTGTCTCTGTTTCTGTGCATTAGGGATCAATTGAGGCGACAGCCATAGTAGCTATAGGCCTCAAAGCACTGTCAGTTAAAAGTTCAAAATCTTCTTAAATATTGCCCTTAAGTACATACTTTCAATTACAAAGTTTCATTAAAAAAGGGGCAAAATTTGATGATATGTTGCAACTTCATTTGAAAAAATACAAAAATTAAATTTTCATACAGCCCCCGTAGGGCGAAATTCCCTGTTAGGAAATTATTTCTTGTTCATTCCTGAATTAAACCAAAAAAAAAAAAAAAAAATTCAACCCCATATCTAAAAATTTCACAGAGATATTAAAATCAAAATCTGTGACTTACACCACTTAACCATGCTTCTAAATGAACAGTTTTTGACTAATTTTGAAAGCAAGTTGGAGATTAGATTAAGTTTTCAAGCAAGTTTGGATTAAGTTTTTATGCTGAGAGCAATGTGTTTTAATTTCCAATTTATATTTTGCTTGAAAATATTTATTGTCAGCAGTGGGTTAGTTATTTTGAAACTATCGGATATACTATATCGAAATATCAGATATATATCAAAATATAGGATACTTTTTATATTTTCGAAAATAGCATGATATTTGCGAACACCGGTCTATCCGCTTGTCACAGTCGCTTTTCTTTACTAGTTGGATGTGCCAATCCCAAAACTTTCTTCTATCTCATACATACATAATATTAAAAAAAAATAGTTACTCATTTTAATGTTTAATAATTTTAATTCAATACCTTATCAACTTTCATTTTAATCTTAAATTTCTGCTTCAATCAATTAATCGGAGTAAAAACGAATTTCCGTCTCTGCACGAGCCGTTGAACAATAGTATGATAAGCAGATTTTTTTTCAAATTCAGGAAGGACCTACTTGCCTTACCAAAAAATAATCATATACAAAATGTTTAGTTCAGTTCTAGAACTAACTTCATACACTTTTATGAGGTGCAATACTGAAAATGGCATAAAATTCGGTATTGCAGCACCCCCTTCCGGCGGATTTTTTTCAGATTCAGGGCGATCCAACTAGCCATAGCCATACACTTACACAAAAAATTTCGTTCAATTCGATGCATAATTTCATGTACTTTTGGTCGGTGCAATACTAAAAATGGCACAAAAATCGCGATTGCAGCGCCCCCTACCGGCGGATTTTTTTCAAATTCAGGGAGGACCAACTAGCCATAGTCATACACATACACAAAAAATTTGGTTCAATTCGATGCATAACTTCATATACTTTTGGTCGGTACAATATTGAAAATGGCACAAAAATCGCGATTGCAGCGCCCCCTTCTGGCGGAATATTTCAAAACTGAAGGAGGACCTGCTTGCCACAGCCAAAAACATTCACAAAAAATTTGGTTCAATTCTATGCATAACTTCATACACTTTTTGATGGTAGAATGGCGACATACAGACACACACACGGACAGACAGACATTTTGCAAAAACATGTTTTTTGGAATCTCTGACCTCTAAAACGTGTAAATCCATCGAAAACCGGAAGTCGAAAAAAATTTCGATTACAATACTTCTATTGAAGATAAAAGAAAGTAAAAATTGAGGAAAATAGTAAAGTTCAAACTTACCAACCAGAATTATAAAGGCTATTTTGATTTATATCTTTATATATAAAAATCTTCTGTGCGTGTGTATGTAATTGAACTCCTCCTAAGCGACTGGACCGATTTTGATGAAATTTTGTGTGTGCGTTCCAGTAGATTCGAGAATGGTTTAGATTCACATTTCGTCGAAATTGATTCAGTACTTTTTTAGTAATTAGGCAAAAACTAATACTTAGTGATTTTTCGCTAATTAAAAGTGCTATGTATATTTAAAAAAGTCAGGATTTCGTATTAATCATAGCACAAAAAAGTCTACCGAACCAAAAATCTTGAAAATTGGGGTAAAAATACTTCTTATAACATCGAGTGCCGCTAAAAAGGGATTTTCGAAAATTCCACCCCTAAGATGAGTAGAAAAAAGAACGAACTTTTAAAAAATTCCACCATAAAAATCGGCTTTTGTAGTTATTTTTCAACTGATAACATATTTTAGTGCATTTTTTCATTCTGAATCGAATGGTACTAAGCAAATTTGTTTAAATCCAGTAGTTCGTGAGATAATTCACATTTTCCTAATTTGGCGATGTCTTCGGCGCAAAAATCTGAAATTTTCAATGCTCATCTTTATATATAAAAATCTTCTGTGCGTGTGTATGTAATTGAACTCCTCCTAAACGACTGGACCGATTTTGATGAAATTTTGTGTGTGCGTTCCAGTAGATTCGAGAATGGTTTAGATTCACATTTCGTCGAAATTGATTCAGTACTTTTTTAGTAATTAGGCAAAAACTAATACTTAGTGATTTTTCGCTAATTAAAAGTGCTATATATATTTAAAAAAGTCAGGATTTCGTATTAATCATAGCACAAAAAAGTCTACCGAACCAAAAATCTTGAAAATTGGGGTAAAAATACTTCTTATAGCATCGAGTGTCGCTAAAAATGGATTTTCGAAAATTCCACCCCTAAGATGAGTAGAAAAAAGAACGAACTTTTAAAAAATTCCACCATAAAAATCGGCTTTTGTAGTTATTTTTCAACTGATAACATATTTTAGTGCATTTTTTTATTCTGAATCGAATGGTACTAAGCAAATTTGTTTAAATCCAGTAGTTCGTGAGATAATTCACATTTTCCTAATTTGGCGATGTCTTCGGCGCAAAAACCTGAAATTTTCAATGCTCATCTTTATATATAAAAATCTTCTGTGCGTGTGTATGTAATAACTCCTCCTAAACGACTGGGCCGATTTTGATGAAATTTTTTGTGTGCGTTCCAGTAGATTCGAGAATGGTTCAGATTCACATTTCGTCGAAATTGATTCAGTACTTTTTTAGTAATTAGGCAAAAACTAATAGTTAGTGATTTTTCGCTAATTAAAAGTGTTGAATAAGTTCGATGAATAAAGTGCGGACGGAATGTCCGAGCGGTCTAAGGCGCCAGATTTAAGCTCAGCTTCTTGAAGAAAGAGATCGCGTGTTCGAACCCCACTCCTTACAAACGTGTATCCTTTACAATAATATTTCCTGTATTATAATTTTGATTAACCGACTTCAGAAAATCGTTAACTTTTAACTAAAAAGAGAGAAATAAACTTTTCTATCCAAAATTGAACCGACTTCAAAAAGTACTGAAGAGTGAAAAATAATTTCCTTACATAATTGTAATAAGAAATTAAATTAGGAGCGTAGTGTTTATCGTGTGTATTACTATATTTACGTACATTTATTTGATTTACTGGAGTCGGTGCCAAGAAGGACAACGTCTGTCGGTGACAGGACAACGTCTGTCGGGTCCGCTAGTATATTTATAAATTTTTGGCATGAAATATCGCCTAAAATAATTCTTTACTATGAATTAAAAAAAAAAAAATGTTCAACATCTTTATCACACATTTCTCTATATATGTAACAGTTTTCATGTATCTTTTTTTTTTTTTTATGCAGATGTTTTTTATAGGATTAACTGTGAAATGTTAAAGGTTACAATTAATTTTTTCACCAACAGCTTTAATAAATTTTTAGAATTGCAAAATATAAAAATGTAATAACTTATTATCAAGTAAAAGTTACATAAAAGATCTACGAAAATATTAATTAAAATTCCCGGGATCGCGAAATATTTGGGAGGCGACGAATGCTGCCTATTACTATTAACGCAACGTTTTTGCACATGTTAACAAGTAAAGTAAAAATTAAGTTAAAGATTTAAGGTATTGTTAAAAGTACTATAGTTAGAAGTGATTATGGTCTCCCATATTATAATCCGTCTAATTAATCCTTTTCTTCTGATCTAATATTAGCCCTGCTTGTTATAGCATTTTTTTGAGCATAAATTTATTTGAGCACTTATTACTTTCTTCTATCTTTATAAGAAGAAAGTATTTGATTCATTCTTGGAAATTTTCAAAATTCAGTTTTCGACGGATTTGCACGTTTCAGAGGCCAGAGAACCCGAAAAGCATGTTTTTACAAAATATCTGTCTGTCTGTGTGTATGTGACAAAAAATTTGTGGGCAGAAATTTCACAAGCATTTCACAAAACTTTAGATTCTGTTAGATCTTGATATGAACTAGATCTGATTAGATTTTGGTATATGCTACTCAACACGTGGCGCTGCTTTGCAGCATTATTCACAATTTCCACAGTAGCCATATCTCAAGAACTAGTGCATGGATTTTTATAAAACTTTAGTTGGTACTTGATATAACATGATGCTGATTACGTTTTGATGCAAATCGCTCAAGAGGTGGCGCTGCCATGGTGCATTATTTGTGATTGTTGCAATAAATCTATCTCAAGAACTAATGTATGAAATTTTCTAAAACTTCGGATTCAGATAGTCCCTGATATACACTGGTGTCCAAAAGTTAAGCATAATTGGTAATTAAGTAAGTAATGAAAGAAATATAAATCGAACTGTAGTGAAACTCCAGGTGTTTAACACTAGAACCGCGGGAAAATTCATTCAAATTTCATAAAAATATTTCTCACCGAAATTTTTATTTAAAACTGTTTAAATTAATTATTGAAAATATTCTTGCTTAGCATATATTTAGCTTTTTTTATTAAGAATTTCCTGGTTCGAATCGACATCTTTCCATACACAACGGATCAAAATGACCCGTCGCCGCGGTTCTAGTGTTAAACAAAATAGTACGTGTCATATATTTTCACGAAGAGTTTTCCCCGAAATCGAACAGGGGACCGTCAACAAATTGAAAAAGATCGAAGATCTTTTGGATAACCCTGTCAAAACTAATGTAGCAAAAGCGTTCAAACTGCATATTCTGATTAAGTGGCTTATTGTAATGTACTGTGTTTATTTTTATAAGGATAGCATGTATACTCTTAGAGAAATTAAGGTTTTTATAAAAACAGTCCTAAGTTTTTTGCTTACAATTTGCAGAGTTCTTAAGGGTGTTCTTAAATCAAAAAGAGCAACTTTGTGACACATGCATTAATTTATTTTTGTTCCGAAATGCATGAAAATAGCAGGTGTTGTTATTCAGAAACTGTCTAATTGCACTCATTCTTTTGTTTTTTAAAAAACACAATAGATTTTTCATAACAAGCCTTCAAAGTTGACACTTTTGAGCATATTTCCCGACGAAAGCAGAAAAACCGGTTGAAAAGGAGGAGAAAAACAGGTGATTGCGTCATCGGAATAGCTTATAATTCGATAAGTAGTTTAATTATCATAAAATGGAAAAATAAGTTCAATTCGAAATCGCTTTCATAGTCAGGCATTAAAATTTTATAACTTTCTGTTAAAAAATGAATTTGTAAATGTGTAAAAACGTTTTTCGCTTGTTGAGTGGATCAGTTAAGAACACCCTTAATATAAAATAATGTTCTTTTCTGAAAATATGACAAACATCATTGTACACAATACCCTGTTATCAGAATTTAAAAATAATAAAAATTGTTTGACAAATGAGCAAGTTTACTAAATAATTTTTTACTGCGCATGCGTTAACGCTATTAAAAATTCATTTGCATATTATGTTAGTTAAATTTTAGAGCAACTTTTGTGAAAGTTTCAAAAACATAGCTTAAAAATTATGAAAATTATCGTTGATAGAAAGAGATCAAAATCCTTTATTCCCTAAATGAAGCAAAAAGATGAGGGGCTGTATCCATATTCCATTGTTTAGTGCCTACACAATATTGCACGTACAAATATATTTGGATAAAAACCCTGATTATTTTGCTTCATTTTAGGAATAAGGATTTTGAGTTGATTCTACAGGCGACCATTTTCAGAATTTTTAAGCTGTGTTTTTGAAACTTTTACAGAAGTTGCTCTATACATTTAGTTAATACAATATGCAAATGAAATTTTGATGTCGTTGACGCATGCGCAATGAAAAATTATTTACTAAACCTACTCATTTTTCATACAATTTTTATTATTTCAAAATTCTGATGACAGGGTATTGTGTACAATGATGTTTGTCATATTTTTAGAAAAAAACATTATTTTATATTAAGAACTCTGCAAATTATAAGCAAAAAAATTAAGACTATTTTTATAAAACCTTAATTTCTCTACGCTTATACATGCTATCCTTATAAAAATAAACACAGTACATTACAATAAGCCACTTAATCATAATGTGCAGTTTGAACGCTTTTGCTACATTAGTTTTGACAGGGTTATACAAAAGATCTTCGTTCTTTTTCAATTTGTTGACGGTCCCCTGTTCGATTTCGGGGAAAACTCTTTGTGAAAATATATGACGCGTACTATTTTGTTTACACACCTGGAGTTCACCACATTTCGATTTATATTTCTTTCATTACTTACTTAATTACCAATTATGCTTAACTTTTGGACACCAGTGTAGATTAGTGTTATTTAGTTTTTGATGTGAATCGCCCTACACATGGCGCTCGTACGCTGCATTGTTTACGATTCCCCAATAGATATATCTCAAGAACTATTGCATGGATTTTCATCGAACTTCAGATTCTGTTAGTACCTGATAAAAAAATTGATCCTTATTAGTTTTTGGTTTACCCTCAACATCTAGTGCTGTTACGCAGTTTTTTTTTTTTTTTTTTTTTTTTTTTTTTTTTTTAAGATTTTGCCGTAACTTTATCTCAAAAACTAAATCACGGATTTTCATGTAACTTTATATTCAGTAATAAGTTACTTAAGATGTTGCTGTCTGTATTTTGGTTTAAACCATCTAACCGGTTGCGCTGCTATGCTGCATTTTGCAGGAATTATTAACATGCATAAGTTTTGGGATTGCCACATCTGACTACTTATCATTTGTAGTTACAGCTCATAATATATATATATAAGGTACCCTGGGGTAATAACGCCAGG
>CAXHSM010001284.1:0-57000 GCA_964019185.1 Maratus speculifer | reverse complement strand
CAAATGAGATAAATATTCATATTGTGGTATTTTTCAAAGTAAAAAACCAATTTTATGAAATCTAACTTTTTTTCAGTCTCCCATTTACTTTAGTTATATTTAGTAAAATTTCACACATATCATAACACAAAAAGTTTGACTTCTGTATTACAAAAATTGACAGTTATTAAATTTCAAATTTTGAGATTTTTGCACATAATTTTGTCTTTCATTGAGGGATTTTTTATAAAATGAATTAAGGTAATTGCAGATTGAAATCAGGATGCTATGTGCTTTTTACAGTAAAACCACCTTTAGCTGGTATCTCCAAAGGTTATTACATCTAAAAAATTAGCTCTCTTTTAGGGATTGTATACTGTTTTGGTAAAAATCGTCTGCTTTCATTTATGTGAAAAAGCTCCAGTAAGAAATTGTATTATTCGTTACCATGGTAATTTATTCTTTTTATTTTTATGTTTTTGGCAGCATTCTATGTTTTGTTTTTAAGTTTTGTGTTTATTCGAATGTAAAAAGAGGATGGAATGTTGATAGCCGACCAATGGCTCGCATATTTCAGTGTGAAATAAAACGCATCTACAGTCTACATTTGTTGTGTTTAAGAACCAGCGTGAGTTATTTTTATTAGTGTAAAATCCGCTAAGACCATTTATGGTAGTACGAACATTTTTGGTCTCAAGTCTAGCCGGAGCTAGTGAAAATTATCAGTGTAAAAATACATTTTTCCGAAATCCTTTTCAATGTTGACATTCATAGCAAGGGAAAAAAGAGAAGGTGAGTTAATTTGAAAGAATTAGTACAATTTAGAATTACTTTATTGGTTTAATGTAATAAAAATGACAGACTTGAACACTTTTAAAACTAAACGAGCTGCTTTACGCAGAACTATTAAAATTATATTAAAAAAATTGAAAATATTATTGCGGTGGATGAAATTAATGTGAATGATTTAGAAGAAAACATTGAGTTGTTAAAACAGAAGGAAACTGAGTTAAAAAAGATTGATAGAGAAATAGAAATTTTAATTAAAGATCCTAAACAGTTAGAAAGCGAAATAGACGGTACTCAAGAAATTTCAGATAAAATTGATTTATGGAAATTTAATGTGAAAAAATATTAAAAATTCAAAATGCTCAGTTAAATAAAAGTGAAAATAAATCTAGTGTAGTTACAGAGCAGGTTTTTGAAAATGTTAAACTGCCAAAATTATCCTTACCTACTTTTGGAGGTAATATAACAGAATGGATAGGATTTAAAGATCTTTTCAATTCTTGCGTAAATAGCAATAAAAATATTTCAAATGCCCAAAAACTGCAATATTTAAAGGCTTCATTAAAAGGTGAAGCATATCGCGTCATCCATTCTATTCAAATTTCGGATTCTAATTTTGAATTAGCATGGAATTTGCTAGATGAAAGATATTCAAATAAAAGAGAGCAAATTTTTGCGTATATTAAACGATTTCTGAGTTTACCTACACTTCAAACAGAATCAGCTATTGCTATTTTAAATTTAGTTGACAATGTTAATGAAATAATTCGCTCTTTAGAAATATTGGACCAACGCATTGATAAATTTGGGGATACATTAATGACGTATTTAGTTTTGCAAAAATTGGATACTTCTACAAAATTATGGTGGGAACGCCAGCTTAAAAGCAATGAGATTCCGAAACTTAGTGATTTAATTGAATTTCTTAAAAATTACGCAAGAACTCTTCAGAACAGTAAACTAGCTGTAAATAAAGTATCTAAACCTACATTTTCGAATAAGAATAATACTTTTGTGGCTACCTCGGTTTGTGGTTATTGTAAAGAAGATCATAGTTTAGCTAAGTGCTCAAAATTTCTTAATTTACCTGTGCAACAAAGAATAGAATTTGTAAAGCGAAATCATTATTGTTTCAACTGTTTATCTAACATGCATTTACTCAACAAATGTAAGAGTCTTAATACGTGCCACCATTGTTTTAAGAAACATCACAGTATTTTGCATATGGTAGATTATTCAAGGAATAAGAGTCGTTCAAATAGTAGTATGTCACCACATGCACAAGAATTTGTCCCTCAAAAAGTTGAGTCAGCAAATGAGAATGTGTCGTCTACAGTGTGTGCTTCCCATTATGAGTCAAACGCAAAGAGTAATCAAAAGACTCATATTTTGTTATGTACCGCATTAATAAAAGTTCAAAATTATAAACAAGAATTTGTAAAATGTAGATGTTTGTTGGATACAGGTTCTCAAAGATCATTCATTTCTCGAGAATGTGTAAACAAATTAGGATTAAAAGTGAAAGACAGTTCTATTTCTGTCTCATGTTTAGGAACATTTAATACTGTGAGTGATGGAGAAGTCGATTTATTATTCACTTCTCACTTCAAAAGTGATCTCAGAGTATCCACATCAGCGTTCGTAATGGACAAAATCACAGATAACATTCCCTATGTGTCTTTGCCTTCAAACATTTGCGATAACTTTAGTGATTTAATGTTAGCTGATCCATTATTTTATAAATCACAAAAAATTGATATTCTTTTTGGTGTAAATGTATTTATGCATTTAATGACTGGGGAACTTGTTAAACGTGAACCTAACCTTCCATTTGCCTTAAATTCGAGACTTGGGTGGATAATCTCAGGTACTACAAATTTTGAAACGCTAGCAAAGGATCCAGTACATGTAAATCATTTAAGTACAAAAACTGATGAGCTAATAAATTCATTTTGGGAATTAGAAAAAATTCCAAATGTGCCACTTTTAACACTTGAAGAAAAACTTTGTGAAAAACATTTTGAGAATTCTCATTTTAGAGAAAAATCAGGTCGCTATTCAGTCGCATTACCATTTAAACATGATCGAGATAGTCTAGGTGATTCTCGTCAAATGGCGTATAGAAGATTTCTTTATCTTGAGAAAAGATTAATATCCATGCCAGAAATTTATGATCAATATGTTCAATTTATGAAAGAATATTTAAATTTGGGGCATATGGATCTTATTTCAAACAGAGATCATGGATTGGAGAATAAACATTATTACATCCCACACCATTTTGTCTTGAATAATTCTAGTTTAACTACCAAATTAAGAGTCGTTTTTGATGCGAGTGCTAAAACCACAACAGGTGTTTCTTTAAATGACACTCTAATGATAGGTCCTAAAACACAAGATGATTTAATTTGCATTTTATTGAGATTTAGATTTCATAATATTGCAATAACAGCTGATGTAAGAATGATGTATAGACAAGTAAAAATTCATGAAAAGGATAGGGATTTTCAGAGAATTTTATGGAGAGATAGTCCTGAAAAACCAATAGAAACTTATCGCTTAAATACAGTAACATACGGAACTGCGGCTGCACCATATCTTGCAACAAAATGTTTGAATCAGTTAGCAATGGATGAAGGTCTTAATTTTCCAAAAGCGAAGACTATAGTTTTGAGAGATTTTTATGTTGATGATGTGTTAACTGGTGTTAAGAGTAGTCAGGAAGGTACAGAATTGATAAATGAATTGCAGAATATGCTGGGAAAAGGTGATTTTGAGCTACATAAATGGTGCATAAATGAATTATCACTGTTGAAAAACACTGAGTTTACAAACATAAGTAATGATAATATACATAATATAGTGGGCAATAAGGCCGTAAAAGTTCTAGGAGTTGAATGGCATCCTCATAATGATATGTTCAAATGCAATTTCAGTGATATAGATTATCAAAATGTCCCTACTAAAAGAATTATTTTGTCATATGTATCAACGCTTTTTGATCCACTAGGGTGGATTGCACCATTTGTAATTTTAACTAAAATTATTCTTCAGCAGCTGTGGAAATTACAATTATCATGGGATGATCCAGTACCAGAAATTATTAACCAAAAGTGGAAAATTTTGTGCCATGAAGTCAAACTCTTAAATTCCATATATATACCCAGAAAAGTCGTCTTGCCCAATTATTCTCGATGTGAACTTCATGGATTCTGCGACGCTTCAGAAAAGGGTTATTCCGCCGTTATTTATGTTAAAACTTGTAATAACTCGAACATTGATGTGAAACTTTTAGCAGCAAAGACTCGAGTGGCACCCTTAAAGCCCATCACGATTCCAAGGCTTGAATTATGTTCTGCAGTATTACTGACACATTTAATACAAGCTGTTAAATCAGCATTACATATAAAACCAGATTTAGTGCGTGCATGGAGTGATTCAAAAATTGTGTTGTCATGGTTAACATCAGATCCTAAAAGATGGCAAGTATTTGTAGCCAATAGAGTTGCAGAAATTCAATCCATGTTACCAGTTGAAAATTGGAGCCATGTAGATGGAAAGGAAAATCCTGTTGATTGTGCATCTCGTGGATTATTTCCAGCAGAATTACTGTCTCATGAATTGTGGTGGAATGGACCACCATGGTTAAGAAGCAGTGAGGTTCCAGTGAATAAACCTATTCCCATAAATGAAGAAGATTTACCAGAAGCACGGAAAACATCATCACTTGTAATTTCTGAAACTGCAAAGGAACTTGATATTATATCGAAAATATCCTCGTTTCCAATGTTGCAACGCATATTTGCATGGATATTGAGATTCATCTCCAACTCTAAGGTAACACGTCCAGAAAGAAATACATCTTTTTTATCAAGCAAAGAAATTCAAGCCGCAACACGTTGCATTATTAGAATAGTTCAACAGATGAACTTTAGTAAAGAAATCCACTGTTTAGAAACCGGAAAAGAATTACCTGGGAATAGCAGTCTCATTTGTTTGTGTTCTATTTTAGATGATGACAAAATATTGAGAGTCGGAGGGAGATTGAAAAATGCACAACTGTCAGAGAATGAAAAACATCCAATCTTACTACCATCAAAGCATCATGTGACTAAGATCATAATTCAACATTTTCACGAAAAATATTTACATGCAGCTCCAGAACTTCTCCTTTCTTTAATTAGGCAGAAATTTTGGATCATTGCTGCCAGATCTGCTATTCGTAAAATAGTGAGAACTTGTGTTACGTGTTGTAGATACAGAGCTCAATCTGCAAAACAAATAATGGCTGATCTTCCAGTATCCAGAGTAACACAATCATGACCATTTAATCGAGTTGGAACAGATTTCTCAGGACCATACATGATTAAATATCGTGCTGGACGTGGATCAAAATCATTTAAATCATATGTCTGTGTATTTGTCTGCTTCGTGATCAAAGCAGTCCATCTTGAAGTCGTAGAAGATCTTTCAACAAAGGCATTCTTAAGTGCATTAAAACGATTTATTGCAAGAAGAGGAAAACCTCTTGAGATTTTTAGTGACTGTGGAAGCAACTTCAAAGGCGCTAAAAAGGAAATCAACAAGTATCTATTGCAGTGCAAGCAGAATGAAGAAATTCACAAATTTCTGTCGTCAGAGGAAATAACTTGGACATTTAACCCGCCTTCAGCTCCACACTTTGGTGGACTGTGGGAATCTGCAGTAAAATCAATGAAATCGCACCTTAAGAAAACCGTTGGTGATACTGTGTTAACTTATCCCGAATTCCAAACCCTGGTTACGCAAGTTGAAGCTTGTCTCAACTCTAGACCATTGTGTCCTATATCATCTGACCCAACAGACCTAACTACTCTAACACCTGGCCATTTTCTAGTTGGAACTTCTCTGACTGCCATACCTGAACAAGATCTGAGTCACAGTCCCTTAAATCACCTTGATAGATGGCATGTGAGACAGTTCATGCTACAGCAATTTTGGAAAAGATGGAGCCGAGAATACTTGTCTCAACTTCAGCAAAGAGCTAAATGGCAAAAATGCCACAAAGATTTGCAAGTTAATGACTTAGTTCTCATCAAAGATGACAACCTTTCACCGCTAAAATGGAAACTAGGAAGAATAATAACTGTTCATCCAGGTTCAGACAATAGAGTCAGAGTTGTCACGATTAAGACTAATAGTGGTATCATAAATCGACCAATAGTGAAACTCTGTCCCCTTCCTATAAAAACTAAAAACTATGAACTATAAACTTTCTTTTTTCATTTTTTATATTTTGCATTAATTTTATTTGTGTTATTAATTGTTTTTTCATTATAGTAAAACTGTAAGAAGACCACTTAGCTACTTGTTGAAATCCTAAGGGATTTCAACGGGCAGGATGTTTTGGTAAAAATCGTCTGCTTTCATTTATGTGAAAAAGCTCCAGTAAGAAATTGTATTATTCGTTACCATGGTAATTTATTCTTTTTATTTTTATGTTTTTGGCAGCATTCTATGTTTTGTCTTTAAGTTTTGTGTTTATTCGAATGTAAAAAGAGGATGGAATGTTGATAGCCGACCAATGGCTCGCATATTTCAGTGTGAAATAAAACGCATCTACAGTCTACATTTGTTGTGTTTAAGAACCAGCGTGAGTTATTTTTATTAGTGTAAAATCCGCTAAGACCATTTATGGTAGTACGAACATATACAAAGCAAAGAATAACTATTGAAATTAAGCAGAAAAATAAATATTGATTATCATTTCAGAAAACGGCCTACTACTAAAAAATATATACATCAAATGCCAAAATCTACTAGAGATACATTTAGAAATCAAGCAACATAAAAGGCACAAATTTCTGTTTTTAAAAACCATTAACAAAACATTAAAAATTTCCTAAAAGTCTCTCTTCGTGAAGGGAGTAAAAGTAGGTAGTATCGGCGCTCTAAAATAAAACATACTTGTTAAGAACTAGGTGGTTGATCTGAAGCAGCATATCATCGTTGTACCTGCTATGCTTGAATGTGTCAGGACTGAGTACTATCACATATTCATTTGTGAATTGAAACGATTAAAGAACACTTTGAGCAGTATCTCTTCTTGGTAGATTTTGGCATTTCATGCATTCATTTTTTATATTATATAAACTTCTGCTATGATGATAAATTGTTACTTATTTTGCTGTTTACTTTTGATATTTCAAACTTTGCTTTGTATACAGCCCCTAAAAGTCAGCAAAATATTAGATGAAATAATCTACTCTGGTGATAGTCATATTCGGCAATTCCAGCTAAAAATGGTTTTGCCACAGAAAAGATTCTAGTTACCTAATGAACATGCTTTAGTTCACACTTTTCAATGAAGACTCAGTCAGAAGTACAATACAGGAAAGAGAGGTCAACAATAAGGTGAATTTTAAAAACTTTGTTATTACCCTGATCTAAATCAGTAGTGCATATCTATAACTTTTATGTAATTCAAAGTTAATGTCCAGTAACTTATAATAAAAAAGCCAATTAACCACTTAACCAGTGACAGGTATAGGGAAACAGTGCTTTTACCCCTGACTTATCTCGGGGCAGACGTTGAAGTGGTTAATGAAAAATCTTTTTTCATACAGCTACTTTTAGAAATTAAAATGCAACGACTATAAACTGTCTGTTTCTTGTGTGTCTTTTCTGAGTGTGTCTTTCATGTAACAAAACTTTACTTTTTTTTTTTTTTTTTTTTTTGTTATTACTCTAGATTAAAGATGTCACTACAAAAATGATTCTCTATTTGTCCTGTAATAATAAAGAGAAGTAAAACACTATCTAAATTACCTCACTTTCAAATGTCTCATTTTGCAAAAAAACTCTCTAAATGTCACTCTCATAACATAAAAAACTCTCATAACAATAGATTCGCCCAGTGATGCAATATGAAGCAGGTTATCACTCAAATTTAAATGTCTTCATTTAACTGAACAAGTATTTGGACTGATTTTTGACAATTTTTAACCTGTTTCAGGATTGCATTTTTAACAACACACTTCATCTCCATCATCTCTTAACTTTGTGGTAACACCCATTTGACAAATGAAGGAATGTTGCCATAGAAATATAAAAATAATAACAAGAGATTTAAACAAGTCTCATTCATTACAGTGACAACTATTAGAAACTTTAAACAATAAATTTATAATATATTAATGAAAACAGAAAAAAAATTGTAGATAATATTTTATTTACATTATTTTCTCAATTATCCCTCTTAGCTAGTGGACAGATATTTGTGATGCTAGTTGAAACTGATCTATTGTATATTATCCTATGCATCGTAATATTTAAAAAATGTTTTTATCTTTTAATATCATAGTGTTGAGCCGTTGATCTTTAATGGTGTAATAAATGGAATAACTAATGAATCGGTGAAACATCATAAAAAAATATACTGATAAACAAAGAATTAAAAATCATTTGATGATTTAACAAATGTATGTAACACATCTGACTTTGAATGAATATGATGCCATGTTTATGCATTTCTACTGTTTCCTGTCATATATTGTTCTTCCCATCCAACCGGTAAAAACTGGTAAATATTCAGAAAAAGTGCTAAATACCAGGAAAAACTTCCAAATGACAATACGTAATAAATATTCTGGTTTTCTGAATCTGATAATAATATTTTAATAATAATGAATTTCCTAAATAAATATTTTAGAATACAATAAAATAAAATTTATAAACTTAAACATATCAGTGTCATCAAGAGAAGCAGAAATAATTTGCATTAAACTTAAATACAAAGGAGGTGGGTCAATAAGGGCCATTTTTCGCCCATCAGCACCTAGACGTGACATACATTTTTTTCATTTGTATACCTCATAATAAGTAAGAAAATAATATCTTGGATGAAAGTTTAATAATTGATGAGAAAATAATATATATATTTAAGTAAATATTATGTGTTTTAATGAGCATAAACACAATTGTCATTAGTTTTAATCTGTATAATCAATAGTAAATACAACAATAAGTGTAAAATTAAGATAAATGGAGCTTACTAAGATTATTATTTCAATACATGAAAATCTGAAATAATAAATAACAAATAATAATAATAATCATGCAGTTTCAGACTTTTTGGACAATGTGTTTTAGATTATTTTCGTTATCGATTGCTTCACCAGAAGGAATGTCTCAGAAAGAAATATTTCACACTCTTCTGGATATAAACATACGTGCTATCGAAAGCAGTCATCACAGTATCATTGTTGTCATCCGGAATAAACAATCTTCCTGCTGAAGGCCTCGTATATTTTTCAATAACTTGTGTTCTGGTGATGTGTTCCATTCTATATTGTTTTTGAACAACGTTCTCAATCAAAGCCTGGTTTTCATATTTTACAGAAGATATTATTTTTCTTATATTAAGTAATGTAGACAGAACACAATGATAGAGGCCAGTTCTAAGTTTTACAAGTAACATTGCAAAGAAAGTACGAGATGACCTCTTTATTGAGGAATGTATTTTGCACTTTACAAGTTTAAAAATATCGTTAAAATCAGACATAAATATACCCATGAGAATATAATAATAGATTTCGGAAAAGTGTCCCGGTGTATCAAAATAGAGGCCTTCTTTGCTACATTTCTGATATTGGTTTAAATATTTTCATGCATCGCATTTCATACATCGATGTATTCTCATTTACAGGACTTAAATCTTACAGAGTCAATTTACCGATCAAGTAATATGAGTTTTAGAGCATCGTTTTCGCGGCAAAATATAGATATAAGTTTCTATAAAGGCTTGAGATTCAATAGCTTTTGCTACAATAACGAGGCAGTTCTTACCTTTACATACTGTACAACAAGTGTTAGAATTGTGAAAATGAGATATTGATTAAATGTGTAATATGTTTCTTATTTGTGGTCTCATCGACAGTAATCGTTGATGCATAAGCTTTTATTGTTACATCAAAAGAAGAAACAGAAGTATTTAGAGCATGGAGAGCACGAAACATATTATATTTGTATTTAGAGCACTATTTAGAACCACTCTGTAAATCTCAGTTTTTCAAACATCTAAGTATCAATATAACTTTTCTGTTAAAACAGATATGAAAACTTTTCTGCGAAACTTTACAATTATGACATTGGTATCCAAACATTATTTATTAGTAATTTCTTTAATAAATATTTACGAAAACAATTTTAGAAAACAACATTGACGTCTGAACAACATAAATACTTTTTAAGTACAGTGAAAGAAGTCTGAACGCACTCTGATAGTAGTGCATTTGATTCTCTCACATGATACATTTTTTTCTTTTACAGGTAGAAGCGCACATGAACCCAAATAAAATAATGCTTATATAAAATCTTATAAAGAGTAGAATCAGTGCATGTCAAAATTAATTGGGTTCATCGAGCGCCTCTTAGTAAAAAATTAATTCAAAGACGCAAAAAACGTCAAAAATGCAGAAAAAAGCCAAAACACTCTACTTTTGGGCTATAATTTCCTTGACTTACTATTTTTTTATCATGTAAAACTTATATTAAACAAAAATACATATCTTTAACTATACAAAGCCACAGATCAATCAACTGAATTCGAAATTTTTTTTTCTGGGTATATGATGGGCGAAAAATAGCCCTTATTGACCCACCTCCTTTTATTATTTTTTAAAAAGACCTGATCACATTTTTAGGGTTCCATACTTATAAAGTGAAAACAGAACCATTATAAGATCACTCCCATGTTTGTCTGTCACAGCCATTTTACTCATAAACACTGAAATGAGCAGGGTCGGACTGAGCCATCGGCCCGGTGTGCCCTCGTTCAGAAGAAACTTTGCGCCCCTAAGTGCTTAAGCCATTTAAGTATTTTTTTTTCTCATGGTACCATGTATTTTTGACTATTGTGTCAGCCATGCCCATTTCCTTAACACTTCATAAACTTATATACATATTGTAATAGAGTAATATAGCATGACTTACTGGTTTTATTTTATTCCAATATTTTTCTTTACCGGTTTTTCAATTTTCCGATCTCGTTATTTTGTTTTTCTGTTCCATGGCATATTCTATTTTTTAAATCGGTTACTTATTTGTTTACTTTCGATTCGAACATCCACATGTGCGTTCATGGTCGTTTTTCCTCTCTGTCTGATCGCGATTTGCAATCATCGCAAATCGCAACTTACGAGTAGTCGTATCTCACTTTTGCAAGACAGGATCACATTCACTGAACTCCGGCGAATGCAAAGGGGCGTTGCTCTCTTCCGATGTATAGTCTAGCGGGTATATTTAAAGAGCTGGTGTTTTGTTTTGACTGTGGTGGTTTGACGATGTTTAGTCTGGAAAACTTGCTAGTTTGTTTTAGTTATGAAAGATGATTTTGTTTTAAGAGATGAATCTTGTTAGTCGATAGTGGAAATATTTTCGCTTAATATTTTATTGTGATGAATCATCGTGATAACCTGGAACTTTTATTTTCTTTTGACATTTCTGGACAGTATTCATTTCTTCATCATTTGAATTAAGAGGCCTGCCTTTTTCCCAGTAATGTCACTGTGAGTAATTTCTTTTTGCTACCTGTACTGGTCGTTTTTTTATTATCTTATGTCATGCTAATTAATTAATTAAATATATTATTGTGTTAATGTATGATTTTAATTTTGAAGGTAATATAATTTATTGAATTACGGTTTTTGGTTGATCTTACCAGATATAATTTATCATTGTTTATCATTTTATATATACATATATTTTTATTTTAAATATGCTTTCATTTTGTTAAATAAACGTTAGATTTGTTTTAATTAAATGTTTCTTTACTGACTTTTAAATATGACACTACCACATATTGCCAACATTTATTTCAGGGTCACCAAACTTTCATCTCTGCTTTAATTTCATATAATTTTAGAACGGTTCTGGCTTCAGAACCGATCATAGTGCACTAAATTTTGAGAATTCGTTTAGGGAGTAATCCTCAATCAATAGACAGGCATCACCTGAAATATTTTTTTAAACAACAAAGAGATTAAAGATGGATCAAAACAATTTTAGGATCGAAAACAGGGACGTACAAAGTGAAAACTACGCCCGGGGCAAAGTTTCAATTTGGCGCCTCCTACCCAACTTTTTTTGTAAACGGACCAAAAATGACGTTCGGAGTATGAATTTGGCACCCCCTAAATTTCTCGCCTGGGGCGACCGCACCCTTCCCCCTTTCGCATGACACTGATCGGAAAGCTAAGTAGGCATCTTTAGCTTCTTTGAATGACATCTTTTTGATTTTCCCCAAATATTATGCACATTTCCAGTCTTTTACGTTTTACTATCTTGTCCCTTACAAAAGCCTTCCCGTATCAGAAGGCAAAACTTTTTCTGAAAATTTTAATGTTAATTAAAAAACACTTTTTTTTTTTTTATACGAGAAATGTTTTTGGATTACAATCCTACAAACTGTGAAATTTAACTGCCAGCATTTTTTTATTTTTTTTTATTTACAAAATATACAACATAATTTTCGGTTAGTAATCTTCGCTTTATGACACTTTCCATGGTTAAATAAGTAAAACAAAATTCTAGTATGCATTTTACATTTAAAAAAATGTTTAATTTAATCATGGAAAAATCTATTATTAACTAAAACAATCACACTGAAAAATTCTGATGTGATCATTGAAAAATTCTTCGCAGCAGCACAGCAACTCTATTTGGCAGCCAGAGAAAAGGAAAAAAAAAAAAAAAAACTTTCCTTTTCTACCAACTTTCAGTGCATCAACCAGTGCCATGTGAAAGGGAGGAGGGGCTAATGGGGCGGTTGCCTCGGCGAGGAAATTCAGGGGGCGCCAAATTTATATGATCATTTTTGGCCTATCACAAGAAAAAGATGAGAAGGGGGCGCCAAAATTTAACTTCACCCTGGGTGCAATTTTTTCTTTGCATGCCCCTGGCATCAACGGGGATAAATGGAATGAAAGTAGTTACCCCAAACTGATTCCGCTATAAATAATCTTTATGAACCAACAGACAGGGTCTAATGTATATTATTGTTGTGTATAAATTATGTTTTCAAAATCATTTATATTTAAAAAATTGTACCAACTTTGAATTTTTAGACAGTAACACCCATTTTCAACATCTTAATTGAGTTTCTTGGATCAAAGTAGGCATGAAATGGCATTGTTTATTCATATTAATTTAAATATTAATGGAGTTGGAAGAGTAGGGATTTGAGGATGATAAAGTTAAACCCAACTGAAAAACGTTGATTTATACCTTCATAAAAGTTATCCGATTCTTACACTTAATACTTGAATAGACTTAAACATATTACAAGCTAAACATATTACATAAATTTAAAATTATCATATAATTTTACTGCTGATTAATTGAGATTTTTTTTTTTTAATTTTTTATCAAGGTTTTTATTTTATTTTCCGAAATTTATTGATAAACTCCTAGTACTGTTTGTTTTATAATTGTATTTAGTTTTAAGAAATTTATCTAAACTATTCTTTTTCTTTGCTGACCAGGATTAAAATAAGGTGTCAAAAGTGGAAAATTAAAAATTTGAAAAAATCAACTTTCGTGCATTTTTTAATACATAGACAATTTTTAAAAAAAATTTATAAATAGAATTTAATAGTCGATATTATTACAAATCAGTTGGTACCCATGCCTTTTTCATATAATTTTCAGAATAATTAGAAGGGGGAGATAACTTTTCCCTCATGATTCTTATAGATTATTTATTGAAACAAAAGAATAAAACTAGTTGGATGTGCCAATCCCACAACTTTCTTCTATGTGTACATTTTAATACAAAATAATAATAATAATAACACATGTTAACGCTTTAATAATTTTTATTCAATACTACACAACTTTGATTTTCATCTTAAATTCCTGCTTCAGTCAATTAATCGGAGTAAAAAAATGAGTTTTCGTCTCTACACGAGCCGATGGACTATAGAATGATAGGCACATATTTTTTTTTCAAATTCAGAGAGGACCTACTTGCCATACCTAAAAATAATCATACACAAAATTTTTAGTTCAGTTCTATACATGACTACATATATTTTTTAATGGTAAAATAATGAAAATGTCACAGACATCATGATTATAATGCCCCCTTCTAGTGGATTTCAGGACGGGCCTATTATCCATAGCCGAACAGTTACACAAAAAATTTCGTTCAATTCTATGCATAACTTCATACACTTTTAGATGATGCAATATTGAAAATGCCACAAAAATCGCTATTTCAGCACCCCCTTCCAGCGGTTTTTTTTTTTTTTCAAATTTAAGAAAGACCAACTAGCCATAGAAAAACACTTGCAGAAAAAATGTAGTTCAATTCTATGCATAACTTCATACACTTTTAAGGAGTACAATATTAAAAATGGCACAAAAATCGTGATTGTAGCGCCCCCTTCCGGCAGAATGTTTCAAAATTGAAGGAAGACCTGCTTACCACAGCCAAAATCATCCCCAAAAAATTTGGTTCAATTCTATGCATATCTTCATACACTCTTTGATGGTAGAATGGCAACACACGGACAGACAGACATTTTGTAAAAACATGTTTTTTGGAATATCTGACTCTAAAAACGTGTAAATCCGTCAAAAACCGGAAGTAAAAAAAAAATATCGACTACAATACTTTCTTCTATTGAAGATAGAACAAAGTAGCAAGAAAGTAATAGCCTTGATATCAGTCTACTTCAGGGTAATCTGCGTTCAAATTGCTGGAACATTTAGATATTACATGATTCATTTTAGAAAACCATGCAAGATTCTGTAGATTTTATGGAACTTTAAGGGTGTATTCGAAAAAACGCTTTTCCATCTTCAACAGCTCGAAATTTTCTGATACAATTTCAGACATATTTTAAAAAGTAGAAACATGAAACATGCTGAGGGGTTTTTTGATGAGACTTATAAGGTGCCGTGTGATGTCATTTTACGATCAATTCATTAGAATTTGATTTACAAATACAACAATTCAATTCAACTGATACAATTCAATTTCACAACAATACAACAAATCAATTTTATCAGAAGTTATACCTTCAATCAAAACACTGTAGCACTTTCTGGAAAAAGTTCAAATCACTTTGACTACAGTATCATAAAAAATATGTTAAAAAGTGAACTGGATAATAGATTCCCATTTATAAAAAATAAAAATCAGAATCACAAGGATTTTGAAAATGAAAACCAAGATAATTTTGATCGTTTTATGGCAACTGCTGTTGATCCTCGCCATAAACTAACCTTTTTCAATGAAAATTATGTATGTGATTAGAGAATGCCTTAAAAAGCAAGCTCTAGAATTTATGAGTGTAGATCTAGAACTTGAAAATCCACAATCAAAGAAACAAAAAATACATATTGAGAATGCTAATGTAGACAAACCAAAAGAGAAGATGCCAGCAAAAAGTTCATCTATTTTCTGGCAATGTTTTGAGGAAATTGTGAATGAGCAAAAAGATTGCGGCACTAGTACTAGTTTAAAATCTCTGCATGAAGAATTGGTACAAAAAGAGATACAGGCTTTTTTAACAGAAGACTTATGTAAAACTGACACTCCATTTGCATGGTGGAGAAAAAAAAAAAAAAAACTTTTCCGATTGTGTGCAACCTTGAAAAAAAAAACTCTTATGTGTACCTTCAACAACTGTTTATTCTGAAAGTATATCTTCAGAGGCAGGCCAAATTTATAGTAGTAAAAGAAACGCCCTGTCTACTGATAATGTAGAATGTTTGGTGTTTTTGCACCATAATTTGAAATACAATAAATTTAATTATTAATTTTTTATTGCATTTATTGTATTTTCAGTTTCTTTATCCAAAATAATAATCTTTTCTGTTTTCCTATACAGTGGAGCATCGTTTATACGATGCCAAAGGGACTGCCAAAAAACGTTGTATAAATGATAACGTCATATAATCGATTTTCACTTCTGAATCTCGGGTTAATTTTGTTTTCACTTAATTTTAATGATTAGCATGTTGATTTACATACATTTATAAATAAACAAACAAATAACCAAAAAATGGGGGAAGGGAGGGGAATATAATAAGCAATTTCAATTTAACACAAAAAAGTACCTAAATTAAGCTCCCTCTAGATATATGTTCCCTTCTCCAACATATTTTGTAAATTATATAAACCCTGGGAAATTTATTAAGTCCAAATATATCCCATCACCCTCTTATTGTTACGTCTCTATTCCACAAAAATTTCAATTATAAGCCTCCCTTAAAATTATTAGAAATTTCCTGTCTGCTAAAGGGGCTTATTTTTTATACTTTACGGTACATAGAGGTTTTTTTTTTTTCTTTTGATCATTTTACGTAGAGAAAATAAAATGCCTGTGGTTGTTTGACCTAACTGATTGACGTTGAGTTTTTAAAATACCTCCTGTTTTTAAAATACACAAGAAAAATAAACAAAAAGAAAAAATGTGTAAAATCGGAAAACTGACGTATAAACGATACATTTTTACATTAAAAACAAATAGGAATGAATTGAGACCACACTAAAACGTCGTATGATTACTCATTAATATAATCATTAATCATATTAATTAATGATCTGTGCAATGAGTGATGGGTTCGAAAAGTATTTCTGCTGGTACCAGACATGCTACAGGCTCTGCAAGAAAAAAGCTGAACTTTCACGGCCTCACAGACTTTTGGCGAAATCTGCGTTTTTCTGCAATTTTTTAATGAAATTATCGTTTTTCTGCGACCAATTGACGAAAATCGCACTTTTCTCCCACAGACCTTTCTAATGAAATTTGCATTTCTCCAAAATCCTTTAGCGAAATTCGCGCTTTTTCGTCAAAATTTGCATATTTTCCGTGATCTTACGTCAAAATTTGCATATTTTCCGCGATCTACCGTCAACATATGCACATTTTCCGCGATCTTTCGTCAAAATATGCGCATTTTCCGCGATCTTTCGTCAAAATATGCGCATTTTCCGCGATCTTTCGTCAAAATATGCGCATTTTCCGCGATCTTTCGTCAAAATATGCGTATTTTCCGCGATCTTACGTCAAAATTTGCATATTTTCCGCGATCTTTCGTCAAAATATGCGTATTTTCCGCGATCTTTCGTAAAATTTTGCGTATTTCCGTGATTTTTCATAAAAATTTGCGTATTTTCTGCGATCTTACGTCAAAATTTGCATACTTTCCGCGATCTTTCGTCAAAATTTGCGCATTTTCTGCAATCTTTCGTCAACATATGCTTATTTTCCGCGATCTTTCGTCAACATATGCGTATTTTCCAAAATTTGCGCATTTTTCGTAAAAAATTGCGTATTTTCCGCGAGTTTTCGTAAAAATGTACGTATTTTCCGCGATCTTTCGTCAAAATTTGGGTGGTTTCCGCGATCTTTCGATAAAATACGATTATTTGACAATATAAGAATATTTTTCCGCAACCTGTTCACAAAAGCCGTGTTTTCCCAGCAATTTTTTGAAGAAAATCGCGTCTTGTTCGTGATCATTTAACAAAAATCATGTTTTTTCTCGTGATCCTCTGAAGAAAATAGTATTTTTTCCGCGATTGTTTGAAGATTTTATAGTTTTTTTTTTATCCTTTGGAGAAATTTGCCTTTTTTCTGCAATCCTTTGAAGAAATTCTTAATTTAGCGCCGTTTGACTCGCGTTTTTATTGTATTTCATCGCCCCCCCCCCCTACATATAAATGTCAACACATTTTAATGCATATTTGCATTGATCCCAGGGGTAATAAAATTCATCGCCGAAAAAGCGGAATTCCGCGTTTCCGCGGAAAAGTAGCATGTCTGTGGTACTGAAGCAAACAAAATAAATTATTGATGTTTTGATGCAATTCGCGAAATTTTTTACTATCACAACTTTTACATTTGAACTCTTTTAAAATGTTAATTTTTTTCTTTTATCAAGATGAACTTGCTTTTTTGAAACATGTCTGAAAAACCTGTTTCTGAAACAGTACGAAAAGTGAAGAATTAAATGAAACATTGATCTGTATTGTTAGCACACTGATAAGAAAAGAATATGCTGTGCCGTGTAAAAATAAAGCAGGTCGGAAAAGCTTACCATCTCCGGTCTTCGCAAAAAAAATATTCCTATTTTTTGTGACAATTCCCACACAAGTCCACGTTATTATCATATGGATGAGGTATATTTAAATACATTCTTTGGTATCATTCATAACTGGCGAATTCCGCCTGTTTTTAAAATACACAAGAAAAATAAACAAAAAGAAAAAATGTGTAAAATCGGAAAACCGTTGTATAAACGATTTTATGCGTCGTATAAACGATACATTTTTACATTAAAACAAATAGGAATGAATTGGGACCACACTAAAACGTCGTATAAACGATACTTTACTGTATATCAAAAAAGTATTTATTTTTATTGGTAAAAATGTGAAACTAAATTTTAATCTGGAGTTATTTTATGAGGGTTTTTGTTCTTAACTTTTTCAATACTTTGCAGACATATTGTTAAATACCAAGTAAATATTTTTATGAATTTCTGCATATATTATGCATTGATATTCGAATATCATTTTACAGATCAATTTTAAATTCACATGCTTAAAAAATGAAATTCTTACAACTACTCGGTATTTGCTGAGTACACGTCTAAACTTTGCCCAAGTACCGAGTACTCAGTACGACTCTAATGCTAAAACATTTCATATTTATTTTGTAACTGTCTGTACCTTATTTTCTTTTGATTAAAAAAAATTGTATTGGCTTTGCAGTTTCTTTTCATTTTCCATGTGTACAGATGAAATTATGGTATTTTAAATTTATTAAATATCTCACTAAAATTATAAGTTCAGTAAATTCATATGCTTAAAAAATGATATTCTTACAACTACTCAGTATTGGTTGAGTACTCAACAAATTGATCGAGTACCGAGTATTTACCGAGTACTCGGTATGGCTCTAGTTTAAGTCTTACACTATGAAATTAATTAAATTTCTTGTGTCTCATTTTCATTAGGCTGTTAGATTTTGAAGTGTTCATTGAATGAGTAATTTTTTTGGGGGGGAATATACGAGTTTTTTTTTTATTATTATTATTAAAAATCCTTTGTTTTGTACTTAAAAGAAAATATTTTGGACATTTCTATTGTCTTTTGACCATAGAGAACGTGTTTCATACTTAAAAGTAAGTGTTTTAGGCATTTCTTTAGTCGTTTAGATGTTTTGAATCTCAATATTATTTAATTTGCACATTAAATATAAAAGAAAATGATTATTTGCCTTCAAAGATTAATATATTTTTTTAGGAAATCTCTTGAATTTTTTTTTTTTTTTTTAATTATTATTATTATTTACAAAAAATGCTGATTTTGTTTTTAAAAGAAGGTATGTGTACAATTTCTTTGTATCTTGAACCGAATTGTTTTGCATGTTTAGATATTATGTATGTTTTAAAGAAAATTATAACCAGGGGGTTCAGGGGGGCAGATGCCCACGGAGAAAGATTTTTTTTCTTCTAAAAGCTTTGTGAACTAAATTTTTGGTTATGATCATCCAAATTTGGAATCTTAAATTTTAAGAAATAATTTTCTAGGTAAATGAGATAGTTGTTTTAATTTTTCGTAATATGCATGCTTTTTACATCATAATTTTTGCAATATTCTATTTCAAAATATGTTGTTTTTCTTTATTTTAACTATCGCGACCATCCAAACTCTGTTAAAAACCTAGTTCAAAAACCGGTAAGTGGATTATTTGATTTTTTTATGTACGATGTTTTCACAACTTTTGAATTTTCTATGTTTTAAAATATGCATCTTTTATTTGTTTTTATTATCACCACTTTAAATTGCGCTCTTTTGCCCAGTGCCTCCTGGACTTAAACTCCGGGAGACATAAGGCAAAAGTATGCAAATGTGACGATATTTTGGAAACGCGCCAAGAAAGGGGTGAAAACTCAGACGCACTCTTCAGACTCAACTTTGACATTTTTAAAGGTTGTTTTAAATTTATTTTTAATAATCAGTTTCTCTTATGTGGGAAAAACATAGCATTTCCCAGGAGGATAAATACCAGTTTTTACCATGGTATTTACTGAGCGGGGGAAAAACCTTGCCAACCCTACATTAAATCCTATAATTTGGCATTATTAGTTTTTTAAATGGTAAGTAGTCGAGGAATAAGTAGCCAAATTTTATTATTAAGATTAAAAATTGTATTCATTTCCAAACCATTTTCTGTTTTAAAAAAGTTACAATAAACTTAAGCTTTATCTGCAATTTCAACTGTGCTGCATTATAAATGGTAAAGTAGAATTCAAATCGATGCTCTCTCTCTCTCTCTGAAATATACTTTAGTTTATTTTTATACTACGCTATGGGCTATTTCCATGCAAACTTGTCATGTCTCTCACACGCTACAATTTTTGGCTACCAATATTTTAGAAAGGAAAAACGTGACATTATATAGGAGATATCTCATCAATTGAATAAGGTGAAGCAAACTTTTAGAAAATAACGGTGACAAACAAGCATTCAATTTTCAGCTGTGTGACATGACAGACATGATATGTTTACATGAAAATAGTCTATGATTAAAATGTGAATATAAATAAAGAAAACTTTAAGGTTTTCAAATAATATTGAATAAAAAGAGAAAGATTTTATACATTTATTTTTTTTTATTAGAATCAAACATTTTCAGGCAATTTATAATCACAGATAACTTGAAAAAAATTCCTCTTTTATACAAGAAAAGCATATGAGAATAAAAGATATATAAATTTATAAAAAATATCATGAAACAACAATAATCAGTACTTGCATATTACCTAGTCCAAATAGATAGATTGCCAAAAATCAGGGTTGTAAAAAAAGCCGGCTAAAATTAAAAAAAGCCAGGCCGGTTGGCTTTTATTGATTTTAGCCGGCTTTTTTTTGGCCAAAATTGGCCTTTTTTGGCTATAATTGGCTTTTATACAGTGAAGCCTTTTAATTATAAGCTACACATTTTTAAGTGTCTTTTAACTAATTTTAATGATGTTTAATTTACTTTGAGTTTAATAAATTTATTTATTAAAATGAAAAATTGGGATTTTAATTATGATTCATTATGAGAAATTGGGTAATAACACAATTTTTCAATAATGAAGACATAAATTCTAGAATAACACATTGGTGGGGTTGCTAGTGGTTTTTAGTCAAAATTGCAAATATGTCAGCTAAATTATAAAATGACCATACCAAGTGTTTTTTCTGATTTACATAGGCCTTTACTACCCTTGCTTTTCCATTTTTACTGTTTTATAAAATTAAAGAGAACTATACTATGGTTACTTAGTTACATGTTTTATTCCCTATAAACATTTAAAATCATACATATAAAAAAAAACACTATTTCTCACTATTGAAAATAGTATTTTGAATTATGCATATTTCATAATATATTATATTTCACAACTAATTTCACTATTCTCAATTAGCATATGCATGAATATATTCATTCATGCAAGTGAGCATATATGCACTTTTAAAAAACAAAGAGCTATTCAAAATTTTAATTCAACAAACTTTATTATAACATTTTTTGTTGTTTAATTTTATGTAATTATGTATTAAAAATTCCTCAAATACTGAATCCTTCCTAATTTCTCTTTCAACATTGTTCATTTTATGACTTAATCTTTACATATTGACCTGTAAGAATGTTTCCATGAATGCTTTGATGTGTTTCATTTTATCATAATTCAATTAAATATAATTCTTAAGAATGTGTAATATAAGTAGAACTATGAAAGATAGAAGTTTAAAACACATTTTTTGAGTATAATTACTTTTTTTTCCCAAGATATACATTTTTCAGACATAATGCCTTTACAGTTGACTTCTAGGGGTTATAAAGACTTATTTATTTGAAAAATTAAATAGAAATTAACTTTTTTAGTAGTAAATAATTAAAAATACATTAAAAACCAATCAATCCAAATTTAATATGGATTCGATACAAATTAACACTTAAAAAATAAAAGCTGGCTTTTTTCAATTTTAGCCGGCTTTTTTTAAGTGGATAAAACCAAAAAAAAGCCAGCAACCCTGCCAAAAATGGCTGTTAATTGCTGTCAATTCCACTGCCAATTGTGTTAGAAACAGTAATTTAATGTACATTTATTAAATACATAAAACTAAAATTATAACTAATATGTAAAAGCAGACAAACATAATACAAAATACGAAGTTTAGTAAATACAGTTATTAAATAAAATAGCTTTTAACAATAAACGGTGGTAATTTTATTTCCACCAGTTTGTTATGTCTACCAATTAAATATAATGCACCTAAATAAGCTGCACATAAACTAGTATATTATATTACAGTCGAAACTCGTCAACATGAACCTCAAGGGAAATCAAAATTTATTTATGTTAACAGTAATTCATGTTATCAGTATCAAATCTTTGTATTCGTCTTTTTGGGGGCCTGTGAAAACAATTCATGTTAAAAGTAATTCGCATTAAGTGTGTTCATGTACATACATTTTTGTTACATTATATATAATTATTCATCTATAAATATTTCTGCCACTGCTTTTAATAAGGAAACTATATAATATAACTTTGCACTTAAAATGAAAAAAAGCAATAATAATCAGAATTATAGTTATTGTAATGTTTTCAGAGACAATTTTGGCACACTGAATATGACCTGACAAAGGTAATATGAGAGTACCCAATAATCATTCAAATAAGATGAACCTGTATTCAAAAATAAACATAAAATATTGTATAATAAACTTAAAATTTTTGAAGGCCTGGAAACCAATAAGAAGGTTCACCTTTATTTTGCTCATCAACCCAAACTAAACCCTCTCTAATAAGCTCCTCAAGAGCTCTTTCAGCTCGTAATTTTTCCCACTGAAAATCTTCAACCAAACTTGAGACGGTAACATAACCCGTGGCATTAGCTTTCTGAATTACACTAGTATGATCAACACTTAATTCAGCCGGTACTGACTGAACAATATAACTTTTTCCACAGGAAATGACTCTAAATCCTTCTCCAAGAACTTTCAGTTTATCAATTGCTCTTAACAAATCATCAGATTCGATATCTTCATGTTTTGCTGAAACACTTCTAGATTTTATGACAAGTTTTCTTAGATCATCAAGTGGTAAAATACCTCCATTGCGATGACGTGTAGCTAAGCAAACTTCAATTATCTGCACCCCAAGCTCGTAGTAAAAGTCACCAACACCTAGCATATTGGCCCAAAATCCTTTACTTGATGCTAAAGGATCAACGCCTACGGCTGCACACATCTCTTGAAATTGTTGTCGAAACTGGGGATTCTTTCTAATATTCTTTTTATACTTCCCTGCGAATTCTTGAAGATTTGTTCTAAAAGTTTCCATCAGTTTAGACATATGCTGAAGTTGATCATCTGCAATTTCAGAGCCTTTATCTTTGAATCTAGATTGGGCTAATTGTTGTTTATGGATAGCACCAACACCACCAGCTCCCCTTCGCCGCATTTTGAAAGTATTTGCAAATTAATGAAGATTCACAATAAATATTTTCTGGCCACTAAGTTAAGTTTTCGTGAATATAGATGTCATTTTTTTTATTCAAACAGAATTTATTATATACGTCACCCCAATAAAGGATAATAAGTTTGTTAATTACAAAGGGTCCAATTCCAGTTTGTTTATGTTCATAAAATATCACTTGTTGCCATATCAAAAATTATGCGAATCGACAGCATGGGCGTGTTGAAAAAACACCTTTATTGCGCGCGCGCTCTCAGAAGATTCTGCTTGGAGTAGGTCTTATCGAAGAAGAAAATTTTAAAGTTATTCAATTATTGCATTATTTTTATGGTTCAGAATTGGTAAATACAAATACTATATCGCTTTATCCTTTCAAAACATGATTCTCGTAACAGAAATACATACCTGTGACCACTCAAATAAAATTAAAAGTATTCCGGGAAAGTATCACGTGACCTATTTCATGTAATTAAACACGATCAGCATTTAAAATAAGACATCCAACCCTGCTCAAAGCTGACGCGCGCTACTCAAAAAAACTGCTGGGCGATTTGATCACGTGATTGTGCATTTCGTGCTTCTGTTCTATTGGTTGTGCTTTTGTTGGTAGGTTGATTGATACAATTTAACAATTCAATTAGGGATCTAAAGATTTTAATTTTTTAACATTTTTTTTATTATTTATTTAAAAATGATTTATTAGTTGCTTTATATTTTTCGCGATAGTTAAAATGCTGTTAACAAACAAGATTGTGATATCAACATATTATAAGGTTTATTTTTAATCTATTATACTGGATGTATTTCAATGGAATTTACACTGTTAGTTTGACAATTTTTCAGAAAAGGTTTTAGTATATATATTTCTTATTTAATAATTGCATATTTTACAGAATACTATAGTATTCTGTAATAATTATAATTATTACAGAATACTAAATTGTTATAATAAAACTTTGATCACTAGTTGTCTAATGATATGTAGCTTGTTTTTTGCATAAATGGATACTCCATCCAATGGATACTGGAAGCAAAGAGAGGAAAGAGGGCCCCACTATCTTCTTAACTGTTTGAAAGTATATGAATTTTGGTCATTTTGGCTGATTCTAATCATTTGGCACCTTTTAATAAAAATCCTGATTAGTTTCGGGGGAGGGGGAGTCCGGGGCAGTTGCCCTGCTTAAGTCGGGCCTTGAGTAAAAAAAAAATATTTAAAAAAAATAAAGCTAGTTATTTTCTAATAACTATAGTTGTTAGAAAAAACTAGCTTTATTTATTTATTTTATTTATTTATTTATTTTTGCTATAGCAAATTGTGTTGGTAATACCGTGCGGATAACACCGTGTGGATAACAGACTAAAATGCGTCATAAGATAGGAGAAACAAATGGCATTCAAAGTCATGTTAATATAATTCGTAATATAAGCAATACACTTATATAATATTATCAGGAGAAAATTTATAAACATTCTAATCATACTTTATTCCTTACAAAACTAATATTTTTTTTAAAGAGATATCTCTTTAAAAAATATACGTGCAGATATTTTTAGTTTAAAAAATGTACATTATTACATTTTGATTTTTATAATACTTTCATTGTGTATTTTAACACTATAAAATATGATTTGTATCTTAAACTTACTTCTAAAGTACTTTTTTTTTATATAAATTTTCTCAATAATTTCTTCAAGAAATTATTTTACGTGTATACCTTTTTTATTTTATTATTATTATTATTATTTTGTTATTGTTGTTTATTTGCTTAATATGTGTATATATAAATCACTTTGGAACGATACTTAAAATATTAAATGAGCTCAAATGTAAAACTTTCTTCTTAAAATATCATATTTTCTCATATTTAAATAGGTATTTCATTATTGTAATAGAAATACATGTGTTTCTGCACTATTAATATAAAAAATTATCTTTAATAAAAAATCCTATTTATTAATATAAAGCAACCAATTATTAATTAAAAAAATATATACAAAGTTGAATGTAGATTCTGCCATTGCAAAATTGAGTTTCGCCTCCGATTAGGGGAAAAAAATCGATAGAGGTTTTTAGAAGGGCGACCCCGTTTAGATTTAAATGAACTAACTTCATTTTTCTTGTGTTTATCAATATAATAGCAAACAGAACGGCGTGAAATACCCAATTGAATAGCAATTTCTCTGTGAGACATTGGAATTGCGGAATAATAAAGAGATACAATTTGACGTGATAATTCTTCATTGGCTAGATACATCAAAAACGGATTTTTTCTAACGCTTTTTTATAGACTCTGAGTAAAAGGAAATGCAATTTAACAATAAAACGAGTGGAATCCCGTCGAATTCGATGAGTGAAATGTTTAAAAGACTCGATCGATTTGGTTTTTAAAAAAGCAAAAGTAATTACATTATTGAACCAATACATAATAAATATATTTACAAACTAAATGTCAAATTTGCCAGTTACAATTTGGCATGCAAATACCCGCACATCTTCAGTTAAAATTGTAATCTGAGTGCCGGGGAAATCAAAAAATTTTATTTTATATGCACTCACAGAAATATATTTTTATTAAAAAAATAATTTCATTTTTACTGTGACATTATTTTTACTAACTGAAGTCATCTGAAAGTAAAATCTCAATCTCTATGTCCATAATGAAAAGAAATATTGAAATGTAATATCGGGTACTACTAGGTTATCCCGTCGACCAAAAAATTATCGCCAAACTATAAGATTAAATGCCAATAATGGATGATCGTGAATGTCATATTCAATGATATTAAATACGATTCATGTGTTTAAAATATTATTAAGTGATTTTAATTTCGACTTTTTATTAATATTTTTATTAATATTCTACTAATTATTTGTTTTTTTGTTATTTAAAATAAAAATTTTGTCAATATGTATAATTTGGCTATTCGTTTGGCGATTTGTATAATTTCGCGAAATTGGTCGACGGGATAACAGAGTAGCACCTAATATCGTTATGAGTAAAAATGCGATGTTTTAAATATTGACGTCATTTTCTAGTAATATGAAAAAGGCATCCGTAATAATATTATAATTCCCGATTCCCGTTTATCTGGTTGCTGAATGACATAATTTTCCTCATTTGAAAATTTTCTTATTTTGCTTTACACATTAATTTTTATCATAAATTATTTTCTGTTATTTTATTTACATTATTAATATTATTTCTCAGTAAATATATATTTTTTTCTCAATTAGTGCATAACTATTGGGAACTAAAACGGCCTATAGAGGCGCTGCTCGCAGCCTTCGATACAGGATAACTGTCCCTTTAATTTCCCTTTAACTAATGTTAAAGTCCCATTGAAACAATTCTTTATTATAAATGTATTTAAAAGTTTTAGATATTCAAATTCATATAATATTTTCTTCGTCATATAAGACAGAAAACAAATGTCACAGGAATTCGGAATTTGTGCAAAAGAATAATTATTCTGAACAAATTTAAAACGCATGTAATGCAATGAGCTTACACGTCGTTATCCTGAATGGAGAAGTTACATCTTTTCTCCACCAGATGGCGTATTCGAGCGATTGCCACCATTTTGAACAAATATCGTAAAAAGCATTTAAAATTAAAAATAGAAATAAATTAAAAAATAACTAAAATGGGCATAACTACAAATAAATAGCTTTCATTTAAAAAAATAATTATCAAAATCGGTTAAGTAGAAAATTCAGGGCTGATGACACGACATTTTTTAGCTTGTCTGAACGAAATAGCATCGGAGTCTAAAAAAACATAATCACAGTTTATAGACGCGAAAGATTCGAACTCACAATCGCTGATTTTAAGCTCATGAAGGTAACAGATGATCTTTATCATTAGCACTGTCCAATCAAATCCATGACCTGTTCTTAGCGTGTATCTGAGCGCACAGTTCTGAGCACTGTGCGCCTGGTTCGGTACTCCTGAGCGCGGGCGCTTGACGCGCGTAACTGCTGAATCCGGCCTTTCTTTTAGATTCTGTTCTTGATACAATGATCGGGCCTTTTGCACGCAAGGAGATATTCATAGAGCACAGAGACCGTGCCTCGCAGACCTTCGCAAACCCTCATAAACCTAGGACTTGGGGAACTCGTGGAGCTTAGTGCTGATAAACCAAAGTGTAAACACAGGTGAAGAGAACAAAGGATCCGCTATCTACTCCATTCCTCATTGTGCTGTCGCCTACCGGTCTAAATCGTTTCACCTTTTCTGAACAATTATTTAGTTAGCCCTACTCCATAAGTTGTATCTCCTTATCTGCGAGTGACCTAACTGCAAACCAATCATCCAACCAATATAATTTTATTTGTAAACACGGACACCATTTATTGTTCCAAATGAAAAACCGTATGTGATGCATCTTTTTAGCTCAAAGAACTTTTTTGCGTCTTATAAATATCGCTCCTATATTTATTACCTATTTAATGCTCGTGTACGTATGCAATCGTTTCATATTACTTATTCATTTTTCATAGTGTTTAAGAGTGCGTTTTATTTTATGCCAATTCTTAGAAAGAAAAATTCAGTGTCGTGAACTGTAAAAGAATATATAATATATTTTATCCATTTTGTTACATATGAATACAAAGATTTATTGAGAATATTGCTGCTCGATGATTAGTATTATGATTCAGTAAAAATTTATCCTCATAAAATGTAATATTTAGAATTTTTGAGCTATTGAATTATTTAAGTTATTATGGTCTTCTGATACGGATTTTAGATATTTAGGTTAAAATGTCTAATCACTGGACATCTAAAAAGTTTGTCCAAGTGTTCTAGCTGCTTTCCTTTTCTCAGCAGTAGCTGTTTGGTTGTATTTTTTCAAAAATTAACTTAGCACTTAGTAATATTATGATTATTTTAAAATGGCGGGATGAATTTATTAAAAGGATACTTTTTGTTAAGTGAAAGACCACATTCCTTTCATCATACTAGTTTACTTGTGTTTAAAGCAAAAAATATTTATGTAATTGTAGAAATGAAACAATTTAATTTGACAGTAATTTGATATGCTGTGGAATTGATCTTTTAAAAAATACTTAAACTGTATTTTGTATAAAAATAAGCCAAAATACTTTGAAAGAATTACAGGGTGAAAAATTGATGCTGGTAAAATGACAGACTGCATTTTTCACTTCTGTAAAAAAGTGGTGCAATGAAAAGGGTATAAGTAAGGAAAATTTTTCATAACTCCATGTTGCTATATATTTTATATGGAGAATATTTTTATGTTAACTCTAAAAGCTTAAATCCTATTTTTTGAAAAAAAAAGTGTGTGTGTGGGGGGGGGGGGGGGGGAGGGGACAAGATGCCCTTTAAAAAATATCTATTTGCAACATACCATAACTGCATAAAAATTCATAGACTCATTTTTGAAAAATAAATAAATTTAATAAATAGAAAAAAATTCTGTTTGGATAACAGGGTCATTCCATGTGAAATCAACCAATTTAAAGAAAACTTGTTGCATCATAGTCACAGATTTTTTTTAAATTTTTATCATAGACAGACATAGTAGTGAAACCCTCAAATCTGAAATTTAAAAGTAATATTCGCAATATTGGCTGAGATATAGACATTTGAAAACTGACCATTTTTACTAAATGGCGGTCATCTTGGAATTTCATCAGTGTCTAAAAATGCCCATAACTTGATAACTAATGGCTCAAATTTTATATATCTGGTACCAATTTGAAGCTATTTGTACAAAGAATGCATATTTTACATTAAAACAATAGTAAATTTTCATTTATTTACTTTTTATTATGTGCAAACTGAAAATATCACTCAAAAAAAAGGGCTGATTGTAATTGCCCATAAAAAAAATGAATCATCATGAATTTTTCTGAAACCTGGTAAAAACATTGCTCCATGTGTATGCTTTAAATAATAAAAAAATTGGAGAGGTAAAATCTGTTGTTTAAAAATAAATGATTTTTTACACTTAAGGTGTCACTAACCAAATAATGATCATTTTAGAATTTGTAAGTATTCTTAATTTAACAAATAATGGTTAAAATAAAATTTTCTAACATTTAAATTAATATATTGTGAATATATTATGTAATTCTTTAAAGGAATATCAATTTGCAGCTATTTATGCTAAATATTCATATATTAAAATACAAGTAAATTTTCATTTCTACAATATTTTTTATTTCATTTAAAATATGAGAATATAATTCTCAAAACATATTTACATAAATATTAAATACCCTACTATAATGAACTACATTTAAAAAAAAAGGCCACATAATATTTTCCCCTGAAATATTGGAGAAATACTAGCTCTAAATCACAGTTGAATTCATTCCCTTATGTAATTTAAATGAAATAAAATAAAAAAATATATAAATTTGACCACATAAATTTCATTTTTTAAGTGAAAAAAATGTCTTAAATAGGCTCTATGTATAGGGGAGAGTGGGGAGAAATGGTATACTTTTTACAAAAATTTGAAAATCATTCTTGTTTATCACAAAAACAAAAATTTCGTTTTGAATACAAAATAAAACACTTTTTAATGTTCTTGAGCAATATAGCTAAACAATTTTATAATTAAAGAAATTGTAAATTTCAAAATGTGTCCCATACCTCCCCACTAACAGGCAGAAATGAGACAACTATAAAACAATATATTATACGAAACAAATTATTCTAGAGTTGGCTATATTTACAATCTAACAAAGATTATAGGTTGATAAAATCTGTGCTACAACATCAAATTCCAGTATCTTCATCAATGGAAGGATAATTCAGGATTGTTAGAGATTATAATCACTCGTTTAATTTATTTATATTTTGAAGTAAATTAATATATTTTCAATGCTATAATTAATATACTACTCTTTAAAAGTATTTGCATATTAGCAATTTATACTCATCTTATTAAAAAGTAAGAATTAGACATGTTTCATTCCCCCCCCCCTTTCCTGGCATGTCCCATTATTCTCTACCTTCTTTTATTATAAACAGAAATACTGCTTTTAGGCATAATTTAAATTATAGTTAATATACAAAATAATGTTCTATAAATAGGAGAACTATTACATTTATGCATAAACAAATCATTAATATACAGAAAGCACAAAAAGTTTATGAAGTAAATTTACTTTTGATTCTTGAAATAATCTTTTCTTTATACAACTGCAAGCTTACGTCAACCAGCTACTTTTTTCAACTGAAGATTGGGATGCTATTGCTTCATGTAATGTGTGATTGATGAAATTTTCAGAATTATACATAAAGAGAAAAACCTACTGTCCCATTCCACTCCACTCTCCTCTATATGTAACGTAAATCCTCATTTATATGTATTTACAAGTATTTTATAATTATACATTATATTCCTTAATTATTTCCTTATATTTTTCAGTGTAAAAATTTTTCCAATAGTATACATTTTTTGGGGAGGAGGATGAGGTTGAGGGAGAATTCCTACAAAATTAGTGCAAAAGAATTTTTGAATATACATTTACATTAACTTAGATTTTAGAAAATTTTATTTTAGCCATTATTGTTTAAATTAGGAATACTTACAGATTCTAAAATGATCATTATTTGGTTAATGACACCTTAAGTGTAAAAAATCATTTATTTTTAAACAACAGATTTTACCTCTCCAATTTTTTTATTATTTAAAGCACACACATAGAGCAATGTTTTTACCAAGTTTCAAAAAAGTTTATGATGATTCATTTTTTTTATGGGCAATTACAATCGGCCCTTTTTTTGGGTGATATTTTCAGTTTGCACATAATAAAAAGTAAATAAATGAAAATTTACTATTGTTTTGATTTAAAATATGCATTCTTTGTACAAATAGCTTCAAATTGGTACCAGATATATAAAATTTGAGCCATTAGTTGTCAAGTTATAGGCACTTTTAGACACTGATGAAATTCCAAGATGGCCACCATTTAGTAAAAATGGTCAGTTTTCAAATGTCTATATCTCAGCCAATATTGCGAATATTACTTTTAAATTTCAGATTTGAGGGTTTCATTACTATGTCTGTCTATGATAAAAAATTAAAAAAAAATCTGTGACTATGATGCAACACCCATTGGTTGAATTCATGTGGAATGACCCAACATATAATTTATAAATTCTGCATTATAGAATTTCTTTGGTACTTCCTTATTATAATGGAACCAAGTTTGCAGTACACCAAAGTTATTATTAATGTTATACATATGTCTAATACTCTTATATAAGTGAGCTAATGTGTATTCTAAAATGGTTTGTCTGATTTTAAAATTCAGTAACTGGGATATGTTCTGAAATATTAAAAAAAAAAAAAAAAAAAATCTTCCAGGAATGTTATGCAAGATATTAGGTGTTTTTTGCAACTGCAACTCCTTGTTTTAGTTCCAAATAGCAGTAATAGATATCACTGGAAGCAATAGGTGTTAAATCAAGGCTCAATTTCTTTACTTTTCTCTTCTCCCAGCATTGATGTGAAAGAAATATATTAAATATGCTTAGTGGGTTTCAGTGAGCACTGCAATTTTTTTTCAGGAATCTTCTCTATATATATTTAATTTCTTTCCTTCATATCAATGCTTGGAGAAGAGCAATGCCAAAAAATAAAAATTAACTCGTAGAGGGAACAAAATGAAGATAGATGTCATCATAGGACTTAGATTCAAAAATATTAATCATTTCACTAGCACTGCTGCTTCCAACCTAAGAATCACACGATCATTTTAGTTTCAATTTTTGATTGTAGATGGCAACATTAAATGCCATTGGATATTTTATTATTTTGAAATTACAAAAATCTAAATGATGAATAAATATGAATAAAAAAAAGAAAAACTGCTGGTTGACAAAAATATGAATTTTTGTATGCAGAAACATAAAGATTAAAAATTTTATTAAATTAAATGATTAAAATATATTGTACCACAATATTATATATTCCTTATATTTTAATTATTCAACATTTCATTTTAGGACATTCATTATATATCTTATACATCATAAATATATATTATATAAATGGTTGTAGATGGCAGCATCAAATGTCATTGGGTATTTTATTATTATTATTATTTTGAAATTACAAAAATCTAAATGATCTATAAATATGAATGAAAAAACAGAGTTTCCCCCAGGTTTAAAAAGGGGCAGGGTGCTACTGTTCTCAAAAGGGCACTTTTTACATTTTTGAGGGCACTTTTATAGAGTTGAATCTAGAATCTAGAGGTTAAAAAATTGTGCAAAAACAGAAATTTGATCAAAAAATCGAGAAAAAAATAAAAAATTTCGTAAAAAAATGAAAAACCAAAAAAAAAAAAAAAAAAAAAACCCGGCCTATTTTGCAAAAAAAAAAAATGAAAAAACGGCAAATTTTGTGAAAAGATCGCAAAAAGTTGCTTTTTTTGTTAAAAGACCACAAAAAAATGGCAAATTTCTTCAAAAGATATCTTTCAACTATTGTTGAAAGGCTGTGTTTTTTGAAATGCGCGGCAAGAAGGGTGTTGATTTTTTGAATGAGTGACAAGAGGGGCGCTATTTTTTGGATGAGGGGCAAGAGGGGCACTATTTTTTAAACTAAAGGGCAGGAGGGGTGGAGCGTCCCCCTGAAAGCCTCTGGGGGAAACTCTGAAAAAAGAAAAATTGCTGGTTAACAAAGATGTAAATTTTTGTATGCGAAAACATAAAGATTCAAAATTTTATTTGTATTTGTATGGATATGATTACAATATAATATTGTACCACAATATTATGCATTCCTTACATTTTAATTACAGTGAGAATTGAAAAAAAAAAATTCATTTTATATGAAAAAAAAGTATAATTTCAACAGAAAGTTTTTTTTGTTTAAACTAATAGTCAATAAATGGCGGCACCAAACTAATATTCATCACCGAGATAAGTCAATGTATGAAAGCTCTTGATAGCTAATTATTCGTTATTTATAATTTAGAATTAAAAATACTATAATTAGATAGTTTTAAAATGTTTTAAAGAAAATGAAGAGGAATAGATGTGATACAAAGCATATTATGCGTATGTTTCCATAGGTTCTTAATTGGGATTTTTACTTACGCTTAACATAATTGCAATAACTTTATTTCTCTGGCAGAGGAGAAATCCAGAATCATCACATTAGCATATTATATAAATAGATATAGTATATACACATCATCATATATGAGTATAACCTAATCTATAGACATCATATATGTTATTTCACTTGGTGATGCATCTTCAAGGCTGCTATAACAATGCAAATGCCTTTATTAAAAGTAGTGGGAAACATGCAAAATTTGTGTTTGCTAGCTCATATAGTGAATATTTAATTTCTTTTTCTTATTGTAGTGCTTTTCTTGCTGATTTTTTTGTTTTCTTACAGCATACATCAAGCTTTACTGACAGAAATAAGGCAGGATTAGCAAAATCAGGTAATTGAAATAATCCACCCTATGCTATTTTCTTTTCTGTTTGAAATGTAACTCAAATATAAAGATTTAATTTGTTTGGAGTACTCTGAATTTCTAATGCTTTTGAATTATAGCCAAGGTGTGTGTGTGTGGGGGGGGGGGGGGGGGGAGGTAGCGTTAAAGAGAGAGTCCAAAGGGAGGCTTTTGCTTCTTGTCAGGCTTATCCCTTTCCTAGGAATTGCAGATTTACTTGGCTATTCAAGATTTTTTTTTTTCTATGTTAATTATCTTTCATTTGAGTCTGTTTCTGATTGAATTTTGATTCTTGGAGATTGATTTCAGATTAACCTGATTTTTTGAAAATATAATCAAGGTGAAATGTATATTGAAGGTATGATCATATGCTATTTCTTTTCAAAATTACATTTAATTGTGGATCAGTTTTTCCTGGTTGTAGTTTTAAGGTTGGCCTGAGTTGAAAAATTTCAGATTTATTTAAAAATACGAAACAAATTTTTTTTTTCTCCAGCATGGATTTGATTGATAATAGAGTGAGTCATTCTTCCAAAACAGGCAACTTTTCAATACTAAAACATTTTTAAAAAAGTGATTATAGAAATACATGGTATATATTTTTTTGTTATTATTTAGACTTTATACAATAAGAAAAAAATACCAGCATTGCAAAAAAAAAAAAAAAAAAAAAAAAAATTATTGTGAGGAGGAAAAAATATTTTTAAAATCTCTATGCCAGGACAATGAGTGAAATAAAGTAACAAAATTGGAAAAACATTTTATAGACATATTTAGTTGAATACATATTTATTCTTGATTACATGATCAAAATTAACTTAAAGCATAAAAATGGAATTAAGGTGCAAAAACAAATATATTATGCTAACTTAAATTAAGGAAAGACATTAAATTTAAATTGCAATGCTCCGTTACTGACATGGTTCTGAAGGTTCAATGTGGTCACTCCTGTTGTATGAAAAAATATCCTGCTTTTTGGGTCATTTGAAAGTGTTTCATATTCCTTCTTTAAATGTTTTTAAGGATTAACTATCAATTTCATACTTCGTTTCAATATTACCAATGTTTAAATTAGTTACTTCAACAACTCAATGCCTTTCCATTTGTCTTTTAAACTTAAAAATACATCTTTAAAAGAAGTTCAATATTTTCCATATGAAACAATGGAGTCTGCTGTTCTTTTTAGAACACCTCTGATATTACCAGGTACTTCCTTTCATGGCTAGATTCACCAAAATTTCAAGATGCAAACTGATATTTTTACGAATGGATGGCAAGACCTTGGCCATAAGATAGAAATTAATTTTATTTCTATACTGGTTTGTTGTTGAATTATTGAAAAGATTTACTCTTTCAACTGTAGTCTTGTATAGTATTATGATACAAGATAATACTATATAATACTGGAACCAAATGAGCCTACATAGCTATAGAATCATGTCCAAAGTTACATAATATAGACAAACGAATATAGACATGTGATGGATTAAATTTTTTTTATGAAATTCAAAACGTTGCTTAAAAAATTTTAGAAAAGAAAACTTTTTTTTAATACAGAAAAGTTAAAAATAGTCTCAATTTTATGTATAATTTATTTACTGTTTGCACTCAATTCAAAGTTTAAAGACACAAATCATTGTTGTAATAACAAAGATGCTTTTATTTCTATTTTGCTTAGACTAGACAATGGCACTGATGGGTTTTACATGAGCAGCTGCAGTGATTTTTTAGCCCAGCGGTGGTGGTTAGATAAAAAATTTTGTAGTATTAGAAAACATTTTAATATGAATTTCTTTAATATGATTTAAAGTTAAATTTAAATATTTGAAAATATATCAAATTTTAATGAACATCAATGATTGAGTTTTGATAAGAGCAAAATGAAACAGCAGCTGTAAAATGTTTTAATTCACCAGTAGCTGTGGGTGGTAGTGCCAACGAAATCAGATTGTGCTTTATCATTTTTTCAACCAAAATAATTTTTCTTTAATTATTATTAATTTTTAATTTATATAGTAATTATTGTAAACTATACTTTTAATTCATATCTTCAAAATAATATAAAACAATTTTATTAAACATTAATCTGCAGAAAGTTTTTGACCCAAACACGGAAAGTTTTAAGTTTTATGGAAATCCGGTCATGCCTCAAAGACTGTGACATAGAGTAAAAATATTTGGGTACCATCTTATCATGTTCGCTGTAATAATAAACTACTGTATGCATGGTGACTTGCTATTTGGATCCACCAAAATGCATTGTTTGCGTAACTGAAAATTTTCATTAAAATCCATATCTATTGTGAAAGTTTTCTTTTTTTTTTTTTTTCAATATTTAATTTCATATCACTCTGTGCTTCAGCTTAAAAAAGTTAGTTTCCTTTCTTAAAAAATCCAACCAAAAGAACAATATTTAAGAATAAATATAAATATATCAATGAATTGAGTTGTGCCAACAATAAAATTCAATTTACTTAAAAAAATAATGCGAATTAAAATATTCCATAAAAATACTAAAGACCAGATGTCAATTAAATATTTGAATTTTAATTTAATTTGTTTGATGCTGAAACATAATGTAAATAAATACATTAATTTATGATAAATTATTGAAAACCAACTTAGGTCATAATTAAAATCACATTTCCAAAAGTACATGAATTCTGTCAATAAAATAATTTAATTATTTTAAAATAATTAATGGTAATTAAAATATATGCCATAAAAAATACCGAGAATTAAAAGCTAATTAAGTACTTGGATACTAACATAAGTTGTTTGTTGATATAATTTACAATGACTAGTTCCATGAGGTTTTGTAGGGTAAGTAACATAGCTGATAACTGCTATATTTTTTGGCCACTGTTACTTTCAAAAAGTTTTCTTCACTTCATTATTAAATTAATGATATATCTTCAGTAAAAGATGTCACATTTTACCATACTAAAATACTGGTAGTCAAAAGTTTTAGAAATTTGCACCTAAGTGACTTACACTACAAGTGCGCATGGAATTAACCACAATGTAATAATAAATGCAATAATTTGTGATAAAATTTTAAAATACAACTTAGAATTCCAATAAAAATTAAATTTTCAAATTAAATTACAATATTATTAAGATGTTATACTTTTAACATACATATATATAGAAAATATATTTTAAATAAATAACAAGCATCATTATCCTGGTTTGCTGTCATTGTCCTGTTCTTTATTTGCCAGGACAATGATGGCCAGGATAATGATGAAATTGATGTAATTAGAAGCTGGCACATTCTGTCAAAAAAATTTTAAGTTCATGTATATATTTTCTAAAAGATAACTTTATTAAGCATTCTATAATGTAATAGAAACAATTTTCTACCTCACCAACTTTTTTCTGTAGATGCCAAAAAAATGACTCAAATCAAACATAACTCTGAAGGTTAAGAACTTTAAAATTCCATGAAAAAGAAAATAGCACCAACTGAGAATAATTATTTACACAGCTTATTAAAAAAAATTAAAGTTTTCTCAATAGGCACAAAAAATAGAACCCTGTTGCCATCTGTAGGGTAAATATTGAGTGTAATGCAATCTGCCAGGACAATATTTTTTACAGTTACACACATTTTAGTAATATTTTTAATTATGAAATACAATAAAATTATTTGAAGATATTTCTCATTGTATAAAATACTTCATTATGAATGCATTAAATGAATTGTTATTAGAAAATTAGTTTTATTATAGATTTATTAACATTTAGAACGACATAGATGGCTCTAGTTACAAGCCAGGATAATGATTTTTGAACATTTAAATTTTTTTAAAATAAATTTATTAACTTTTTTCAAATTTGTAAGATATCTGTAGATTAGCCCAGAACATTAAGAAGTTATTAAAATATTTTTAATTATTTTTGTATTTATTTTTAAAATGATATAAAGTAGTTACATTTATTTTTCCTGTTTTGGAAGAATGACCCTGCTACATTGTGTCAGTCAGACTGAACCTAGCCTGACTCCCAATTTGGGTTAGATCAGGGTTTTTCAAGACTTCTATGTATTTTTATAGTTTGGTTAACTATGAAATTTGGTTTGAGACAATTTGCAATTTTAAATTCTACTTGAATATTCACCAAATTCCGCGACATCACTGTTGCTTTAAGTTCCAACCAGTTTTTCAGAAAAACCATCAGTTATCTGGTATACATCTGATTTCAATCATTCTAGGTAAATAGCAGGGGTGTAGTCGTAAAAATAACAGAGGATATACGCTCTAAGCAGATGGTATATGCTGAAGGCAGGGGTATACCCAAGAGTGTATATACTATAACTTTCTTGAGAAACAGAGGGTATACTGTATTCCTTTAACAAGTCCAGAAGGTATACGACATATACCCTCTACTACATCCCGGTAAATAGTTCTGCACTGTATTTTTTGTATTCTATATTTAATTTTTTGTTAAGTTAAATATATTTCTGTTCATCAAATATAGTAGTGCTGCCATCTTGTTCTTTCTGATAAAGAATAAGGATATAACAATTATTAATTAATGATTTGATTTGATTTATTAAAGGATAAAGTGTTTTGAAAGGAATATTAAACGAAATCTTTTATCTTATTCATCAATCACACTTACTACCCACTTGTTTTAAATTTGTTTAAGCTGACTGGATGCAGAATATTCAAATTCATGCAGTCTATAACTCACTCAGCAAAATAATCTGTTTTCAAAACAATTTGTGAATTAAACAAATTTTTCCCTTGACAAAAATATTTTTATTCTTAGGTATTTTCTCCTCATAAATTCTGTAAGATGTGATTTAAGGTGATGATGAGTTGCTACACATTTTGTTTTATTACACCATTTAGCAGAATTTCATATTCTTTCAACATGTGGTGTATATAAGAGCAGCTTTAGTTGGATCATCAAAATTATACTTATGTTTCACAATAAAGTGATTGAACCCTTTCTTTTTCAAGCTCTTCTGAATTGTACCCATACATTTAATTCAAACAATAAAGCATTTTCATTATTTCTTTTATTAAGTTGTTGAATGTAATACAGGGTATTCACATGAAAATCCTCTTATTTAAAATTTTAACTGTATGGAAACTATGAGTACTAGAGATTTGCAGTATCATGAATGGCAACACAAACTCATTTTGCTATAAAAGCTGTACATGATGCATGTGATTTCCGTCACAAAATTGCAGAAGCCATTCATTCAATCACACTTGACAGCATTCAAAATCTTTGGCAATCAATTAGTCTGAGACTGCTGAAAATCTAATTGACCACTAGTTTGAAAAATTTAGTGGTTAGCAAAACCAGTAACTTTTATATTATCTCTGATAGGACAAAGTACATTTACTTGGCCCTGAGAAAAATGCAATTGATTGCAAATCAAAATTAATTTTGTATTTTATTATGCTGAAAATTTTGAATAACTGGAAAGTAAATATGGTTTATATTCTGAAAGGGGGGGGGCAGAAGGGTTTTAAAGGGGCTCAATAGAATTGTATGTAGTAATCAGTGATGATGTCAGCAGATCATTAAATTCTCAAGCTTACTGGTCCCTGAGACCATCAACTTTTTAGAATCAATTCCGACCCTGCTTGACATGTTGTGCAACACATGGATTGAGGTAAAATATCAACTGAACATTCTGAAAGCTATAAACAGAGCCCATATCAAAGTGCATGCCTAGATAAAAATAAAAGTTTACAGCAAAATAAACTGCAAGATCCATAGCTTCCATACAATTAACATTTGAAATCAGGGAAGTTTCATATGTGTATATTATTTTTCAAAATTTTTGTTTTTGTATTCTAATCATATAATAATTTTAGATATCCTTGGTCCTTATCCCTCTGCATATGATCCAAAAGATGTTGAGAAAGAATGGTACAAATACTGGGAAGAAAATAATTTTTTCCACTGCGATTTGCAGTCAGACGTACAAATACAGGTAAATTAACATAATGCTGGAAATGTGTGAAATTTTTCATAATGCTATTTATACAATAGTTGTGTTTACAATATATTTTTAATGAGTGATTTCCTATCTTCAAACTCTTTTATTTTATTATTTAATACATACAAAATAAAAATTTGTCTATCTGTCAGTAATTCTACATGAATTTATAGTTTGGAAGCCAGAATTGTGAAATGTTATGTACATGTGTATTAAACAAGCCTGGGGCAACTAATGTAAACCAGAATTGAAATATTTTATTGTTAATTTTTAGTTTTAAAAAAAAATAGCCGTTTTCTATCAAATTTAAACATTTTTCATTATAGCAATTGCAGACAATTAAAAATCCACAGTAAAATTCTTACCACAACAATTACTTTTCTATTGCAAGATTTCCACATGAAAAATGAAATAAATAATTTGACCAATTTAAAAAATAAGTGAATATTACATCATAACTTTTGTTTTGCAATATTTCCTCATGAAAAATAAAATAAATAGTTGGAAAATTTTTCTTTTTAAAAGTAAATATTACTGTGAAATACCGTTAATCCACCCCCCCAAACGTGATGAAAAATCATAAAATAATCAGAGGGTTACACAGGATTTTTCCGCAATCGTTTCACGAAATTTGAATTTTTTGCGAGATAGCTGCATGATTTTTTCACGATATTTGACGAAATTTGCAGGGTTTTATTGTGATATTTGACGAATAAAAACCGTTTGCAATATGCAAGCAATCATCATTCATATTTAAACGTGCTCATTCAACCTAAACAAGATAAGCATGTGGAACAGGGAACAGGTCCAACATCCTATAACTACATATATTCTTATTTTTAATTGAAATTTTAATCATACTTACAGTCAACACATGGATAATAAATAACAATTTGCAACAGTAAATTCATAAGCAAAGAAACATGTATTTGAATTGACATATGCATTAAAGCACATAGTTGTGTTTGGGCTGAATGCATTGGTTTTTAGGGTCGCATTTTCAACGTTGTAGCCAGGCTATTTCATCTCCAGTTATCTTTTTCCTCCATGGGTTACATTCTCTATGCTAATTTCCTATTGATTGGCTGTCACCCATAATTTTCTGTTTTGCTATTGGTCAATAAATCTTTCTGTTGAATCTATTTATCTTCTATATATTTGATCAAATTTCCATCATTGTACTAAGGACAATACATTAAGTGCTACTGAAATTAGTATGCTACAAGTTATATTGTTCTGACCCTATTAGCTTTGCTTTTTCTATTAATACAAAATTAAGTTAATTTTTTATTATACTAAATTATTAGTTTTTGTATGAGGTAATTTTCTGCATAATATGTATGTATGTATGTATGTATTATTATTTTTTTTAGAAACAAAAGCCTATATTCTCCCTGGTGCTACCACCACCGAATGTTACAGGAAACCTACATATAGGTCATACCCTTACTGCCACCATACAGGATTGTATTTGCAGATGGTAATGTTTTATAAAGTAATCTGTATGTCATTTGTTACCATATACACTACTTATCTGTGCATTTTAATGGATTATTATCTCAAAATATGCATAACAAAATATGTATTTAATACGTTGAATGTCACAGTGACTGACATTGAACTATCTGTTTAGGTCATTAACTGACAATGTAAAATATGATATAAAACTAAAAAAAAATTACAGTAGACTCCTTTAAATCCGCACTCCTAAAATCCGCAACTCTCTAAAATCCGCAATGAAACATTCAGTTCATATGTAGGTGCAAAATTTGACTTTTTTAGTTTGATATCAATTCCATACATTTTTTTATTTGTAATTTTTGTTAAGGTTATTGAATTCATGTTTTTTATAAAGAAAGGATAATTTATTTTAGAAAAAATAAAGATATTGCTGATATCATTGGTAATCACAATCTCACCAAATATATTTATGTATTAATCAACTTTTTCAGTTATTAAGTCAGGTTAAACCTGAAATAAAGCTTCATTATTTTATGATCCTGATGTGAATTAGTAATGTACCTTTATGAGGCAAGTTTCATTGAATAATTTAGGAAAAACACATCTCATCTTTATAATGAATATTTAATTGTACATTATTGATTATTAACTTGACCTTTGCTTTAAGTATTTTAATCATTTTAAAAATTTTTATTATTTTAATTTGTGACTTATTTTAGTATATTGTAAGCATTCATTATACTTTTGATTTCATTATTAATTACATTCAAATCATTGTTTAAAAAATGTAAACAAAACAGTGACCAGAAATCCGCAAAATTCTAAAATCTGCAAAACCTCTGGTTCCAAGCTGTGCGGATTTGAGGGAGTCTACTGTATATTGTTTTAAGTAATTATCAAGAAGGTATAATCCTATAATAAAAAAAGTTAAGTAAATTTTAAATAAATTTTCATTAATTACTTAAAACGATGTTATTTTTAAATTTTTATATCATATTACTGTAAGTCTCTGGTGACTGACGTGGCACTCAAAATGTTCAAAAAGTATTCATTATAATTTGCAATCTTTATTATAAAGGATAAACATGTCCATCCATAATGCTGATGTCATTTTGACTCTGACAACATTAGGCGATCAAATTTAATTTTTACTGTCATTTTTTAAACATTACACATTTTCAATATTTATCCCATCAAATAGTGGAATAAAATGGTCTTTCAAATATGTACATCTATATTCTATAACCCAGGAAACTCGGGTTTATCCTCCTTGTATATATTAAAATGCAAATGGGAATTTTGTTGCAGGTATTTATAACTTGAGTTCTACAGAAAGGAACTTGATGGTGCTTGAACCATCATTTAGGGTTTTTTTTGAAAAGGTTACAATATGTAAATATTTTATGTGGCTTAGTTGTAGAATTGTGGGAGAAAAGTTTATAATCAGACAAACCTTATTGTGAAAGATTACTTTTAAAAAAGTTTTATTGAATGAATTGTAATTAAGCTTGCTTAGTCAGTTAGAAAAATTTTACTTTTTTTTTATCTTTACAAGAAGAAAGTATAAGTTTAATAAAATTTCAATTCCGGATTTTTGGTGGATACATGTTTTTAGAAGATCCTAAACGTGAATTGGTGGTTTTAGAAAATGTCTATCTGTATGTGACAAACATTTTGTGGGTGTTCTATCTCAATAATTAATGCACAGAATTTCGCAAAACTTTAACCTTAATATAAACTAATTCTGATTAGTTTTTGGTGTATATTACACTACAGATGACAGTGCTGTACTTTATTTTGTATGATTTCCACAACAGCTCTATCTTGAGAACTAATGCACAGATTTTTATCAAACTTCGGATTTAGTTAGATATTGATGTAAGCTGTGCAAATTGTGCTTAGTGTAAATTGCACAACAGGTGGCACTGCTAGGCTAAATTTTTTCACCATTTTTGCAAAAAGTATGTCTCTAAAACTAATGCATGCTATTTATTCAAATTTCTTTGTTACATCATTGCGTAAATAGATCTTTATTAAACTTGAGTGTATATTGAAAAATTAGTGTCGATTTTACACTCTTTTCCTTTGGGTTGGAAAGTTTGGTTGCCAATATTATATTTTAGAGAGGATGGGTTCTGAAATTCAATGATTTGTTCCAAACAATGTAATACTTATATATAATTTTTAAATGCATCCAATTCAAAGCACCTATATACCTTTATAATCCCGCTGATAAGCATAGATTATCATTTAATTCTGACACTGTGATTTCTAGTTTGAATTATTAACATGCATGATATAAAGGAAAATTTTTTGATTGCTGATCAGACTAGTTCTGCGATCAGTGTTGAATTCAGGCACTTTTCTCCAGTAGGAACTCCAGGGGTGGGGGTGACACAATAGAGCTCCACGGAGGGAAATTACATTTTTTTACTATTGAAAACACCAAATCTCATACTTTCTGAGGGGAGGGGGGGGGGGGGCATTTGATAGTTTTGGAGGTAAATGTCCCTCCAGAGCCACCCCCTGAATTCAACCCTATCTGAGATAGTTTTAGTAAACTGCATATCATTTTTTCGTTCTTTGCTAAATTCTACTGTAAATAATCTACTAAGACAAGTTTGTTCTTAAAAACACAAATTTTGTCTGGCACATTAAAAAATATAATAACACAATGGCACTCATTTCATTGTCAGCAATACCAAAGGACATTCCAAGTAAAGGTCCTTATTTTTTTATAATTTCAAATTTACCAATATAATTTGTTTGATTCATTGTTCATTTGGAGAAACTGTTCATCTTTCTTTATGTGGAAAACAAGCATTTGCACCTTGACCTGTGATTGTATGAATTTGACAAAACTTTTTATAAATAAAGACATTTTTAAAATATCATTTTCATATTTCAAGTTTGTTGGTAATAGTTGAATCTATACTTTTTTTTTTCCCAAGAAGGATTTTTCTAGTATGATGGAAAAGGGTATGTTGTGGAGTTAAGTAAGTGTGGGAGGGCTTTATACTTCTACACTATTTTTTGAGAACAAAGTCTCAAATCTTCTGTCTGAAACATTATGATATTCCGGTGGGGTAGTTTCATTACAGTAATCCCTTAATATTCATGAGTTTTGATCAGCCATAACCCATAAAATAAAAAATGAAGAATGTTTCGACATTTGCAAAAGCTTTGTTATTTGCAAATTTTGTATTGTAAGAAATATTTTTTTGCAAAGTAAATTTGCTTTGTTTTATCAATTCCGTAAACTATTTGACATTGGACAGTTGCATTGTAGTTTTATTGCCTAAGTTAAAAATATTTCATCCCTTGTATTAAGGTAAAATATAGATCAGTAATTCCAAGAAACCTGAAACATAAGTTGATGCTAAAAATAAAAAAAATCCTAAATTTTCTGAAATTCAAAATGTTTATTACAAGTAAGCAATTTTCTTCAAATGGGAAATTTTACAGATTCAACAACAACTTCTTGAGAAAGCAATAGAATGCAATTCTTCACAGGTGAGGAATCTTAAATTCAAAAGAGAAATTTTAGGCCACAACTTTTCCTTACAGGGAAATTCATAAACAAAAGATGTGTTTTGCCAACGAATCATATACAGTAGACTCTTTCAAATCTACACATCATCACAGGATTAATACTTTCAGTTCAGAAGTAGAGGCAAATTTAGACAATTTTTTGGTTAGTATATATCATTCCTTGTGTATTTCAATATGTAATTCTTAATAATGTTGCTGAATTCGTGGTTTTTCATGGAGGAAGTATAAATTTACTTGGGAGAAAAATCAAGATATTGTTGATATCACTGTTTATTACCATCTTTTTACTGTTTTTGTTTATTAAAATTGGCTAAACTTGAAATAAAATCTCCTTACTTTATGATTTTGATACAAATTAATGACATACCTGTATAATGCAAGTTTCATTGAATAATTCAAGATATATGTATCTCATCTTTATTCTACATATTTAATTATATATTATTATTTACTTGACCTTACTTTTAATATTTCAATCATTTTTTAAATTATTGAAATTTTAATTTTAAATTATTATTTTACTGTATTGTAAGCATTATATTCCCTACATCATTGCATTCTGGTTGCTATTTAAAAAAGGTAAACAAATCATTGACCAGAAATCTGTAAAATTCTAATATCCATGCAATCTCTGATCCTAAGTTAGCAGATTTGAGGGAATCTACTGTGTCAATAAGTTTTTTCAGCCATCATCTAGCAACTGAACTTTATACAATATGTTTATAATTTGTCAAATTTATTTACAGCATGTTCTTTTTAATGCTTAGTAAATATGTTTTAGAGTTTAAAATGTATTTTTTCAATTAATATATATATACTGTAGACTCCATCAAATCCGCACAGCTTGGGACCAGAGGTTTTGCAGATTTCTGGTCATTGCTTTGTTTACATTTTTTTAAAAGTAATTTGAATGCAATTAATAAGGAAATCAAAAGACTTATGAATGCTTACAATATGCTAAAATATTAAAATAAGTAATAAACTAAAATAACAAAAATTTGGATAGTTTTTAAAATGATAAAAATACTAAAAGCAAAGGTCAAATTAATAATCAGTAATGTACAATTAAATAGTTATTATAAAGATGAAATGTGTTTTTCCTAAATTATTCAGTGAAACTTGCCTCATAAAGGTACATTACTAATTCACATCAAGATCATAAAATAATGAATCTTTATTTCAGGTTTAGCCAGACTTAATAACTAAAAAAGCTTGATTAATATATAAATATATTTGGTAAGATTGTGATTACTAATGATATCAGAAATATCTTTATTTTTTCAGAAATAAATTATTCTTTCTTCATGAAAAAGATGAATTCAATAACCTTGACAAAAATTACAAATAAAAAAATATATGGAATTGATATAAAACTAAAAAAGTCTAATTTTGCACCTACATCTGAATTGAATGTTTCATTGTTTACATCTTGCAAAATATGTGCAGATTTTAGAGAGTTGTGGATTTTAGGAGTGCAGATTTGAGGGAGTCTACTGTATATATATATATATATATATTATATAAAAGATAGTTTCAACATTCATAATTTTGACATTCACAGAGGTTCTCCTGAACCTAACCCTCGCAAATGTTAAGGGATTAATGTAATTCTATTTTATTTTGTATATTTATTGCATTTCACTTTTGCTTGGTAATTATGTTGTTTTTCACTATAGGCATCGCATGAAAGGTGAAAAGGTATGCTGGATTCCTGGTTATGACCACGGTGGTATTGCCACTCAGACTGTTGTTGAAAAGAAATTGTTGCGAGAAAGGAAGTTAACAAAGCATGACATCGGCAAAGAAGAATTCATAGGAGAAATTCATAAATGGAAATCACTGTATGTCATTTTTCAATTATTGGTATAGTTGGATTCTTGATTAACCCTTTAGTGCATAGTGTTGCCAATTGTAATTTTTCTCTCCTTATCATTTATTTACCATTGTTTCTTAATAACTTTAAGCTTTACGTATTCAATTTGATCCTATATTTATATTTAATTAATTAAAAATACCATAGACAACAATGTTTTCTATCGGGTACAAATAAAAAGGAGCCTTTGAAGTCTTTCATTTTCCAGCAGTAGAGGAGTTCTAACAAAAATAATAAAAAAAATATTTAAAATGCAAAATTTCATTTAATATATATATATATATATATATATTAAGAAAAGAAAGAATATATTTTAAAAAGTTATTTTAAATAATTTTCAGCAAGGTTTTTTGAAACAAATATTGTATGTATGTGATTAATGCATGGTGTTGCAATTTGGCAACTACTTTAAAAAAAGTAAAATACTGATAAATATAAGAGTGATAATTTTTTTCAGTATTTTTTCTTTAATGTATGCCCATTAAGGAATCAAATTTAGATTTTTGTTAAAGGAAAAAAAAAAAAAAAATCATGTACTAGAAAGTTAACTGGGATGGTCAGGAAATGCCTCATCCCGGAACAGAGAATATTGGGGATCAAACTTGTGTGAGTTTTCATAAAAATTCTTAGAAAAAAAATGTCAAATTATTGTGCAATAGGACATTAATAATTTAATTACTACAAAAGGAAGAAAGAAAACATAAATATAAATTTTAATGTTATTTAGATTTACAATTAGTGCAATATATATATATATATATATATATAAAGTAGGGGTAGTTTACCTCACTTTTTTGTGAAGAATGAAACAATAAAGGTCTGTTTTCAATTTTCATTTATTCTCTAACTTTACTACTCAAATTTCTCAACATAATTTTTTTCAGCAACTGTGTTTCATCTTCTTGCTCCAAATAAGTAAAGCTTTAGTGTGTACTAATGTGTCACCATGATTTAATTTTAGATGATTTACAAGATTTTCTTCATCACTTTCATGGCATTTTTCGAAATTCCTTTTTTATTCTGATCCACAAATGACACGTTACACAATATCATCGTCACTTAAAACTTTGTAACTTCCAATTTTGAATCTTTGTTAATCCATTCTTGCGCTGATTCTTCATCTACATTTTCAGAACAGTTTAACTTTCTCAAACATTATATGATTTTTTTTCCACAAATCAGTAGCATCATAATCTTTTGTAAGAATTTCATATTCTTCATCTGATAAAAATATCCCCCATGATTTCTTAACCATGGTACTTTTTATTAAATTCCATATTACTATTTTCTATCATCATAATAAATTGCATGTACAACTGAGATTTTTACTGTCCTGGTTAATCTGCAACCTTGATAATGTGATCCGGTTAATCGAGGGTCCACTTTACTTTACTTCCATATGTGGAATGCAAGATAAATTGATAGATTGGTTGAATTCTTCATAATCTATCAGCCAAATAGCATACAGCAGTGTTTCTAAATCAGTGTTTTAGGCCACAATGATGTGCCATGAGAAAAACCTCTGTATGCTTCAAAAATTTTCAGTTAAGTTACATTAAGATTTAAAGAATTAACAGAAATAATCATAAGTCAAACCCTTTCAATACATAAGCCAAAATTTTTAACAACATTTTAAAGCACAGATAGATACAAACATAGCACAAAAAAATTACATATAGTTGTTTTGAGGATTCCTTGATACCCTTCCTCAGAGGAAAAAATAAATAAATAAATGAATAATATACCTGGAGCATTTATAGAGTTTTTTGTAAGTACATCCTCTCTTCAGAAAAATGGTATTGAAAAGCATTGTGTTTTGAAATTTTTAAGCTTATATTTTATGTTTTGATTGAGTTTTAGATAGTTTCACGTATGGCTATATTATTATTATTCATGAATTCTTTTCTTTATTTTAATATACCATTGTGCATATTTCACAATGTATATTGTTTATGTTAATTAATAAGAATATCAAAATTTTCTAAAATGTATTTCTCACAAGGATGTCACATTTCTGCCAAATGGCAGATTTCCGCTTTTTTTTAGTTTTTAAGAATCCACGATTTTCGTCAAACAATCGCACAATAAAACATCGATTTTCGTCAAACAATCAGGAAATAAAATCGAGATGTTCGTCAAACGATCGAGAAATAAGCCAGTGATTTTTCGTCAAACGTACACAAAGTAAAACGGTAATTTTCATTAAACAATTGCGAATCAAAACAGCAATTTTTGCTAAACAACCGTTAAATAAGATAGCAATTATCGTCTTACGATCGTGAAATAAAAAGCCGGTTTTTGCTAAATGATCGCAAAATAAAATGGCAGTTTTTGCCAAAGATCGCGAAATAAAACTGCATTTTTTCATCAAACGTTCGCAAAATCAAACGGCAAATGTTGTTAAACGATCAGGAATAAAACAGTGATCTTTATCAAGCAATAGCTAAATAAGAAGTCAACTTTTATTAAATAGTCGTGGATCAAAACAGCAATTTTCGTTAAAGAGTCGCGAAGGTGGCGATTTTCATCAAACGATCGTGAAATAAAAATCCGCATTTTGTTAAATGATCGCAAAATAAAACAGCCATTTTTGTCAAACGATCGTGAAATAAAATGGCGATTTTCTTTAAACATTTGAGAAAACCCCCAATAATTTTGCTGTTCATTCTTGGAATAATTATGGAATCAATTGTTGTTTTACTTTTATTGATTTAAAATGATGTGTAATAAAATTTCTCATGTATTTTAATGCAACTGTTGCTGGATTATTATAATTGATATAAAACATACTGTTGAACTAAAGAAAAAACATTTTAATTTACTCTAACTTTTGATGTACAATGAAATCACATCATATTTCAAACTGTTTGACTGATGTGCGTTCAGTTTTCTTTAAATTTTTACTTATGCGTAATTTCCTCTTTTTTGTTATTTTCCGAAGGGCATCCCTGTTCTCAAATAGTAATTCAAACTAAATGAAGAAAGAATTATGCATACATTAAACTATATATGCTGTATCAAATAATGTAATGCATAAAAAAAAATTGCTAGTTGCACTGCTTTTAAGTCATGTGACATCACAATGTATTTAGAAAAATTATGATTTGAGCTTTTTAAATATGACATGATATTCACCATTAAAAGTTTTTCATGAGTAATCATTTAATTATTTTAGGTGTTTTAATTATGATGATATTTAACATTTGAGAATTTTAGGTATGACTTAATTAGCCCCTTTAAATATGCTCCACATGTAATACTTTTATTTTAAAATTTTCGTACATGTTTAATATTTGTGTATGAATATTCTGATGTAATTTTCCTTATTTTTTGCTTTTAACACATGATCATTTACTTCTTATTTTGAAATTTCTTTCTGATTTTAAAAATTTCAATTTTCAATTTGAAAATGTTGACAAAAAACAAATCTAATTTTTATTTTCTAAAATTTTTCTGAAAAACATAATTTACTCACAATATTGTTTCACTATCAATAGAAATAAAAGTTAATTTCAATTATCAATTTGAAAATGACAAAGCAGAAGAAATCTAATAATCCCTATACTTTTTCTGTGTTCTTCTGTTTTTTTCCAAAATAAATGGAGTAATTTTGTTGCCATTACAGATTGTCTCTACTGAAATGTAATTAAAATTAGAAAAAAATTAATATTACAAAAACTAATTCAAATTTTAACCCTAGAGTCCTAACATTTTCATGTATCTTATAAAACCTAACCATCCATCTATTTGATAAACATTTTTGAGTTGCTAAATTTATATCAAAATGAACTGTTTTTTATATTTTTACTTCACATACATATTAGGCATGGTATATGTGCACCATGCAGCATGTAAAGAGTGTTTGCAGGTTCAGCATTACAATTAGTGAAATGGGGCTTCATAACAAGTTAGAAATTGTATGTGATATGTGGCAAATGTGGTGCATTTGTGCTATAACTAGTTATGTAAATTTTTAGATCTTGATGCAATAGTTGTATTCATATGTAGAAATGCATGAATGCAAAATTTGTTTTGATTGCACATATTAAATTCAAAAATATGGAAAGAATAAGATGTAGTCACTATGATAATCTAGAATCCTTATCTATCATGGGATATCACACAATTAATTACATATGATGAGATTTAATAGAATGACAAAAACTTTTATTATCTTTTTAAGTTTTGATTCGATTTTCATAAAATTTTAAATGACTCAACAAAATTCTGCATCAAATCTATTATATTAAATTTAAAAACATTCGATTGGGTATTTTTTGTGATGTTATGTGTGAACAGACGACGATTATAGATGTAATGTATTTATATAATTTCAAATGCACATAAAAAGAGCAAATTGCCACATGCTTAAAACTAGTTGTTTAGGGTCACCAAAATACTTGGCAAATATAATAAACCAAAATAAATAAATGGCAATTAATTATTCAATCAACTTCATTCTTTATGCAAAATTAATCTTTTTTTTTATTGTCTTTTACATTCACTCCTTAAAATAAAAAAAATTCTAAAATTTTTATTTATTTTTCATCAGAGCGAATATTTAAACAGACTGAAAAAAAGTTCCAGATAATTGAGGTTGCTGATATTAAATTAAATAGGCTTCTTCCTATTCTTGCTACTAAGTACATACCAAATTTCAAGTCTTTATCTCAATTTGTATGAAGATATAGTGTTTACAAACCCACAGACAGACAGCAAAAAAAATTTTTCTAAAGATTTGTTTTTCATAATCTCCATTGTCTGGAACGTGTAAATACTTCAAAAAGTTTTTTTGGTTTTCAAAACGATTACAAGACTTATCCTATACTACGTATGATGGGTAAGTAATCTTGCCTTGAAGGAATACAACTCAGGAAGTAAACTAGTCGTTGAACGCCATCGTAATACCTACCCATCATGGATATTAATAATATAATATATGAAAATAAAATATTTTTAAATTATTTATAAAATGCATTGCAATTCCAAAAGAAAATTTAAACGTATATTTAAATATTTTTAATACACATAGTAATGCTCTAATAATGAATTGCTCATGAACCAATTTTGACAAATTATATAAAATGCCAAACTACCCAAATAGTACCGAATTGCATAAAAATCCCCCATTCTTATAGCTTCAAAAATAATAATCATATTAACTAACAGTTTACTGTGTTAGATTAAGTGTCTCATATCCAATTAAAATATATCTTTGAATTGAAATTTGATTGAAATACGGGATCATCAAAAATCGAAGAATGTGGAAAACAGGATTACAAATATCTCAACAAATAATCCGATCGACTTTGTTCTTTATGCAAAATTTGTGTTATTTTATTGCCTTTTAAGTTCATTTCTTTAATTAAAAAAATTCGAAAATTTTTATATGCCTTTCATCAGAATGAATTTTTTGAGAGCCTGAAAAAAATAGTTCTGGATAATCGAGGTTACTGATATTAAATAGGCTTCGTCCCATTCTTACATATTAACTACATAGAAAATTTCAAGTCTCTGTCTCAATTTGTTTCTGGAGATAGAGAGTTTACAGACACACAGACAGCAATTTTTTTTTTCTAAAAATATGTTTTTCGGAAACTCCAATATCTAAAACATGTAAATCTGTCAATTTTTTTTTTTTTTTTTTTTTCAATTTTCAAAATGATTGCAAGATTTACCCTATACTACGTATGATGGGTACATAAAAAAGTTTAGAAGCACTGGAATACTTTTCAAATATTAGTAATGTGTCAGTAATATTATTGTATTTGTTAATTCAGCATAATGTTTTTTGTGATCAATTCTCTCTTTTGTTTCATTTTTAGAACTCAGAAAGCTATAGAAGAACAGTTAAAAAGACTTGGATCTTCTCTAGACTTCAGGCTGGCTTCATTCACCATGGATGAGGTATATCATTGTAATTTTTTATGAATCATACAGTTTACTTTTATAGAAGTACTGACTTTTCAGTTAAAAAATAAAATAAGTTAAAAGATCTTATGTTGCAAGCAGAGATGAGATTGCTCAGAAAAAAAGCTAGAAATCGTTGCAGAGAACAATTATTAAATATTTTGAAAATTCTACATTACAGCAAAAGAGTGCATTGTGAACTACCATACAGCAGCAATGGATGATCCACTGTGCTCCATATTAAAGTTCAATACATTCTCATAAAATTGTTATTAAAAAAATTTCCATTAGGCATATTAACTTTAATATTAAGTAAAAATAAGTATATTAACTTTACAAAAAAAGCTGCTTTTTTCATATTTATCTATGACCATTAATTATAAAGAAAAATATGATGATGAAAATTTTTACTTTTAGAATCTAAAAACAACTAATTTTAAAAATAAAATATGCTTAAAAAAAATAAAATACTAACCAACCTCAAAAAAAGAATTATGCTTGGCTACAACTTGGCGCTAATGCGGCTATTACAAAATTTTCAATACATTATTTTACAAATGAAATTTCAATTTTTCCGGTTCGGAAAAATAAGCCTTCAAAAAAAACCCGAAAAAAAACTGGGTTTTTTCCCAATTTTTCCGATTTTTTTTTTTAATATTAAAATTGGTCCATATTTACGAAAGTTATGTGTGAACAACAAATACATACAGGTCGAAATCATAACCTCCTCTTTGAAGTCGGTTAATAACTAGTCAAGATAAAATGGATCATTCTGAGCTAACAATGTGTTTTGAAGGCTATAAGTAATCAATTCAATGTTGTAATCAATTAGCCTAAAAGAAAAAAAAAATTAAATTTAAAAATAAATAAAATATAAAGGGTGATCCACTGAGTACTTAGGTTCACTGTACTCCACTCTCCCTCATGTAAATGTAAAATAATAGTTTTGTTTGCAAAATACACAATGTGAATGTTAAAAAGCTTTGTTTTAATCAAAACGTGACCCTTTGTCATGATTATATACTCTTTTCTTCGAACACATACCCTCTGCTTTTTTTCCGACTACACCTCTGCTAATAATTATTGGTTCTCTCATTTCAAAACAAAGTGACATAGTTGTATGAATGAACAGCAGTTAATTATTAAAATATTCTCTGATGATGACCTTGGTTAATGATTTTTTTGATTGAAATGCATTTTGAAAGTATTTAAAAATTTGAAATAAGATATACATCTTTAACTTGTTACATCTTTTTTCTACTTTCATTGCCTTTTAAGTAAAACAGTGAATTTTTTTAAGGTTCATATTGTGTATTTTGTGACTGAACCAAGGTAGAATATTGCATTTTGTCTTAAGAGCCCACAATAGTCACAGGAAAAGTACACAAAAAGACCCGGATGACCATGTAAAGTCTATGGGAGCGTTCTTTTCTATTATCTCGTTCAAATTTTAATATTTTGACATGATTTTTTTTGCATAAAATAGTTCAGGACGATCCACAACCGGGCTAGTTTTTACTTTTTCGATTTTGGTTTTAGATTTTTTTTAAAAAATTACTTTAATTTTCAAAACCGGTTTAAACCGGTTTTGAAACTGAAACTATCATAATATAAAAAATATATAACCAAAATCGAAAAAGTGAAAACTAGCCCGGTTGTGGATCGTCCTGAACTATTTTATGCAAAAAAAATCATGTCAAAATATTAAAATTTGAACGAGATATTAGAAAAGAACGCTCCCATAGACTTTACATGGTCATCCGGGTCTTTTTGTGTACTTTCCCTGTGACTATTGTGGGCTCAAGAGCCCACAATAGTCACAGGGAAAGTACACAAAAAGACCCGGATGACCATGTAAAGTCTATGGGAGCGTTCTTTTCTAATATCTCGTTCAAATTTTAATATTTTGACATGATTCTTTTTGCATAAAATAGTTCAGGACAATCCACAACCGGGCTAGTTTTTACTTTTTCGATTTTGGTTATATATTTTTTATATTACGATAGTTTCAGTTTCAGAACCGGTTTAAACCGGTTTCGAAAATTAAAGTAATTTTTTAAAGAAAATCAGAAACAAAAATTGAAAAAGTAAAAACTAGCCCGGTTGTGGATTGCCCTCAGCTATCTTGTGCAAAAATATCATGCAAAAATATTAAAATTTGAGCGAGATATTAGAAAAGAACGCTCCCATAGACTTTACATGGTCATCCGGGTCTTTTTGAGTAATTTTTCTGTGACTATTGTGGGCTCTTAAGGCCCCCACGCTAGTCACTGAAAAATACACGGATGATAATGCTAAGTCTATAGGGCATTCTTTTCAAATATTTCGCTCAAATTTTAATATTTTTAGATTTATTTATTTTATTTATTTTTTTTCTTCTTTGCATAGGATAGCTGAGGACGATTTACAACCGGGCTGGTTTTTACTTTTCAATTTGGGTTTCAGATTTTAAAAAAAAATTACTTTAACTTTCAAAACCAGTTAAAACCGTTCTGAAATTGAAACTATCATAATATATAAAAATATGTAACCAAAATCAAAAAAGTAAAAACTAGGCCGGTTGTAAATCATCCTCAGTTATCCTATGCAAAAAAATCACATCAAAATATTAAAATTTGAGCGAGATATGTGAAAAGAATGGCTCCATAGACTTAACATTATCATCCGGGTCTTTTTCAGTCAGTAGTGTGGGCTCTTAAGATTTTATTTAACTTTTTTTTTTTTTTTTTTTTTGTAAACGTTTTATTTATTTTGATTCTCAGCATTGATGGTTGTGCTTTTGATTATTTTAGAATGCATCTAAGGCAGTAATAAAAGTATTTGTTCAGCTCTTTGATGAGGGACTTATATACAGAAAAGAAAAACTAGTCAACTGGTCCTGTGATATACAATCTGTTATTTCGGACATTGAAGTAAGTATGGTACTCAGTATGAAATGCTTTAAAGCTGACAGTCTAATGATACTGTTCATTATTTTGCATAAATAATATTTTTTGATTAAAAAAAACAAAACAAAAACAAAGTAGTGCTTCCTGTAAACAATTGTTTTCTTTAATATTGTATATTTTATTCATTCAAAGCCTTTAATGAAAAAAAAAAAAAAAAAGATTGAGATATATCTTTGATTATGGAAAAAGATGGTGCTCTGTGTGTTGACCACCTCAGTAGTAGAATATAATATGCATAATTTATTTTCATACTTTTGCCTATTTAACCATATGTACTGGTGGTATCATTAGATGTCTTATGCATCATACTATTGCTTATTTTCCATGATGAAAAATATCCAAAATGAAAATTCTGATTTAATTTACTTAAAAAGATGCTAAAATATATAAAAATGTCTTTATAACATAAAAACTATCAAAAGATGTTAAAATCAAAGTCACCAATCTCTGTCATCATAGGGAAGATCAGAATGTGAAAGTTCATGAAAGTTCATTGCTTAGATGTAGATGAGTCTATTTCCAAAAAAAGGGAGGAGGAGGGGAGAGGGTGGAAATTAGTTAATTATATTCCAAAATTATGTTCACTGGTGATTTTGGAGCATGATTTTCAATATTTTCAACCCCCTTCCCTCCTCCTACTTTTTTTTTTTTTTTTTTTTTTTTTTTTTTAACTATACTCATCTACATGTTTTTAACCAATGAACATTCATGAACTTTCACGTTCTGATCTTTCCCCTGATGACAGGGTTTTTTAACATGTTTTTTATGCTATAAAGACATTTTTATGTACTTTAACACCTTTTTAAATAAATTAAATCAGTATTTTTATTTTGCATATTTTTCATTTAGTAATCAAGGTAAACATGACATTCAATAATTATAATTTAATCTATATTTTGTAACTTTCATTTTTTTTTAAAAAAAATTGTATATTTTCAGTAAAAGTAGTAATTTTTTAAAATGTTATTATTTATTACTATTAGGTGGATCACTTAGAAATTCCTGGAAAGACTAAAATGCGATTACCTGGCTTAACTGAACCTGTTGAATTGGGAATTTTGGACTACTTCTTTTACCCAGTTACTGACTCAGGTATTAATCTGTCGTTTATATTCCAGTTTAGCATGATTATTGTTGATTTGATATGATTTTTGAACTTTTTGAATTAGAAATTTCAATCTTTGGTTATTATCATAATTCTCATATTTAAATGCCAGGATGATTGCTAACTTTTATGGAAACCAGTGCTATAGTCTTAATAAAGACCTGATGGTATATGCTATAAGCAGAAGATATGTGCCTGTCTGTGTATGGTATAGTTCTATTTGAGGAATAAATGATACATATGATATTCATTTTAAAAATCTAGAATGTGCTCAGTATGTATCACTGTATATCTTTTACTACACCTTTAATGAAAACAAAATCTTCCCAGGCATGTTTGCTTGTGTCTATGATAACTAATATGTCTGTGGTAACTGTTTGTCACTTGTCACTCAAATCATGTGTTTTACAACAAACAAGATCACTTGTT
>CAXHSM010001283.1:0-18117 GCA_964019185.1 Maratus speculifer | reverse complement strand
AAATGATTGACAATTTTTTCAGATTATTTTAAACAAAAGAACACGTTTTATAACACTTTTCCTGTTTTTAAATGTACATTTTAATTAAAAATAAACAGAAATTTCTGAGTGACCACCTTAATTTTTTTGCATGAAATACTATGAGACATGATGCATAATCGCTATCAATTTCAACTTTCTACGTATGGTGCATCATATTAAAAAAGGGCAACATCATATTCCGGCGGGTATGTGGGGCGTGTCTCGGACAAATTTCACGCCTTCTTTTCAAGTCTCACATATTAATTCACACGGTATTTTTAAAAGGAGGCGTGGAATTTGTCCGAGACATGCCCCAAATTTCCGCCGGAATATGATTTTGCCCCTTTTTTTAATATGATGCACCATACGTAGAAAATTGAAATTGATAGTGAATAAGCATCTTGTCTCATAGTATTTCATGCAAAAAAATTAAGGTGGTCACTCAGAAATTTCTGTTTATTTTTAATTAAAATATACATTTAAAAACAGGGAAAATGTTAGAAAACTTGTTCTTTTGTTTAAAAACATCTGAAAAAATTGTCAAACATTCGTATGGTAGTTATTTACATCCCTTATTTTTTTCGTTGAAATCTGCTTACTAGTTTCGTCACAATGCGCTCTTTTTCAAAACAGGCATTTAGGGCCTTTACCCCCCATGGTTTTGAGATAAAAACTTGAAACTGGAGAGAAATGAAATTCTTTTTATGGACTATCAATCCATATAAGACTCGATGTGGTTGACTCAAGGGCATATTTCACTAAGAAACCTGGCTCCCCTTGAGCTCTGCTGGTAGAATTTTCTACCACATAATTTTAATTCCGAAATGTCACATTGGCACCAGAAAATTCGACCAAATTTATTTGAAAAAAGTTTGATGCATTTTTTCGTGTTCATCGTTAACCATTTTTTATGGGTTTATTTATACCCCAGAGCTCAAAGGGTAAAGTAGAATGTAATATCGGTAGTTTTTAAAGATAAATGAAGAGATACATGACGGAATGAGCTGTAGTTTTGAATTCCATATTTGAAGCTGCTAGAAATCGACTTTGGTTAAAACATTTACGGATCACAATTTATATACATATATATATATATTTATTTAATAGATTTTTAAATTATGTATATTTGTATTGTGCAAATATATATATTTTCATGCATCAAAATAAAAATATTTTTTTATTTTGATTTGCAAAAAAAATAAAAATAAATAAAAATAAATAAATAAATAAATAAATAAAAATAAAAAAAAATAAAAAATTAAAAAAAACTAATTATCAAAGAAATGTTCCCACATTGGTCTGGAAAAAATAAGATTGCTCTAATAAAATATTTTCACACATGCATTTATTTATTTGTATATATGTGTAGAGATTAAACATAACATGATTTAACATGAATTATTCTTTATGTTTTTTGATAATGTGTAATGTTGTGTGTTTTGTGATAAAAAACACACAACATTACACATTTGGATAAAACATTAAAAAATCCAAAATTCTCAAAAGGCATAGCCTAAATGTATATATAAATGTGTGTGTGTTTCTACTTATGTATATATAATTATAGATAGATATATAATAAAATATATGTTACTATGATATATATACTGCCCTACAATTCTTTATAATGTAAAAACCTTGACGTACTAATTGTACATTAGAGAATATGTGAATTTTCAGGAAAACCATGATGTTATGCATCACAAATAAGTTCAATGACATTTTATGTATAAGATTAGATGAACATAATCTCTTAAATTAAAATAAATGTTTATGGAGTATATTTTTGTAAATTGAGAAATGTAGGTATGATTTGAAATGTTTAAAAGTATTTATTAACTTTGATATGTATTTCCGACAAGTTAATATAAATTGCTTAAATTTATATTTTATTTACAGTATGTTTTCTTTTCTTTTGCATTTAGTTCAAATTATATTAACATTCCTTTACTCAGTCGCATTTTATAAATGCTTAGATGATAACTATCCCAATCTTTTTAAGTTCTGTGAAAGATTTAATCGAATTTAAATTACATTTAAAATGAGAATAGTGATGCGCTTGTTTCTTTTTTTGCCAGCTTTAAAACTAACTTAACGGAATTTTATTTTGCTGCACTTTACCTTATATACAATTACGTGAAATTATTTCAAGAATCTCTAAAATACATTCATTTACCAGGATTTGAAGCTGCACCAAATCTTTGCTCCTAAACATTTAACGATACTCGTAGGGAAATTTTGTCTGGTATTGTAAATGTTTCGCACTTGCAGTAATTTACCTGCTTTTCTGCAGTACACTTTATGCATGTAAAATGGAATTTCTAATGATATGTTATTTGCTCTATTTACCGCTGCAAATTACTTAGACTCAGTTTATGAAGGAAGAGTATTTTGTTGCTTATGGTATGACTTGAGAAGGAAATTATTTCCAATGAGTATAGCTTACTGTAATTACTTTTAATAAAATAAATTTAATGAGTATTATAGAAGGTACAACGATTGCATATATTACAAGATTTGCAAAATTGCTACGAATTCATGAGAGTAAAAATCTGAATAGCCCTCTATATTTTCATTAAAAATTACATTCATGAGGAATTTCATTTGATTAATTACATTTTTTTTGTTTTAAATGTAAGAGATTTAGTCTTTGCTTTTAAACCACAACCCTCTAAATAAGGCGTAACAAACTGCAATGATTTCCCAAAGAAATAATTGACTGCTTGAATCGCAGAGATTCCATGATTAGGTAAGGTAATGATTACTATAAAATTTCCGTTATATCCGGCAAGTCACAGTTTGACACTTTTACTCTAAAAATTAGGCCCACGCGTTAATGGAAAAATAGAAATTGTTGCTGGCGGATATTTTTCAACGTTTTCTAGTCTTTCGAACAGTGGCGCACTCAGGATTTCTCTTTGGGGGGGGGCTAGTGTATTTGGGTGATACTTGTGAAGGCTATCAGTAACCAGTCGTTTGTGCTCAACAAAAACCACTGTAACTACTTCTCATAACAACCAATGACACAAAATTTGTTAGTTTTGTACAGATTTTTTATTTCCCCCCCCCTCCCAAAAAAAAAATTAGATTATTAAAAATGTTACAAAACGCTATCAAACATATACTTTTTCTGTGATATGTCTTACGTGCATATGGTGCTATATTCGCTGCAGTTGAAATTCAGATGATTGCTCTTGTGCATCACTCTTTTATCATCAGTAACTAAATAATGTTTAGGTTGAAAAATACGCTAAAACGTGTAACATCTATACTTCTATGCCTATATTTATAAAGAGATAAAGTTTTTTTTATTTGTAGGGTCTAATCTCTAGAGCTACTGAATCGATTTCAAATGCAATAGTACCAAAATGATGGTTTTCGCCTTGATTATATTTTATGTCCAGAGCCGGATTAAGCACTTCTGGGGTCCGGGGCTACTAGGAATTTCCCCTCCCCCTTACGCTAATGGAAATCTTGAGCCTACTACCACGATACCGAACATCACCCCCTCCTCAAATACACACACACCTTTATTTTGTTTTTGTAATCTTAAAATACAAATCTTAGATAGTGAATATGTACAATGTTAATAAAATTTTTTTGTTATCTTTAAGGGTGTTCTTAACTTCTCCGCTCAACAAGCGCAAAACGTTTTGACACATTTACAAATTTATTTTTTAACAGAAATATATAAAATTGGAATGCCTGACTATGGAAACGATTTCAAAACGAATTTATTTTTCCATCTCATGATAATTAGATTACCTATCCAGTTCTAAGATATTTCGATCACTTGATTACCCGTTTTTCTCCTGCTTTTCGACCGGTTTTTCTTCTTTCGTTGGGAAATGTGCTCAAAAGTGTCAAATTTGAATACTCGTTATGCAAAATCTATTGTGTTTTTTAAAAAACAGAAAATTGAGAGCAATTAGAAAGTTTCTGAATAATAAATGCTGGTAGTTTCATGCATTTCCGAACAAAAATAAATTAAAGCATGTGTCACAAAGTTGCCCTTTTTGATTTAAGAACACCATTGATGGTGTTCTTAAATTCGCCTTTTTCTCCGCTACCATTTGACAAAATTTCGCTTTCCCTCCGATATTTTTCCGAATTTCCCATTTTTCCTACCCACCCTTTGACGAAATTCGCGTTTTTTCAAGCGATCCTCTGTAGAAATTTACACCTTTTCCACGTCTTTGACAAAATTCGCTCTTTTCCTCGATCTTTTGACCAAATTTGTGCTTTTCCCGCGATCTTCTCAAGAAATTCGCGCTTTTTCAGCAATCCTTTGACGAAATTTGGGTTTTTTGCGGATTTCTGTCAAAATTCGCGTTTAATCGGTAATTTTTTAACGAAATTCATGGTTTTTCGTCAAAATTCGCGTTTTTTCGGCGGCGACATTTTAACAAAATTGGATCTTTTGACAAAATTTGCGCTTTTCTCGCAAACTTTTTATGAAATTTGCACTTTCTTTTCGCGGTTCTTTGCCAAAATTCGCTTTTTTACCACGATCTTTTGAATAAATTTGCGCTTTTTCCCGCGCACTTTTCAAGAAATTCTCACTTTTTATGCCGCACTTTGACAAAATTCATGGGTTTTTTTTTTTCATGATTCTTTCTTAAAATTTGCATTTTTTTTGTGAATCTTTGACGAAATTTGCGATTTTCGGAGGCTCATTGTCAAAATTCACGTATTTTCACGATCCTTTGACAAAATTCGCTTCTTTCCACGATCATTTGACTAAATTTGCGCTTTTCCGCGAACTTACCAAGCAATTCGCGCTTTTTCTGCCATTCTTTAAAAAAATTCGTGGTTCTTTGTCAAAATCCTACTTTTTTTCACGACCCTTTGACGAAATTCGCTTTTTTTCTCCGATGCTTTGACAAATTTCGCTCATTTCCACGAACATTTGATTAAATTTGTGCTTTTTCTTCGATTTTTTAAAGAAAATCGCGTTTTTCCTTCTTCCCTTTGATAAAATTCGCATTTAGTTTTACGATTCTATGTCAAAATCGCGTTTTTTGGCCATCCTTTGACTAAATTCGCATTTTTTTCCGCGACCGTTGGATAAAATTCGCGCTATTTTTGTTACCTTTTTACAAAATTCGCGCTTTTCCAGCGACTTTTTGACGAAATTAACGCTTTTTCCACGGCCTTTTGATGAAAATTGCGCTTTTTCACGATCTCGATTAAATTCTTTCTTTTTTGACAAAATTTGCGCATTTTTACGTGACCCTTTTCGTTTCGTTTTCATGGCCATTTTTGTTAAACCTGGAAATTTTCGGAGATACAGACAGCAATGACGTCAAAAAGCAATTCAAGTTAAGTTGCAAAAAAAAAAAAAAAAAAAAAAAAAAAAAAACGGCGATTTCGCGCATTTCTTACACTTTTGTAACTGTTTTAAACGAAACTTTGGTGCAACTTAAGCCTCTGCAGAGGGCCCCTGACTGGTTGGGGCCCGGGGCTGCAGCCCCCTTAGCTCCCCCTTAATCCGGCTATGCTTATGTCGATGATACTAACAAAAAAGGGATGACATATTGAAAGATAAATAAAAAGTTCTATAAATGCAATTTGTTTGATATGGAAGGGACTAAAAACATGAAATTTAGAATGTTAATTACTTATATAAATGATCATTAAGAACATTTGCTGGAATTACAAAATTTAATAAGGGTGAAAGTGCGCGAAAAATGTTTTAAAAGCGTTCTAAATTGCGATTTTTAAACAGTCTTGGGAAGTAACGAACAGATTTAAAAAATATTGATGTCAAAATGGCGGTGACCAGTGACCATCCTTGCTACAACGCAGGCTATATTTTGTGTCACTGCTTCAAAGGGAGTTCAGGAGCAAAAAACTTTCTAAAAATGCAACTTTTGTGTTACGGAAGTACATAAAGCAAAATAAATTTACATTCTATTATAATTCATTGATCAGGAAATGTAAAATAACTGTTCGATTCATTGGCGTAGCTAAGGGGGGGGGGGAGGGGGCGTCCGCCCCGGGCGCCGAGGCCTAGGGGCGCCAAATTGAGAGAAATTGTTATATATATCTATATTGGGGTGGGGGCGCAAAATTTCTTGCTGGCCCCGGGAGCCAAAAAACATAGCTACGCTACTGGTTCAATTACAAATACCTCCACTTCAAAAATAATGACTGCAATTATTATGCTTTTATGTTTAAAAAGGGGAAAAATGCGTTGTTGTGCGTGAATTAATATTATTGTTTTAATTATTATTCAAATGCTTTAACTAATTATAACATAAAGACAGCAGCTTAGTTGGAAACAGAGTAAATATTTATATTCTTAGGCGTAGAGTTGTATGTCATTATCCTATCCCAGGGCCGTAGCTAAGGGGGCGCTATGGGCGGCTGAGCCCCCCTCCTAAAATATTTTGAGCCCCCCCCCCCCCCTGGAAAAAGTTCCAAGGTCACTAAATGCTCCGAAAATTCAAATGTAATTCTGTTCAAAAATCTATTTTAGTTTTGAACCCTTTCACGGTTTTGCAGAGTTTCTAAATTACATCTAAAATAAGTGTTTCAACCCTCCCTCATCCTATTTATACAGTATGAAGCTAAAATGATATTCAATTTTGCACCAGTTATACACTCAAAACTTTCATCATTCATCCTATACTTTTCTTAACATAAAATGAAGTTATTACAACAGTTTAATGAGAAATATAGTACCTAGAATGTGAATATGCACTAATTTATCTTTCTGTGTTAGAGAGAGAGAAAAAAAAATTATGAGCTCCCCTACATTCTCTTGAGCCCCCCCCCCCCCTCCTCACCTATCGTTCACATCTAGCTACGGCCCTGGCCTATCCTCAATATTGTTTTTAAGATTGGCTATATTTCTTTTTGCATCAACTGATATAGTATAACAGGGGAAGTGGAGTTTCTAATAGTTAAAAGAAAATATGGTACAATGTTTTCGATAGATAATCTACGGCTTATGTATTAGCAGGTCAGGTGTAATTGTACGGTATTATTTTCAGTGAGACTAAATTATTTTTCTGTTTAAAAAAGAATCCATAAAAAATAATAACATTATTAAAAATTTTTAAATGCGCTAAGAGCTTTCGAAAGATATGAGACTTTCTTCATCAGGCGCAAAGAAGACGTACAAGACGTGTTTTCAGTTTTTTTTTGTATTTACATATATATAAAAATTTGTGTCATACGTACAATAAAACATCTTAAAACAGAATCTGACAATACCAGGAACCTGTCTTAAATGAAAACTTTTCACACTAAATACGGAAGAATTACCATACAATTATATGTAAAAAGGAAGAAATCTAAAATTTTTTTATTACGATTTTTATTTACGATTAATATATATTTTTCTTTTTTTACAGATTTTACTATATTTTGTCTACTCTCACTCTTGGCTACTTTGCTGACCGAACTCCATTAATAAATTTGAAAATACTACGCCTATAAATATACCAGTACAATTATTCTTAGAAATTAATATTTATGCTTACCTTTCTGCCAATGATAATTTATCACAGTCGTAGATGATTATTTCCTCTGTCTGAATGAGTTCAATTCTTCAAATATAAAATTATATAACTAGGATTATTCTTTTATAGGATGAGTTAAACGCACAGGTTTTAAACAAAAACTGCTAAAAAAAACCCGCGATCATACAGAACTACTGACTATTGATAAAAGAGAAAACGCTTGTACCACATTAGAAATGTGAGAATTAGGGGGGGGGGGGGGAGGAGACAGCAGACACTATTCAGTGAAATTTTTCCTGACCTTGAAAGGGTCATGACCATTACACAAAAGTAATATCATCCTCATTTGGACCTCCAGCTGACTGACCATTCCTGGATATAGAGGAAGAACTTTTACAGATAGCTGGAAAATTCACAGAATCGGAGAGCACAGGACAGAAACTAGGGGGGGGGGGGGGGAGGCAGAGGAGGCATGTGCCCTGGGGTCGACATTTGTTTGTCGATTTTTAGCACGTCTGTGTTAAATTCTCCAAAGCATTGAGGAATCTAAACATGTCACAGATAAAAATCCTGTATAAAGAAGTTTTTATTTCGATTCCGCTTTCAAGAAGAGTATATTTTACAAATCAGATTATGGAGTTTAACATTACAAATTTTAAATTACATATTTTAAATTTGAAAATAGCTTGGCTGGCTACTAAAAAATTAGTAAAATTCTCTTTGTAAATATATTTTGTAGGAGGGGGTTGCTAAAATCAGTGTTTCACCAGGGTGCAAAAAAGACAAGTTTGGGCCCTGGAAAGTAAGCGCTATAAAATAAAAGTTATATAATTCTTATTTTTAACATTTTATATGTGTCGAAAATGACAAAGAATTGAGATACAAACGTTTTGATTATTTACTTATCCTAAAATACTCGAAAAAGCAATGTTGTATATAAATATATATACACAGATTATCGTTGTACTTCTAGGGAGTCCAGAGATCCTCTAGAAGTAAATAAAAAACAATTTGAAAGTGATGAATGAATACTGAATGTAATAAATGTTTATTCTTAAAATTAAATATAGGATTCAGAAACTTGCTGTATGAAAACTTACTAGCAATATTTCTAACAATATTCTATAAATGTATTTGTACAGCTCAGGGCCGTAGCTAAGGGAGCGGTATGGGCGGTTCAGCCCCTGAAATATTTTTTCCCTCCCCCCCCCTCCCCTGGAAAAGATCCCAAGGTCACTAAATGAATTTCTGTTCCGAAAATCCAAATGAAATTATGTTAAAAAATCTAATTTAGTTTTGAGAGCCTTTAACAGTTTTGCAGAGTTACTAAATTGTACCTAAAATAAGTGTTTCAACACTCCCTCATCCTATTTTCTATAAATGTATTACATATGATGTAATTCACATATGAAGCTAGCATGATGTTTAATTTTTCACTAGTTATAAATTCAAAATGTTCATCGTCATGTATTTTTCTTAGCATAAAATAAAGTTATTACAACAATTTAATGAGAAACATAGTATCCACAATGTGAATATGCACTAATTTATCTTTCTGCGTCAGAGAGAGAGAAAAAACAAATTTTGAACCCCCCTACATTTTCTTGAGTCCCCACCTATTGTTCACATATACGGCCGTGGTACAGCTGTAAAAGATTAATGTATCCAAATAGATAAATATATGTTTACTCCTTCTTTTCCTCACCTCTTCTGTCAAATATGATTTCAAAATAGATATGTATATATATATATATATATAACTGCCATACATTAAACATGCTAAAACATTAAATTTAATAAGAAACTTGAAAATAAGTAAAACTAATCAAATTAGTGTTTTCCAAAACTTTCATTTTCCTAAAAAAAGTATTAAAAATAATTAAAATGATTTTTTATAAATTTAAGAAAATTTATATCATTCTTTTCTTAATCTAGTTTCGGGGTCTGGGGAGGGCTTGAGCCCCCATAGCCCCCCCCGTGGGTGCGCCAATGCTTTCGAATGTCAATACCACTTATTAAGGGAAGTATTGGTACTCTTATTTTTTGTGTTTAAAATAGGGCAAATAACATTTTTAGAAATTTCTGGTAAAATAGAGCAGACCATACAAAAGCTGAAACAATTGCGGCTAAAACAGCTGTTACTTTTGTGTCACTGCGTAGATCAACTCAGTGTTGCCAGATTGGAGACTTTTTAAATTCAGATTATTTGACTGTCACCATTTTCTTAAACTAATGTAATTCGCTCTTTTCTTTCAGGATTTTTTTCCAGTTTTAAATATGTCGAATATTTCTATTTAAAAAATGCTGTGGCAATCAACAATCTGGGAACTTTTTTTGCCGCTGTCTGGCAACAGTGGACCTACTGTTCAGAGAGTTGTACTTCGAAACGAGTGTCACATACGTGTGACGTATAGTGAGTTCAGAATCCTCAATTTTTCCTTCCAGAATTTTTAACCCTTTTTTGCTCTCGTGGGTAAATGTCTTCAAAATTCCAAATGTCACTTTGACACAAGTGTTTTGCAAAGAAAGAATTAGGTTTGGGATATACATGAAAAAATCCATTAAAACTTTTTAAAATGAAATGGGTCGAATATTCCGGTGCCATTGTGATATTTCGGAATTAAAATTAGGTGGTAGAAAATTCAACCATCAGAGTTCAAAGAGTTAAAATAAATTTACACTTTATTTAATCACTTAATTTGTGCAATTAAGTCACACGATTTCTTTTTCGAAATACCGAAAAATTAAAACTTCTGCAGAAAAGTTGGTTGAAGTTGGAAAAATAGTTGAACTTGGTAAGTTGGAAGAATAACAGTTAGCAAGAATATTTTTCTGTTTTATAGTTATATCATTTATATTAAATTATTTCAATATTTATTTAAAATAAAATAATTTACTATGATTTGAAGTTGCACCATATCTTTTCTCCTAAACAGAGATTATTTCGAGAAAAATTTCGTATACTATTGCACTGGCATTAATTTACCTGCTTTACTGAATTATGCTATAAATACAGGGTGATTCATAAAAGATGGGCAGAACTTTAAGGGGTTATAGTACACTTAAAGACAAATAATATTAAATAGGAGACTAAGGGTCCCAGACGTATTCCCAAGGAGATAGGGGGCATTAAAGTTTAGGGTCCGAAATTTCAAATGATTATAAAAAATGGAAAAATTGGTCGATTCGTTTGCGGTTTTTGCAAAAAATTTTCTTTATGCCAGTATTTTCTTGAAATAAAATTTTAAAGTTCAATTTCAAAAAATGCCGATAGGGGGCGCTTTAGACTTTGGAGTAACAAACAACTATTTTTTAACGTTATTTTTTGTATTTCTTTAAATGATTTCGAAAGCTTAGACTTAAACTTAAATTTTGATCTAAAAATCTGAGTCCTAACGAGTAGTTAAGTAGCGTAAACTGAAATTTGAAATTTGAAACCCTTCTCCCCCCAGAACAAAAATCAGTTATTCCCGATCTTTGTGTCGTAGATTAGGCTCTAACTACTGCCGCGTTTTGCTAAAATTATTCTTTATGTCAGTATTTTCTTGAAAATAAATTTTAAAGAAAATTTTCAAAAAATTCCGATAGAGGGCGCTTTAGACTTTGGAGTAACGAACAACTATTTTATACCGTTATTTTTTGTGTCTCATTAAATGCTTTCTAAAGCTTAGACTTAAATTTTCAGCCCAAAATCTGAATCGTTAGACATGGTTAAGTTTCTGGGGAGAGGGGTTTGAAATTTCTACTCCTGAGCACAGTTCAGTTTACCATGTCCACACATTGTGTGCTGTGATACGAGGTAAAAAGACACAAATTAGGATTATGTAACCAAAGCATATTTATTAACATGTAATTACAATAAATGTTCAAAATTGTGACCACCAGAGGTTATGCACGCAGAACAACGGCGAAGAATGGAACGGCGAACATTCGCGAAAACATCAGGCTTTTCGAGCACTTCCCCTACAGCGGCGGAAAGTCTGGCGACCAGTTCCTCGGGGGATTCAATGGGTGTCTCATACATAAGAGCCTTCAATTGTCCCCAAAAAAAGAAATCGAGGGGTGAAAGATCTGGCGAGCGAGCAGGCCAAGCAACAGGACCACCTCGACCAATCCATCTGTTAGGAAATGTGATGTCCAGATAGTTGCAGACGTCTCGTACGTAATGGGCTGGCGCTCCATCGTGCTGGAACCACATGACCTGCCGGATGCGTGGAGGAACAACGTTTAACAGGTCTGGCAGCACATGTTGCAGAGAAATTTGAGGTATGTTTTACCGTTGAGGCGTTCAGGAAGAAGGTACGGTCCGATTAGGTGGTCTCCGAGGATTCCTGCCCAAACATTGATGGAAAAGCGTCTCTGATGAGCATGTGGATACGTAGCATGTGGATTGACATCCGCCTATACATGTGCATTGTGTGTGTTAAATGTACCTTCACGTGTGAAGGTACATTCATCGGTGAAAAGCACAGTTCGTCCAAAATGGGGATTTAGCGCTTTCTGCTGCAGAAACCAGCGGGCGAATTCAATACGATTTGGATAATCCCCTGGAGACAGTTTCTGGACTCGTTGCGCATGAAACGGGAGCAAATGTTCATCCTTCAGTACCCTCCAAGTCATGGACTGTGAGGTATCCACCTGCCTAGCCACTGTTCGTGTACTTGTACTTGGCTGCGCCACTACTACATCCAGAATGGCTTCTGCAACAACTACTGATTCGTCCTTTTTTGCACGACCTGCATTCGACCGGGAAGCGAGAAATGATCCCGTCTCACACAACTGTCTGTGAAAGCGCTCGAAAGTTTTGCGGTTAGGCAACCGCCTGTTGGGAAATCGCTCTCCGTACATTCGTTGTGCCTCTGCACCATTTCCATCTGCCGCTCCGTAAATTAAATGCATCTCAGCCTTTTCCTTATTCGTGAAGGGCACCATCTTCCGATTCATTACTACAGCGACTTACACTTGACTCACCGTTCAGTGGTTTTTATACCTGAATCGTGTCGAAATTTTGCATACGTGTTCTTCTTCTTCCCCATTTGACATTTGCATACCCTAATTTCCTGCGTATAATCCGCAGATCAAACAATTCTTTTTCGACCCAGAAATTTTATTTTATAATTGAAGTCAAATATTTACGGCGATCTACAAAGTTATATTTTATTTAATAAAATTTCTGGGTCGAAAAATGATTGTTTGATCCGCGGATTATACGCAGGAAATTAGGGTACTTTCTGTCTCCTTCTTCACCCGGTGACTAGCGTCAGGAATGGAGCTTTAACGTTTGCATGAGCGACGTTTCCAACTGTGCCAGTGCCTTTATGAGTGAATTCCGACTATGCAGTCCTTGACGAAAGTTGTATTTTTGCCTCGTATCACAGCACAGAATCGTTGGGAATGGTTAAGTAGTGCAAACTGAACTATGTTCAGAAGTTGAAATTTGAACCCCCTCCCCTCGCTACTGAACCACGCTCAGCGATTCAGATTTTGAGCTGAAAATTTAAGTTTAAGTCTAAGCTTTAGAAAGCATTTAATGAGACACAAAAAATAACGGTATAAAATAGTTGTTCGTTACTCCAAAGTCTAACGCGCCCTCTATCGGAATTTTTTGAAACTTTTCTTTAAAATTTATTTTCAAGAAAATACTGACATAAAGAATAATTTTAGCAAAACGCGGCAGTAGTTAGAGCCTAATCTACGACACAAAGATTGGGAATAACTGATTTTTGTTCTGGGGGGGAGAAGGGTTTCAAATTTCAAATTTCAGTTTACGCTACTTAACTACTCGTTAGGACTCAGATTTTTAGATCAAAATTTAAGTTTAAGTCTAAGCTTTCGAAATCATTTAAAGAAATACAAAAAATAACATTAAAAAATAGTTGTTTGTTACTCCAAAGTCTAAAGCGCCCCCTATCGGCATTTTTTGAAATTGAACTTTATAATTTTATTTCAAGAAAATACTGGCATAAAGAAAATTTTTTGCAAAAACCGCAAACGAATCGACCAATTTTTCCATTTTTTATAATCATTTGAAATTTCGGACCCTAAACTTTAATGCCCCCTATCTCCTTGTGAATACGTCTGGGACCCTTAGTTTCCTATTTAATATTATTTGTCTTTAAGTGTACTATAACCCCTTAAAGTTCTGCCCATCTTTTATGAATCACCCTGTATATACATATACATAAATCATGTGTATGTATATATATCACATATCATTAATATATATATATATATATATATATATATATATATGTGTGCATTAAAGATATGTCAAATAGATTTGGACGAAAATTCCGGTGCAATTGTGACATTTCGGAATTAAAATTGAGTGCTAGAAAATTCAACCATCAGTGACTAAAGGGTTAACAGAGTTCAAAAATACTATATTCCCGACAGGACACATTTTTTAATTCAGATTGGAATCAATATTTAGGGATGGTAAAATTCGCTTTATTTAATGTGAAATTAACCAGTAGAAAATTTATCCTTTTATGAAAGTAGTAATTACGCTGTCAATCAAATTAAAAAAAAGTAGCCCGTATGGCAACACTGATGTCGGGCATGTTGATTTTTCGAGCCTTGACTGCATTTAAATTTTCTTACAATGGTGGGTTAAATTCAGTCTCACTTAATTTTAATCTCCCAAATGCCACATCAGCATTAGTATTTTAAAAGGAATTTTTACCCTTCAGATTATACGTGAAAATAATGTACTATTTATTTTTAAATAATTTTATTTACAAGTTCCACTGTCGTTCAATTATTTCATTGTTTTAGAAACAGAATCTGCTTTGAACCGGATAGGGTTAACACTAAACCCGGCGAAATTTTTTCCTCAAGTGTTAGGTAGATCTAGTGTTAAGGGTTACAAACACAAGACGTCTGACTAGAAGCCGAATCCAGTTTTACGTTTATAAATTTATCCATAATGAAGAAACGACGAAACTTTCAATGGACTAGAGAAATATTTTAAAAATTATTTAAATTAAATTAAAAGTTTTAAAGATGAGTATTTTCTATTTTGATCATTTCAAATGCATGTTTAAGTATGCGGTTAAATAAAAAAACATTAGCGGAACCTGTTGAAATTTTCGTTTTATTGACTCAACACAAAATGTTTAAACATAATATCTGCTTTAATAGCATTACTTTAATAATTTAAATGCAGTTTATAAAAATACCATATGAAATAACATTAGTTAACATCCTAAAAGTCTCTACGAATTTAGAACATTGTCTTTGCCGTAAATAGGCCACTGAAGGAATCAAATTTCCAAAATACGTAGAAAACTTTAGAATTCAAATCTGAATTTTTTTTCGCGATTTCCCGAGATAACTTTGAAGGTAAAAGAAACACGCATTGTAGCCATTGACGTCATTAATTATATTTGATCTTGAAAAAATATTCAACCAATTTCGGAATTTTTTATCGCATTTAGGAAACATCGCGGGGCTGTAAAATGAACGACGTCCATTGCAATGGGATTTTTTTTTTAATTAAAAAACGTTTTAAATGCATAAAAAGAACAACAAAGTTTCGGGTTTCGAGTTTTGTTCTTTAAGATACGGTGTTTTATTTTACAATATTTATGTATGGTTCTTGTATTAACAGTTTAAATAAAATTTGCATTATCGCAGGTAGGGGTCATCCCATTTAGGTACAATGACCTTAACCCATTAGTGCCTAGCGTCCCTTTTTAGGGACGCTTCAAATGGTGCATGTAGCACTGTTTTTGACACCGGTAAAAAAGAACAACAATCTTTATTTTATTTAATTGAAACATTTTCGTAATTAATGAACTAAACTTAATCCTTTTAAAAATAGTGGTGCCAACGGAATAAAATTTGCGCAAAAGGTCGTGGGCACGAATGGGTTAATTGCCAACATTTGTTGCTTATCACATGACTTAAGATGCAAACTAATTTTAGTGAGTATAATTTGCAGTCGTTCTTTTTAATAAAACGAATATATCTAAATAAGATTACCACTTATAATGAGCTTTAGAAAATTGGTCGGACCTAATGAAAATATAAATTCTAAAATTACTTAATCGTTTCATTAAAAAATATGTTTTTTTTTTTCTGAGTATTTAAATCGATATCAAAAATATTAAATTGGTTAACCTCCCGGGTTAATCCTTCACTGCACAAATTTTTCTATTTTTATGAAAACAGTTACAGTCGAGTCTCTATAGAACGAAATCATTGTTCAGTCAAAAAAATCGTTTTATCGAAAAGTTCGTTGAATAGAGACCGGCAAAAAATTTTTCATTCAATGTTTACAAGGTTCGCACAGTTCTACCATTAAAATCTTAAAAATATTGTCAAAGTATATCACTGCAGAAAAACATCGTAAAATCTGTGCATGACAGTGGGGGTTTATGAATGTTAAGGTTTAAAATTTAAATGTGAATTTTCTTATTTTTAATAGTGGTGCCAGAGTCCTTAAAAAATATAAGGAATGTGCGAACCTTGGTTTAAATTTTGAAACAGTATTGTTCTTGAGCTGTTTAATCAAGTTTTTACAATGTTTAACTTCAATGTTCATTAATTTTCCTTTTTCTTTACTTACTAAAATTTATTTGTAGAAAATGGAAGTTATAATTTTATGATTTTTTCAAAATTATTACCGTTATTCCGGGTGTATAAGCCGCGGGTCAAACAATTCTTTTTCGACCCAGAATTTTTTAAGAAATAAGTGTAACTACTTAGATCACCGTAAATATTTGTCTTCAATCACTAAATCAGATTTCTGGGAACTATTCAAAAAGAATTGTTTGATCCGCGGCTTATACGCCCGAAATTACGGTACTTTATCAAAGAGAGGTATGCTTATCCTAGGAGCGATTTTATGCTGATTCAGTATAAAATCATACCATCATAGATGACATTTAGTAACAATTCTTCATTCAAATGATCTCTCTCAAACAAAAAAATTTCCGAGTCGCCACAAACAACAAACATCCATTCTAAACTCAAAAATTAATGAGAGTTTGTTTAGATAGATCGGTAGATGAAAACCTGCTGAAAAAGACGGCCTTTTCTGAAATTGTCCTTTTATCCTTGCCTTACTATCCAAACCAAGAAACAAACAGCATTTTCAAGGCGACAATGGAATAGTTTTATGTTTTAGGATGCTTTGCGATACGTTTCAATCTTTTCCAAGAACGCATGCTCCTCTTGGTTAAAACAGTCAAGTGTAACCATGCAAAAAAGATGTTTTTCTTGGGGGGGAGGGTGAATGGCTCTTTTTGGACACAAGGAATAAGGTAGAGGAGTGCATCTATGAATTATAAACCTGAAATCCATGAAAAGAAACTGATTCCACAAATAATTTGAAGCATTTTCTGAACGTATGAAAAAGCATTGTTGAAAAAAATCGTTAAATGAAGACATATATTTCGCTATATGGAGATATTTTTAATGTAATTATGAAAAAATTGACTGTTTCTACAAAAAATTCGTTAAGTAGAGAAATTCGCTAAATGGAGTTTCGTTGTAGAGATACTCGATTGTATTTTAAAAAAATATATATAAATCTAATAATGGGGAAAATAGTAAAAAAAATTAAATTTTCAGATAATTTTGACATTTTATAGCTTGTACCCTATGTACACAAATATGGTTTTTAAATGTGGTATTGCAGTATTTTGCAATTAAATAAGCTTAAATTAATTAATTTTATCTACTTAATACTCTGCAAAAAATTATATTAATGTTTTTAAGTATTCACTAAAAATAAAAAAGTTAATTTTGCCATAATGATGTGATCGAATTATTATTATTATTATTATTGCGTGTTTGTTTTCGAAGAACAAATTCTAATTTTTTGTTAAATCCCGCCATCTGACATGGACAAAACAAGTGTTATTCCATTCTTTGGGCTACTTTGATCAGTTACATTGAACATATTGGCTCAATTCATGGCATATATTGAAAATTATGACGTTTTTAGATATGTGCCAGGTGTAGCACAGCGTGCAGTGAAAAATTAAGTTTGATTAAGCTTGCAATATAAATAGAAATATTACTGTCGGTGTTTTTTTCTGCACTTTCACATTACATGCAATTGAAATGTTTGGTACTTTCATTAATTTTCCTATTTCTTTACTTACTACAATTTATTTGTAGAAAATGGAAGTTATAATTTTATGATTTGCTCTATTTACAACTGAGAACTATTTAGACTTCGTTAAAAAAGAGCATGGTGTTTAGGTAAGAAGCAAAAGCATTAATGTTACTTATAATAGTAATTAAGAGAAAAATTATTTTCAATAAGTTTAACTAATTTTAATTATTTTAAATAAAATGAAATTAATGTTAAATAATATGAGGGTTCGCACTACCACTAAATTTTAAGAATATTTTCGAAGTGTTTCACTGCAGAAAAATATCGTAAAATCTGTGAATGAAGGTGGGGTTTACGAATGTTGTGGTTTAAAAATTAAATGTAAATTTTCTTATTTTTAATAGTGGTGCCAGAGTCCTTGGAATTTCCAAGGAGTGTGCGAACCTTGATAATATACAGTGATAACATATGCTAAAAATAAGAAAACATTCTAGATAATACTGGTTACTTCTTGGAAATACTGGTATTTTGAGAGTAACAAGTAGAATGCTGTCTTCC